>CM053409.1:78512070-78574662 GCA_028644305.1 Xerus rutilus | reverse complement strand
CCGCCATACCGCATGCTGCCTCCTGCCATCAACTTTCTTTAACTAAGGCTGGAAAAAATTTTTCTTGTAAACTATGTATGTAGGTTACATCATTTTGATGATTTTGGTCACATCTTGAGTGGGTATTTATATAACCATAAATCAGCAATGCTTTGCCTACTGAGCTTAAAAAAAAATAGGTTATAATATAGCTCATTCATAAGCTTCCAACATAAAGACTGTGATGAGTAGGACTTCGCCGTGCTGCAGGCCAACAACAGCAGAGGCATCCTGAAATTCTCTAGCGGCTCAGCTTGGGCCTTCCCAAGGGCAGTGACCAGAATGAAGACATGTTCAGAATGTTATAAAGAATTAATTTCCACAGACCTTAAAATGCCTGATAATGATTTGCTAATGTTTTTTTTTCAATTTTCATTGAGAGTGGTAGAAGTGCCAATTTAACCTGTTTCAGCTTTTCATATAATCCCCTTGAACATTAGATTGCTTTTGTTTAAAAGAAATACAAGGATTATTCTAAAAAATATATGAATTTTAAACTTTGAATAGGAAAGAGATCAGAACACAAAAATAATCAGCTATGAGATCACAGCTTTTGTTCTATTTTGTCTATTGTCTTAAATCTAGAACTAACTTTTTAACTAAGAGCTGAAATATGATATAAGTTTAAGCTGTGAATTTTTGCACCAAATACAACATGGCCTTGAGAAAACTGCTTTAGGGTTTCAATTTTCAACTAAAAAAGAAAGAAAAGACAGGCAAATGAGCTGTGACAATGTTCCTACATAGACATTGCCACATTGTTTTGGTGACCTATAATAAAAATAAATAGTATACAAAGATGGCTTCATATTTAAATATGAATTTTATGAAAATTCATTTTAAAAAAAGTTAAAAACACTGTATGAAGACAGCATCAAAATAAACAATGATTACAGGAGAACACTTTGAAGAATGCATGCTGTGCTCAGTTACAGGGTGCAAGGAAAGAGGAGATAACCTTTCCTGGCTGGGAGAGGGATCCAGGGTTGAAAGCGAAACAATCAGTATTTCCCACAATGCCACTGGCTAAGTGGATTCCTACAGTGGCTGAGACCGGAAGAGGAAGAGAAAGGAGTCACAGCACCCTGCAGGGAAACTGTCTCAGTAGACACAGGAGGGAGGCTGCCACAGACGAAAAAGTATTGGAGATTCTACTAGTGAGCTCACGCTGTGGGTGCTAGGAGCACCACTGGGGAGGGCTTGGAGACCACAAAGCCATGCGGATCAAGGGGAATGATTCCATCTCTACTCCATGTCTTTCAATTGTGATGTGCCATCTTCTGTTCGTAAGGTGCTCAGGCACATGCTTATGAGGTGACATAGCACACCTTTATCGAAGTTGACTCTCGACTTCCAAACAGGGTTATTGGGATGGCCAAGATGTGGATGCTCCTCTCATCCCTGAAGATCGGTTATTCCCCCCTGTTCTTTGTGTCTCATACAAATAAATCCCAGGTGAGTCCACTCTAAAGATTTGGGGCACAAATCCAGAAAAGTATGAATCCTGGGGCAGTACAGTTGAAGCTCAAACTAAGAATCCTCAGTACATGATTAAAAAAAAAAGCCTTATATGAATGTTTTAAAATAATCCACATAATTATGTAAGAGCCTGCACAGATACAGAATAAACTGTGGAACTCATATCTAATAAAATGTTTTAGAAGGAATTTGATAAAAATTCCACATATATTAGTAATGATGACACAATATTGACATTCCCATTAAAGTAAAAGCCAAGCAAGAAAAGAGGAGGCCTCTATGATCTTTTATCCTTGACTCTAAAATCTGTGAAGCTTTCAAAAGCTGAAATGTTTTTCTCATCTGGCAACACAGCCCAGGTTAAATGAATGTCTTTATTTATCTTGCTTATTATAAATATTTATATATTTTGTTGCAAAAACATTGTGCTTGGTTATGAGAATGCAAACATCTATTAAGCAAGACATTAAAGAGATTTGCAGAAACAGAAGGAGAAAAAAATCACTAAATCAGGGTGGGATATGGAAGTAATAGAATTGGCCATCTGCTGTTAATGGTTAAAGCTGGTAATGGGGATGTGAGGAGGCTGTTATGTTATGCTTCTGACTTCTGTGTATATTTGTAAATAAATAGAAGGTTGCTAAATTAAAATTTAATAAATAATAAAAATTGAAGACATAATAAAAAGTTCAACCAAACAAACAAGATTTAGAGAATTTAAAGGAACTGCTTGCACCCTGGACAGTCATTCTTAGTCATATTTGTTTATGATACATATTGTCCCTCCAAAACAGTATGTACCTTATAATTAGATTTCTTTTTTTGTTATCATTTCTTCCTGTTATTTCAAACTTCATCCACCAACTTTCCCCTTCAAATATGGATTGGTAAGGGGTAAAATAAACTTGTTTTCCAGCTCCTTAAGTAAGTTTGCTTTTGGCTTGTTACCATTTAATAGAGATGGGCAAAAGGGTCACTAAAGCAACAACAACACAGTGACACTGGAAACTCCCAAGGGTTATAACCCAAGTAGAATAGAAAAACATAAGGAGGAAAAGACTTCTGAGAGTATGAAGATAAAACGGAGCTTTGTGTAGGTGAGTTCATTTCCCCAAGTAGGAAGTCACAGGGAACCACCCTGGATGTTTTAATATTGTCATCATTAAAAAAAAAAGATTTTCCTTATTGATAGTTGCTTTCCTCACTGTAACCCCAGTGACTCAGGAGGATATGTGTAATTTTAGTTTCTTGGGAGGCTGAGGCGGGAGGATTGCAAATTCAGAGCCAGCCTTGGCAACTTTGAGGGACCCTGACTCAAAATAAAAAGAGGTGGGATGCAGCTCAGTGGCAGAGCACCACTGGTTTCACTCCTGAGTACTGAAACAGACATTAAATTCAACGGGCTGATAAGCAGAGGGTACAAGAGACTTATGTACATCAAGCTAACATGATATTTCACAGAAATGAAAATGATCAAATTTGTAAATTATGATTGGTTTACTGTAGCTGAACAGTATGTGGTGCACCACAGTGGAGGGCAAACATCCTGTCAATGAATGTCAATAAGTGCCGTATCAATACCATAAATAAATACCACAAAAAATAGTTTCTTTCCTCAGGCCACAATATCCATATGCTCCAACAAGTGATGGAGATAGAAGAGAGGGAGGAAAAGAGTGATGGGAAGGGAAAAAGGGCAAGCGGGAGATGATAAAATTTCCTTCTTATTTATTGGATATGACACATGAAGGTAAGGCAAGGAAAAATGAGGCACATGAAGGTTTAGTGAGAAAAAAAAAAAACAACAACAACCCTGAGAGCTTTCATTATTAGTTATCTGCATCAAACAGTAGATGACACATTGGAAATAAGGCTTTGACTAAGAACTTGTCTCCCCTGCATTCAATTGATATTCAGCTAAATACTCAGATTTGACTGATGTCCAGCTTTAAAATGAAAAAGAAGTCAAGTAATTGGCTATGATGAGAAAATATCTTCTGAAAAGAAAATTTCATTCTTGATTAAAACACATGGAAAAGTTAGTCTCCAGAGGTGGGGAAATAGTATTACCCTGAGTTGACTTTGCCCATTCAGTTGTTCTTGGAATCTTAGTTGTGAAGAGCTCTTGGGTAGACCGGTCTGTTTCTTCTGGGGAGAAACACAGTAAGATGTCTCAACTTAAATAGTTACCACAGTGAATATGACGACAGAAGCAACAACCCATGCTCTTTTCTGTCCCAGGCAATGATGGAAGGGTGAATTCTACTTAAAAATATGCATTATCATCACATTTCAAAGTTAATGGTACATTTTTAATAATTCTTATTTATTATATTTGCTGTCTTATTATTTTAATGATTATTATAAAAGTTTCCTAAAGCTTTTAGCTCAGAATTATTGTTTTATGACCCCACATGTGACTATTCAATGTAGTTATGTATAAAAGTCTCTTAACTGTGTATTTATCTTCCTACCCTACAAATTCTACAAATTATTTAGCTGAGTTGGAAAAAAAAAATAGATCACATGAAAAGACATATTTATATCATATGAAAATAAACATTTTTCTGTTTTCCTCAGGTGAATAAGGAAGTGTATGTTTATTGACATTCAGACACACTGTTGACAAAGTAAGTATGGCAATATTTCTACTGGGTTATTGTTTTGAAATTCTTACATCATAATGACATAACAAATTACATTGTTCACTTTGCCACATATAGGATCCAAGGAAATAACTTGGTGTGAAGAATATACTGCCATCTTTTTTCCTGACCTAGTTTATTCTCTTGAGTCTGCTCACAAAAAAGATACTTGTGATAGCTGGCAGGTGATGGATACTCCTTCAATAAACCAAGACACATTTAAAAATTAGAGAGTATTTCCTGTGGTGGGTTGTTTTTTTTTTTTTTTTTTGGTACCAGGGATTGAACTCAGGGGTACTTGACCACTGAGCCACATCCCCAGCCCTATTTTGTGTTTTATTTAGAGACAGGGTTTCACTGAGTTGCTTAGCACCTCGCCCATTGCTGAGGCTGGCTTTGAACTTGCGATTCTCCTGTCTCAGCCTCCCTAAGTGCTGGGATTACAGGCTGTGTGCCACTGCACCTAGCTTCTCGTGGTAGTTTTTGCAAAATACTTTTATTTTTTGCAGGCATATGCTAGAACAGATGAGCATTTGGTAATAATAAGGATATATTTTCTCAGTTTTAATATTTTCTCCAAGATAGACATAAAATGTGTTCAGTCATTTCCTTTCAACAGACACACATGAAGGGTGGATTTACATGAAAAGAGATTGTTGTGGGGGATAAGACCACTGGCTGAAACACAGCCATGTAGGATACAGCAAGCACAGGACAAAGAAACCCACATGCACAGGCTGGGAACTTACTCTTTTTGGTTCATTTTCAGCCATGACTCAGGCAAAATTAGTTTCTTATACAATAAACATATTTATGTTGAGCTCTTTGAAAGCACATCCAGCTCATATGACCTGGTCTTCCTGACTCACCCTGTTTCTGCAGGAAGCCTAAGTGCTTGGTAGAGCAGTCTAGCTGCTGTTCCTGCACTGAGCCTCTTTCCCATCTGTCTTTAACTTGAAAGGACGTTTTAGATCTGTGCCTCTTGAAACCTCCTTTCAACCTGAGGTTGCAGCGTCAATGTCACCTTCTCAGTGACACCTTCCTGATGCTGGGGGTAGACTGCTTGTTCATCACGTTGCTCATTTCTCCATCACACTCATTGCCATGTGTAACAATGGGCTTGTGCCAGGAGTTCTAGTGACGAAGAATGTAGTTTCCAAGCCTGGTTTAGAAGCTGTGTGACCTTGGTCAGGTTTATTTTTTTTTTGTACTGGGAATTGAACCCAGGAGCACTTAACCACTGAACCACATCCCCAGCCCATTTTTGTATTTTATTTAGAGACAGGGTCTCACTGAGTTGCTTAGTGTCTTACTAAATTGCCGAGACTGGCTTTAAACTCCTAATCCTACTGCCTCAGCCTCCAGAGTCACTGGGATTACAGGCATGGGCCATTGTGCTTGGCTTCGTCAGATTTTTAAAGTGCTCTGTGCTACAATTTTCTAATGTGCAAAATAAGGCAAGTATCCACTATATATGGATTAAATGTTAAAATATACATTATGTGGACTCAATTTTAAAATACACATAGTTTGTTGGGTGGCACAGAGGAGGCAGTATTTTCACTAAATCCTGGCTTCTATTGTAGGGTGAACTCTCTATGGTAAGATGCCACATTTAAAATAGTTTTTTTGGGAACTTATGTTGTTTGGAATTTTGCTTAGCACCCAGAGAAGACTAAATTTCTTCCCAAATAGAGTTCCAAATTTTGAAAAACAAAAAAAGTACAGCTTTGCTCTAGGAAAATTTTTCTTCTTAGAGTGTAATCATCCCTGGGTATCTTTAGGAAACTGATTCTAGGACTCCCCACTATGGATTCTCAATCCTTTATGTAAAATGACCTAGTATTTATATAACCTATGCATATCCTCCTATATATTTGAAATAATCTTTAGATTAATTGTAATACCTACTATACTGTACATGCAATGTAAATAGTTGATATAGTAAATTCAACTTGGAATAATGACATGAAAAATTCTTGTGTAGTACTGACACAATTTTTTAAAGAGCATTTTTGATTTAAGGTTTCTTGAATCCAAGGATGGGGAATCCATAGATATAAAGAGCTCATTGTACTTGAAATTTTGTCAAGATGCTTAAAAGTTTTATACTGAAAATCAGCATGACTACTAGAAGGACACACCTATAGTTAATGTAAAATTATCCAGTAAAGCAGGTATTTTTTTGTATAATGATAAAAAGACAACTTCTATTGTGGGGAAACAACCCATGAGCACATTGTACTTGTGGCTATAAAGGTGATCCATAAAAAGTAGATCACTCATTAGACTGAAATATCAAAACAAAATTTACCCAAGGTGGTTTGTAGTTCCTCTTGACTAGGACTTGGCGAAATTATAGGTATAAAAGGAATGCCTCGTGTCTCTAAAGGAGCTGCAAAACAAAAGTATCAATGTTGTAAACTTTTAATTCAAAGCCAGCACCAGACCAGAATGGTATTGTGTGAGCTTCCTTCATTTTAAACAGAAAAGGGAAAACATCATATAAATGATGAAGAAGAAAGTTAAGTATGTATAGAACTCACAGGCACATGATTACAGAATAGTAGAATAATGGTTCTCAGCTGTTTTTCCACAAGGATGCATAATAAATGACATTCTATGCTCAACCTGCAATGACGATACCTGGTCAAGACAGAGTGTGGGTAAGACATGGTTGTGGTCTGTTAGCTGGAGCTCTGTCCCTTTACCTCCCACCCAAGTGAGCAGAGTGAATTACAAAATTGTTAGAATAATCTTGTGTCTTTTCTAGTTTTATAAGTAAATCACTGGCAATTTCCAGCATTTTCAACGTTATCAATAATAATTTCTCTGCAGCACCTTTCTAAATTGTCATATGCTAATGTACTGTAACACTACAGCTGAGAACCACTAACCCAGCAGGAACTGTTAACGAGATGGACACTGTAAGGCAGAATCATGAAGGTAAATGAGGTAGATGAGGATGCACTCAGTGAAGAACTGTCTTTAGTTGATCTTCAGAGCAAAGCCTTAATAACAGGGAAGTCATGGCTTCTCTATTTCAGAAAGAGCAATAACAAGAATGAAATGATGAAATGGGTTGAGAAGAAATGATGTTTCAATTATGATCATTTGAGAGAGACCTGCAATCTTGATGGTAGTAAAGAAAACATTTAGAGTTGCCCATTATGAGAAAACTATTACCTATTGTTGTCTCTGGTGGCTCGATTCTAAAGGTAACAGGTTGTAGAACTATGCCAAAAGCAAATCAAAGAAACATATTTATGAGAAATCCTACTTGACAAAGTCAAAATAGTCTCTATATTTTCTATATGCATCCATTTAATTATTTGAACATTCTCTAAGAACCATAATTTGAGACAATTCTACTTTCTAGAAGCCACTCAGGAAACTTAAACTTTAAAGATCTCACTCACTATCATCTTGTGGAAAACTTGAGTAGGTACGTGTTTTTTACTTAAAATTACATCTACTGTCAGAATATAGCTACATTTATATTTTGAAGGGAGGTAAAACAGTTGATTCAGTTTATAATTGTTTAATAATTTTAGTATGATCTTCTATTCAATTAAAACACTTTGAAGGAATATAAACTTATTATATACTATTCTTTCACTTAACTAGGGGAAAGGTCTTTCAGATTATATGATTATATTTTTCCCAAAGAAATATACTTATGTCCACAATTTTCTCAACTTCTTCCATATATCCATTAAAATATGTTTACCACAAGAATAATTTTTGAAAAAAAATGCTTTATAACTGAAAATAAAGTAATTAATTTACCAGGTTCTTGCTGGGAAACCTCGGAGTCTGGTTTACGGGGAAGGAGCACATCTTTTGGAACTGAAAGAAAAAGATGATAAAATGCTATGTACTCCCTGGAATGTTGAACCTACTTCCCAGAAAGCACGAAGCAAGCAAAAGTAGTTTCATTATGGTTAACACCAAAGCTGAGGAGATCACCACTTTCAAAATGCAAAAACGCCACTGTGTAGAGAAGGGTCTGGTGGCAGTAAATAGAAATGAAATTGGTCACAGTTCACCCTGGAGCCTCCCTTGAGGGAAGAAGAAAAAAAAAGTGGGGGAGGGAATAAAAAGAAATAGCTAATGTAATTAAACACAACACAAGAAGCTAGGTCTCCTTTAGATGGCTTTCAAACAGAGTAAATTTTCCTCTGGAGAGTTTAGCTGCCATTTGCTATTCATGCTCAAACCCCACTGACAGCCATAGAAAATACATTAACTTAGATGAAGTACATAAATGGACTTCATATTGGGGAAAACAGCAAGACAGACAAAAATATGGAATATCTCAGGGGAAGGAAAAGTTTAATTTTAAATGGCAAAAAGTTATTGTGGGGGAGAAAATAAAGCAAAAGGAACTGGCCAGTTATTAGAGGTGCACACTGCGAGCTGGTGAATGCTGGCCGCTGCCGGTTTGCCTTCCTTCGTGATGGGGCTCTTGATGTGTTACACATTTTCACACTTGGCATGTATGCATATGGAAAGCCCCAAACAGTTGAACGACAGATTTACTCATATCATATGCCTGATGTCTCGCATAATTTTAATGTTTATGCTCCATTTTCACAAAAGAAAATAGATTGGGAACTTGATACCTTATTTCTTATGGGGGAAAATATTAAAATTTGCCTATTGTTCATATCCCACTTCTATGCTGAAATCTCACTCCAAAGTGCAGGGTAGGACACTTTTTTGGCTCAGTTGCACCATGAGGAAGCCTTCCTTAAACCCACTCTCTCACTAAAAGGTTTTCCTACTACACTGAAGGTTTCATAAATACCAGTGTCTCTTCGGTAAGCAGTGTTGCTGGAAAAAAATTACTGTTCAGGCTAGAACTCTGCCTCAAAAGTAAAATTGAGAAAACTTTTGAATTATGAGGTAGCCTAGCACCACTTCATTTTTAGGGTAGAAATAGCATATACTGGACATTGTCTTTGTTTTTGGGAGTACCTTAACTTTCATGCCACATCTGTTCTTAGTCTAAGCCACTAAGTACCAGCTAAATTATAGTTGTGGAGTTTGGTAGATTGAATAGAAACTTGACTCTTAGAACTTCTGTGAGCTAAAATGCAACATTAGGGATAATTTGAAAATCTACATTTTTTTAAAAAAGATAATAGGAAACTCCAAAATGATCAGTGGTTCTTGAACTTAGAGAAAATTCACCACAATACTAGACATTTCACCTTTGCCGTGTAATGTTTTTGGGGATTCAAACAGTAAAATATGAGGAATTTCCAATTGTAAATCAAACTAAATGTTTATCTGGAGATTGAAGGAGAAAGCACTTTGATTTGGCTCTGCAAAATTCATGAACATACAAAGAAGCTCAGAGTTTATAAACACCCTAATTAATTACAGTACTAGACTATACAAAGAAGAGCTTGGATAAAGAAAGAAAAAGCTGAGAAAAGATGTGCTACCAATAAATTTACCATACTGTAAATACATTACTTGCTGCTACTTTTAGTTTACTGAGAAATTTAGGATAGGGTAATGTGGATTCCAGCTGCTAAAACTGGCACTTTTCTTTCTAGCCATGAGGTGATGATTTAATAAACTGCCACAGCAGACTTTCTAAAGCAGGTGAAATCAGTGGAAAGGAAAGAAGTAGAAATCTTTTACAGGAAAGGGATATGAATCATTCTCCTACTTGATCCACTGCAGCTCTAAGAAATGCATGTTATTATTCTTTTCTTTTTCCTATGTGACATTCATCTGTACACTAAATTGAGCAAGAACTCGATCCCTAAAACCTATGTCATCCATGCTGGGGGGCAACTCGTCAATCTAAGTAATGATGATAATTTATTTGAGAGGCAGTTTTGATTTCTTTATACTTAGCATTATTATATCGTAGATTTAATTATATTAAGCAACTTAACATTTATATTAACTGGCCAAACAATTATATTAACCTCTTTTAAAATAAAGCATAACACTTCAAAGAAAAAGTCAACTAAGAGAAGGCAATTATGAGTTCCTTTATTTCAGCTGTGAACCCTTAGAACTAAGGAATCAGGATTCCTGTTCTTTTGGGGCCCATTTTCCAGACGTTACCTGTGCTCTTGGGCCAGCCTTTTCTCCCTTTTATTTTCCATTATTTCTATTATCTCCTATTTCTCACCATCAGTCCACATCTCCAGTTCTTCCTGAGTTCTTTCTCGTCTACCTAGTCAATTGCTCAAATGGTCCAACATCCTAAAAACAACAATAAAACCTAGAAAACAAAAAGCCATTCCTTGACTTCCCTTTCAAACCATCTCTCTTCACTCTCATTTCTTTAATCAAAGACTTGGTATCTGCCTCTGCTTCCTGGTCTCTTTGCTGTCTTCTATATTCACTATAGTTTGTCTGCCATTCACTAATCTGCAACCAGGAACCCACCATGGATATGGCTTGCTCACAGTTCTGAAGTCTAAGAAGCTCTGAAAATAGTTTTTCAAAAATTTCTTCAACAACAAAAAGTGGCTAGAACTGATCTAAGCACTTAACAATTTTTATGAATACTGCTTAGTAGGACTATTCATACTTCTTATTGCAGACCTAACAAAATATTTGTGACCAATGGTGTTCATATACTTTCACCTTTCTAAAATTTAAAAATTTGCTGAATTCTTAAGCATCCAGCCCAAATGACACAAATAATTGGGTTCCAGACCTGCACTGTCAGGTCAGCAGCCTCTTCTGACCCCTCCCCATCTCACTGTCATTGGCTACTCTTCCTTCTTGAGACCCCTTCCTGACCCAACCTCCCTGGTACTCTGCAATCTTTTTTTTTTTTTTTTTGGTACCAGGGATTCAGCTCAGGGGTGCTCAGCCACTGAGCCACATCTCCAGCCCTGTTTTGTGTTTTCACTTTTGCTGAGGCTGGCTTTGAACTTGGGATTCTCCTGTCTCAGTCTCCCAAAGTGCTGGGATTACAAGCGTGAGCCACCACACCTGGCTTCTCCGATCTTTTTTGACAGTAACATCTTGCAACTCCTTTTTCTCTTCACACTTCTTAAATGTAACTGTGTACCAGAGTATTTGATTTCTGACTTCTTGTTTTCTTGGCCTATACGTTCTACTGAATGATGCTATCCAAGATTTAAGACCATCTAGATATAGAAAGATCATTCCCAAAGTCTTATCCCAAATCCTGACTTTCCTTTAGAAATGTGGAAAAACATTTTCAATAACCAGTTAGACATTCCCACCTGAAAGTCCTAATAGCCCAGCATACCTCATAGGTATAAACTCAAGCCTTTTTTCCTCTTTCCATATTCTCCATTTTAATTAATGGTATCATCATATGCCACTTACCCCAACTAGAAATGACAGTCTTTCTTCTCTAATACCATTCAGTCATCCCTAGGTCTTAACCAATTCCACCTCCAAAAGGCCTTTCAGCATTATTCCCTTCCCTACAACTATTAGTTCAAATATTCATAATCACCCTTCTAGGTTAGTGCAAAACTTAAGTGATTTCTTGTCACAAGCTTTTGACAGTTTATAGTCCACATTTTAATCACAATTGTCTTTCTAAAACATAGACTCAATTATGTCACCTCCATGACAAAAACAAAAAACAAAAAAACCCAACAACTCAACAACAAAAGCATGTACACTTTAATGTCTAATTGCCTGCAGAAAAAAAATTTAAAATATCCAGCATGATGTTAAATACCCCATTTGAGTCTAATTGACTTTTCACATCTCCATCTCCCACTAATCTCACTCATGTGGCCAGCAATTTAGTCCTCCTGAATCCCAGCAGTTTCACAACTGTGCTGAGTGCTTTTGTTACCCTTCTCTTTGACTCCTTACAAATCAATAGCTACATGTCTACTTATTTTTTAAAAATGGTTTCTTGATGATGCCTTCTCCAATTCATACATTTAGAATTTATCATCTCATTGTATTTTGCTTTTAGCACTGTCTCCCTAATCATTGAGAGTTGCCTTACTTTATACATATTGGTAGGTATTCCTGTTTTCTCCACTGCACTGTGTTGGGTGGTAGACATCATATCTAATTGTCTTTTTATCTTTTTTGCCCTAAGTGTAGAACTGGGCATATAAAAGGCAATCAGTATTTATTGAATTGAACGTGCACTGGTGTATTTTTTGAGGGCAAATCTGGGAAAGACAGGCACTTCCCATGAACAGGCACTGTCCTTTATTAAAGAACATTCAAAGACTCACATGGGCCTCTCCCTCAAATCTCTAATTCTAATCCTGGGAATTGTAAAATAGTTCTAAATTATGGCTTAATGCCATTATTATATGAACACACTTTATGGAATATAAAGAAATAATTTGTTAGTCACATCAATAACTCATTTAGTTTAAAGAAGTTTTGAAGAGGAAAGTGCTGAGTTACTAAAACTTGGAAAGACATACTGTTATCTAATATGCCACCAGGGACATAGCAAACTGCTGATAACACCTGATTTGAATTCTGATGTGTGATTATGTTTTGTCTGAAGGAAAATTGATGAGAGAACTATTTAACAAACAAAGTTATATAATTCATCCTTCAGGGAACAAAATAAGCCTTAGGAAGAAATGGCAAAATCTATAGAAAGTTGATGACCCTGATCACGAGGCAATGTAGAATGACAACAGTAACAGTGTGACGTTAAGGAGGTAATTCTCTATTCAGCTCATTCCTACTCCTATTTATGTCAAAACAATGATGAGGGGAATTATTACCTACTGTTGTCTTGGCTTGATCAATTCTAAATGTATTGTTCTCTAAGATTATATCAGGAAAAAAATTCACAAGATGAATGTTCATGGTCAGGGTTCTCCCTAATCCAATATTTTAAAGTAATTCAAGAAAATGATTGCTTTACTGAACTCTAACTCAATTATCACTTTAAGCAACAGTGCTCAATTTTTAGGAATTAAACATTCATTCTTTGTTAGCTTACACACCAAAAAGGCCTAGTTGGAAACATGAAACTATGAAAATGCCAAAGGTGTGACTACAAAGAAGACATTTCCAAAGACCATAGGTACTATGAAGATCTGGACACCTTGCCAAAATCTACATTTTCCTCCTAGCTTACTCACAGTGACTGGATTCTATCCTGGTGGCCAGAGGTTGACCATGAAGCCAAGACAGTTCTTCAAGTACAGATAAAACCATAAAAAGTACAGAGTTCTGTTTAGCCAGCATTCCAGATTTGGACTCCAAGTTAAATAGCACCTCTTATTATCAGGTAGTCCTTTGCTCTGAATTCTAAATTATTCTTCCATGGCAGATCTGGAGAAAAGTGTTATGTTTTGGTCTGGATATGGCAAGTGGGCTTAGTTTGTTGATTCCTCAATAAGTGCAGTTTATAATTGAATTAAGTAGTCAGAAGATTTTAAGGCCTCATTAGGTGAAGTCTGTGGAATCTATAGAATAGAAGAGCTGTATGGTGAATCCTAGGCTGTTTTTGTATTTAATATGGGACTGGAAATTCAAGTTTGTTACTTCTGATATCTTTCAGAATACATTGAGATAAACATCACAATAAAGCATAACTCTTGATTTTGGCATGTTATACATTTTTAGATTTTTATAAAAGAGTCCATTTCTCTAAAATATCAGTATATATTAATTATACAAGTAATTTACCTTCTGTGTTTCAAGGTGTAAACTTTGGGGTTTAGAAAGCAAGGTATTGGGTTCACTGGGAAGCAAACCTGAGCCTGGACACAAACCTAAAACTGTTGGAATGCAACAGAATCCAGTGTTTTAACACTTTTGATTCTCTAGTTGAAAAAACAAGCTTGACTGGTTTGTGAAAGGTTTTTGGAGTTCTCCCTAAGGCCACCTTGAAAACTTCATGTAGATTGCAGTGATAATAAGACCCACTGAATGTCTTGATTCTTGCAGTTCCCACTCTAGAGATTCCCACCAGCGTGAGATCACTTTCCTTATAAGTAGGTAAAAGGTCTTCTCAGATATAGACAAAAAATAGATTTGTAACACTTTTTTTTTTCCCATTGGAGGGGAGCTTCTGGGGACTGAACTTAAGGCCTTATATGTGATAAGAAGGTGTTCTACCCCTGATCTATATCCCCAGTCCCTCAAATATTTTTTTATGATTAAATAGATTTGTTTATCCAACCTATTTTTCCATAAATCTATAAAATAGAATTTGACAGCAAAGAAAAAAAACAAGGCTGGGTATTGAAAAATTTGTGACCCCAAGTAAATGGCTAAACATCATTACCTCTATTTGTAAAATGCCATGTTATCATTTTTTGGTGTGTGTATGGAGGAAAAAAAAACACCCCAAATTATTTTATCTTTTGGTTGGGTGAAAATTTTGAGCATAGCACATTAGAATTGGCAAAAACATCCTATCCTTGGCATAGTTCTCTCTACCTTCTGATTACAATAACAGCTTTACGACAGGAGCAACCAGACAGCTCTCTCGAGACCTCTGAAATAACCAGACCACATATGATACAACAGGGCATTTCAGCATAAATGAAATCTTGACCTCACATCTATCAACTCTCATGTTTCAGGACAGCTGAATGCAGTTGAATGTGTTTGGCTTAAGCATGAAATAAAGCATTTACCAGGTGTAGTATACGACACTTCTGGACTTGGTGACATTTTTGGTTTTGAAGTAGCACGCTGGGACTCCCTAGGAACTGAAAGAGAGAATCTGTTCATGAGTCGGTTGGTTTCAGCATCTCCGTCACGCTTAACATGCAAGGCCTGGCAAAGAATAAGCTGGAACACGGATAAAACACAAGTACGGTTGACCCAGGAGCTAAATTGTAAGCTCAGGGAGATTAATTAGACATCCAAATACTTTTAGCAAAATGAAGTCTGAGTCATCACAAAATTTGACAAAGCATCAGGGTATAATGAAGAATTTTCTATTTTTATAGGACACAGCAATTAAACATTTGCAAGAGTGCTTTTCCTTTTTGGATACATTTGTTTGACTTATTAAATTTACTGTCATGTCTTCTACTGAAGGAGAAGTCAGTGAAGTCAGAGTGGAACCCTGTGAGCACTGACAGGGGTCAAGTCACCTCAGGCAACAGCTTAAAGGCAAGTGGACAATGTGAGGAAGGCTGGGTTCACTCTGCTCCCCTGTGTTTCACAGGCCTCCAGCAAGCTTCAGACAAACATGTTTGCAAACTAAACTTTTCTTTCTACACCCATTCCTTTGGAATAACAAGGTGCTAATGTAACAGGCACCAGCAAAATGTGCCTAATTTATTTATAGTTCACTTTACAATTTCAGAAATGCTTTTATACAGATTATGCCTTTCACTTCACACAACCACGCGGGGCAGGGTAGAGGGAGGAATTATCAGCTACACTTTAAAGGTAAAGAAATAGGCAAGGCTCATACTACTATAAAGTTTCTTCAACTTCTCAAGGAACTTTATCAAATTGGCATTGAAGAATCTGACTATATCCTGATTTTCCTATGTTTGCCCTAAGAAAAACCAGGGAGCACCCATGATTTTGATGTTTGATATCTATAAAAATAAAATTAACAATAGTAGTGTTATTGTATATGAGCACAGGAATCTAAAAATGAAAGTGTTATGGACCTATAAAACATTCTTGATGACTTATTCAAAATTTTGGATCCTGCTTTGTCCTCAAATGCAAATAAAGATTTGAATCTAATTTATAAATATATTTTACAGTAAAATAGCAAGAAAGGTGACATGACCAATTACAGAATTTTATTCTGAAAAAAGATGTAGATGAATAAAAGTATGTTACATTTTGAATTATTCACATTATTGTTAGATGATACTCTTTTTATGCCCAGCATAATTTGCATTGGTATTATACATATAAATAGAACAGTCTCTCAAATGACCTCTTAAAATTTGCAAGATCTGGCCAAAGGTAAGGGAAGAGGTACTAAGATTTGAATGTTTGTCTTTAAAATATTATGTAATGTGTATGTAATCATACACACATATTATTAAAGACTAAAAATCTAGGATACTGCTAGAACCTATGAAATAAGATTTGTATTCTCATGGGTAGGAAAGAGATTAATTCCATCAACTTAAAAAAGAATAATTAGAATGTATTTTTTTCATGATCAGTTTTTCAAATTGTTCCCTTATATTAAGTGGCACTGACACAGCCAGAAGTATTAGGGTTGCAGCTACTTTCCATCAGAGATGCTGATGGTCTGGAAGCTTCCCCAATTGGGACAAGTGCAGGATCCTCTCCTTACAATTTGGCAGCCCCTGCATGTTTCAGAGAGTGGAACGCATTAAGCCTAAGAATCTATCCATTCTCAAGTTGCACATCTTGTCAAGAAAAGTTAGCTAAAGTCTGAATCAAAATTAAACAAATTTGAAACTTAGAATATAGTATAATAATGGGAAATTAGAGCAAGCTCCTAATTTACACTACATTTTTATAAGTACAGAGTACTAAGATAAAATTACAAATACATTTCCCTATTACTTAATTTACTACTTTATTTATTTATTTTTTTACTAACTAGGAATTTTTAGCCTAGATGTCTTAACTCTCAGTATTTATTTTTCATTTTCTCTTGTATTTTAATATCTATTAAGGTTTCAGGCTTTTAAAATTTCCATTTTACCTTTCTTTTCAATTCGTTCTATAGTGTATATTCAAATAAAAAGTTGAGAGCTGCTTCTCATGAAATCTTAACATCGATTTTTAAAGTGAGATTTTTAGTTTCCTATCAACAAATTTGTTAGACTTGGTTAAGTATTTCATAACTATTAGTATTTAAATTTTTGATGTATTTTATCTCTATCCTATTATTCATGAATCAACCATTAATTATTTTTACCAGAACTTTTTATATCTTAATGTTTCAAATGCATTTATTATTTAAAATTTCTTATTCTTTGGGGGAATATTATCTTAGTACCTTCATATATACAAATTACACTTCCATTTACCCACCCCTTATACTTTATTATCATACATTTCAATTCTCTACATATTATAAACCCCAAAACACATTGTTAATATTTTTTCTTATATTTATATATAAGAAAATATTTATTTATATTTCTTATATTTATAATATATTATTTCCATAGTAAAGTTTTGGTAACTAATTAAAACAAATTTAAAAATGCACTAAATAATAGAGATTTAAAAATTATTAGTTAGTTTAAGGAATTTTTCTTCAAAGAATAAAACAATTTACTCTAAGAATCAAGTATAAACCTAAAACTATAGTTTTTCTCCCCTCCTTCAGTGGAGTTTCCAAGATATAATTTAATTACTCATGGTAGAATCCAGAAGTACTTCCTGGAACAAGAATAACTTTGATGCTGCTAAATATTTTACTTTTCTAGACCACTAGTGATAGTGAAGCTTCCTTTCCTGGTATCCTGGGGGAGGTGAACCTCAGCTATTTCTTGCAGGCAGGTCATATATTAATGATAATTTAAATTAGGTTATTGCCTAGGGGAAGTCCATTCAGAGATGGTGGAAGGGCAAGGACAGTCTCAAGGTGGGACAGGAAAAGGGAGTGGACAGGCTACCCTTGGTAAGAAATACCGTTCTTGACTAGCCCCATCTTAATTAAGGGAACATTAGGAAAGCTTAGAGGATTAAGCTCTCCCAGTGATACTCTTTGATCAAGTCTAAAAATAAAAATAAAAGCCAGGTGCCGTGGTGTATGCCTGTAATCCCAGTACTTTGAGAGGCTGAAACAGGAGAATTGCAAGTTCAAAGCCAGCCCCAGCAATGGTGAGGTGCTAAGCAACTCAGTGAGACCCTATCTCTACATGAAACACAAAATAGGCCTGGGGATGTGGCTCAGTGTTTGAGTACCCCTGAATTCAATCCCTGGTACCAAAAAAAAAAGAGAGAGAGAGAGAGAGAGAGAAAATAATTTTAAAAAATAAAAAAATAAAATATCTTTTAGTAGATAAAGATAAGGGTTAAAAACTCAAGGGTTAAAAACTCAAGCTGCTATAATCAAACAGAATAACTCTACTCATCTCAGATTTTTCAAGTCAAAATGTAAAATAGGTTTACCTGGTTGTGTTTGTGGGATTCTGGGGCGTGGTGACGTTTTTGGCTTGGGAGGAACACGTGGTGTCTGCCAAGGAGCTACAAGAAAGACATAATTTTGGAGCTCTTGAGACCTTCAAGAATCACAGTACCTAAGCCTCTAGGAGTTTAAAGATGTTGGTTGAGCAACTGAAGACCAAAATACACAGCAAGTGCAACTAAAGCTCCTAAAGGACTAGAATAGAGGAAGACAATATTTTTTAATACAGAAAACAAAACAAAAAGGCACGCTAAATGACATCCAAGATATTCAGCTAGAAAAATGGAACTATTAGGATTTCAGAAATATCTCCTTCAAGTATCTATTAAATAGGTTGAAAATGAATTTCATAAAACAAGAATTGATTCTGTTTACATCATTCCATCAGAATATCCAGATGTGTTATTTTATACATACGTGTTTTTTTCTAAATAAAAAATTAATGTACTAAATTACAATTCAAATATACAGTATATATTAATAGCAAGTACTAATGGGGAAAATTAATCACTAAACAAAACACAATTTTGTTGGTTATATGGAGGAAGAAAAATTGGATAGCCAAGGTTATTTTTCTGTGGAGCATCATTATCCCTTTGCTTGATGATTCCTAAGAAGTTTCAGAACATACAGTGTAAAACCAATTGCTGCTTCTCCAAGAAAATGAAAAGTATATCCTGACAAAGGAAGGCAATTATCATATGCAAGTAGCATCTGTGGAAGCACCTTGTTTGGTTGAACTAAAATGGGTTTGGGATAAAGATAAGAAAAAATATTATATGAATGTCATGCAGGTTCAGGCAGCTTAAGGAAAGCTTGCTGAAAGTAAGGGTTATTAGACACTAGAAGTTTCTGAATGAATCTGCAGAGACTTCTTCTCATACTAAATCAAAACACAGAAGGTATGCAGGGTTTCAGTGGAATCTTCTTGCCTGTTAAGAGAAGGACATGTGGGAAATTGCTTTGGTATAGGAGCCTTGTGGTTTAGCTCCCTTTGCTGATCATGAGTCTACAGACTCAGGTTCTTCATCAAAAGTTACATTATTTTTAAGAGCTTTTCCAATTCTAAAATTTAATGCTTTGTTACAGCCCCATGATTTTCTGGTTCTCAACCTGCTCACTTGCTGAGGTTCAAATTGTTGGGCTATTTGCTCCCTCAAGGATTTATGAAGGACCCTGTGAAGGTAAAGGCACATCATGAAGCAATTCCATGAAAAATGATGCAGAATGAGAAACAGTAGTTTTTATAATTAGATATTTCAAAAATATAAATGATTAGGCCTATTGAAGACAAACTTCAGAAAAGTCAGGTACAGCTTCCATTCATATAGCCAATGTAGAATTCTGGAAAAAAAATTAAGCTGTAGAGTTTATAGACAACATTTATTAGGATGTTTCAGAGCATAGTGAGTAGAATTAATATCCCTATCTCCCCTGAAAATAGAGTCATATAAAAATAGCTTAACAGCAATCAAAACATAAGTTTGGGCTTCTTTATGATAAACTTCTCTCCATGGAAGCCTGCAGGAATTGAGAAGATTTTTCTCTGGAGAAAGAGGCACACTTAATTTTCCATATTGGTGACTTGTTTTCATTTATCTCTAACTGCAACATCAAGCAAAGCTTTATGACTGGCCAAAGTTAATGGTTTGATTTCCGTTTCCCTTACGTATGATGCAGTGAAATGACGAGACCACTGCAAGAAGGAGTGCAAAGAAGTAAGGCCCCTGAGTAATGATGGAGTGACCGGCCAGTGCTGTTCCTCTACGTGGATTACACCGTGAAACCTGTTTCTAGAGGTTTCTTTTAATCTCAAACACAAATGAGATATGTTAAAATACCTTTTACATGACCACAGAATTTATAAAACTAATCAAGATGATAAAGTAATCAAAATTCAAATTATGTATGTGTGTGTATATATAAAATATGTCTCATATATACAGATTTTAAAATAGAATATAAATGTTCTTTCCCAGAAACATTTCTATTTCCTGAATTAAATACCTGAAGAATAGCTAAGGGATGTTTTTCAGCACTTTGCTAACAAATATATACAACATTGCCATTTGAGAGATTACTGATGATATATGGAGAAGTGGTACATTAGACAAGTAGGCTCACCCATCAGAGACTGTGAGCAGATGATGAAGCCAGGGCTTCTGATGTCCAGAAGAGACCCATGTTGTCATTGCAAACACTCACCTCATGCACGAAATATGAAATAGTGTATTTACCAGGTTCGGTCTGAGGCTCATCAGGGCTGGGTGGGATTATAGTTTGGGAAGGCAGAGATGACGTTTCTATGGTAATTGAAGGAAAGCATTCGGGGTTACTATAATGCTTGACACACTCTGATTACAGACAACAAGATAGAAAAGTAACAGATTCTTAAAAATAAAATTGAAGTCTGTAAAAAAACAGCATCCCTATTTATTTCTATTTCATTTAGTTTAAAAAATGCTTAGTTGGTGCCAGGTTTCCAAGCACTTTTGAAGTAAGCAACATCATTACATTTAAAATCTTCACTCCACACTATGATCCTACCAGTTCAACAATTCTAGAAAGATATATTAAATAAGAACCATGAAAGGAAAGGTAATAAAAATGTTGCAGCACGAACCAAACAGCATAGCATTTCATTTAAATGATGAAGAAAAAAGAATCCAGGATGTAAATTAATGTGATGCAATGAGTGTTAGTGGGAAATCTGCTGCTAGGTAAGAAAGTATAAATGAATCATCATACAAAAAGGCATTGCCTGAAACATTCAACACAATACCAAATTGGTATGCTTGATGCAAGGAAAAGAGATGCTTTAGATTCAACCGTTCGGCTGATGTAAGCAGAGAAAGGAGACCAAGTCTTGATACAAAATGAAAGAGAAAAGATATTTTTGGACAATGTTTATGAGCAGGAGCACCTAGAATGAAAATGAACTGTATGACAAAGAATGGGGGTGCAATGTGAATTCACAATAAGCGAGACCCTGAGGGTCTGGTGACGATGTGATTAGGACAGAAGGCATATGGGTTGGACGGTTGAGGTTGTCATTACCTAGTGTGGTCACAGGAAGTTCAGACACATATGTAATAGACTCCACAACTGCATCAAAACAAAGGAAAACTGTTTTAAAACATGTAAAATGTTAAGTTATCCTCCAGTAGTTCTTCCTTGAATATCAATACACCTTGTTCTTAAGAATTTGCATTGTCATATACAGATAGAACAGTGGATTTAGACAAGGAAAAAAAAAAACAAGAGGAAATTCTATTTTATGACCTCAATTTTCCAGTGTTTTAACTGTTTCTGACTTTCAAATGTTATGCTCCAATTTTTAGGTACCAGCAGAGAAACAGAAATTTATTTCTGTTTTCAGAGCCAATTATCACTTTAAGAATACTGGAAGCTAGTGCTCCTCAAATCTGTTCAGCTGTAGAACAAGTAAGTACCATAGGTTAAATATTTATGTTATATGATGTAACACATACTAACTAAAAATGTGTTGAATAAATGAATTGTAGCATGAAAACCTTTACCACCTTTAGGTTTTGATTCCTCTGTTCTGAAAGGTGATTTGGTTGTGGGATATATATGATCTGTTTCCACTGGTGCTGGGAAAAAACAGGGAATGGCTGGTTAGTGGAGGGCAGCCCAAAGTATACTGCCATGGAACCCTGTGTTTACCTTGAAAACTCAGGTTAATTATCTTAAGCAGATATACTCATGAGGGCAATTAATATTCAAGTAGTTTATGAAGATTACTACAATTTAGTAGGATTGAAATAAAGGCAGCGTGCTCTCTGGGAAAACACATATACACATAGACATACATGCACACACACATCATAACTGGCAGTGCTCCAGCAAAGCAAATAATTTCACTCCTTTACATATTTTTGCATAAGAAAAAAGATATAGAATGAGTCCTTAGGAAGCACGGATATGAATCCTAAAAATGATGTGAAAATGAAAATTTGTGCACATATGTACATATTTACATATGTACATGTATTAAAAGAGTGATCAGAATATTAAAAAATAAAATTTTCATTCAGGGAAAGCAAACTAAGGAAATCGTGAAACTTGCAGAGCAGCAGATACTGACACAAGATGCTGTACTTAATGACTCTAAGACCCACTGGATGAGCGTGACAGGAAGTGAGGTGCAGGTGGCTGTGAAATATCACAAAGCAAGAGGACATCCAAAGATGATTTTTGCAACGAAATGGAAAAGCACACATGCGTGATTTCCTGTGGGGAAACATCTTTACCTATGGTTTCCTTTGATGACTCAGTGCTAAACGTAACCGATTCCAGAACATCAGAAACTAGCAGGAGACACAAAATGGTACAATTGATCAAGGATGCGTTGTTGTGAGCATTAAACCAATCAATACAAACTAAGTATCACAAAAAGTGCCTTCTACCTGCTAAGCGCTCAGTGTTAACTGTTATAACAACAAAGGTATTAGCATTAACATTAAAGGAAGCTGTAATAAGTGAATTTAATTTACAACGTAACTATCGTAGGTTAACATTAATAACCATATTTTCAACATGAATGCCCAAATGACATTTATCTTATGAAAAGATACTCAGAAGAGATGAAATTATAATCCTGATAGAAAAAAAAAACTCAGAATCCAGTTTTTCAAAAATAAATGTCAGGGACTAGCAACAGCATAACTAATACAGATTTAAAATTTTGCTCCAATTTAGAAGGACATTGTGTTTTGGAGGGCTCATATTGTTTGAGGGTAAGTTTTTCATTCTTGACCGAAGTGAGAACTTTCTCCTTCCTTGATGGTTACAACTTAACTAGCATTCTTTTTAAATGGCAGAGCACAAATTCAGCTCATGACTAAAGAGAATCAAAAATCTGTAACTCTTGATAAAAAAAAGATAAGTAATATAATCAGTTTTTCTAAATGGTTATGGTAACCACTTAATAAGACGTGATTATTCTCTACAATGATACAAAACAAACTCAACGAAAGGAAGGTATTTTTATGCCATGGAATAATGCTATTAATATTAATAAAATGTAATACTAATTTAATACCAATACGCAACCATGGAATAAGCATTTTAAAATACTTAAAGTTGTGAAATATATGTTCTTTTTGCATATGTTAAATTTAGGAATAAAATTCTTAGAGGATCACCGTGTGTACCCTGAAGCTCAGTGAACCCAGACAGATAAAACAATCTATTTACCCAGTTGACTCTGTGTCATTTCTAGGCTTGGTGATGTCACTGGTTTCAAAATAAGAGTTTGCAGTTCAGTGGGAGCTGAAAGAATTGTTGTAAAAACAATTATGAATAATTGTTTCATATATTTTGGATAGAGGTAGCAATGAATTGATATACATACACCCTTAAAGTTACAAGGTATGCGGAGTGTATACTATTTAAAGCAGAGGTGAGTAAACTGTGCCTCTCCCAAATTCAGCCCTCTGCTTGACCTATGAGCTAATAATGGTTTTTACATTTTTTTTAAGTCATAGGATATTAAGAGAGTAATATTTTATGACATTTGAAAATGGTATAAAACTCAAATTAAGTTCTGTTGGAACACAGTCACATCATGAATGGAAATGATTCAGGGCAAATTTTGATATTGATTTTGAGAGCTTTCCAATTGTAACAGCAGAATCAAGTTGTTGTGACAGAATCTGAATGGCCTGCAATGTCTGAAATAGTTACTATCTAACCCTGCACAGAAAAAAAAAATTGCTGACTCCTGATTTCAAGCATTCTTCTGGAAAAACCACACTCTATTTGGAAAAATTAAGTTCTTGTGAACTATTAGTCTCATTAGGAACACTATATCTGACTCTTAGTTACCATGAGGGATTCCTAAGAACTTCCTATAGCTGATTTCATGGTAGTAACATTAACCAAACATTGAATGTCCTCCAGGAGTGTTTGTTCTCTATTCCAGTTGACATCCCCTTGACTACCCTTGATAGGTATAGAGACTTCATTTTTGTTGTCCCCTTGTACTCATTAATCCAAATCTTAATTATTTCAAAGCCTCCAAACTTTGTCAGCCAACATTAATCTGACTGCCTTAAGTATTTTCTGCTTTTACCACTCAATTAAACAAGCTGCTCTCATATAAGCCCATAGCCCTATATCTAAAAAACTACATCTAAGAAAACCTTGGGAACCAGTTTTCTTTAGTTTACTTCTGTTTAAGAGGTAAAATATACCCTTACTTTTGATCTTTACCTTGCTCCTTACTCTACCCTAC
The DNA here is from genome assembly GCA_028644305.1 of Xerus rutilus. Lineage (NCBI taxonomy): Eukaryota > Metazoa > Chordata > Mammalia > Rodentia > Sciuridae > Xerus > Xerus rutilus. Next base: position 78,550,187 of record CM053409.1, on the reverse strand, counting down.
TCAAATATTAATATGATGCTGGGGACACAAGGATCAAGGAAACGATTGTTTTAAGCCAAAAGGGTAGCACCATTTAAAGAGCGAAGGATGAAATGGAATGAGAGCTGAAGAAGATGCATCTTTCGTCAGAGACAATCCTTAGGCAGTATACAATACGATCTGAGCTACCACATTGATCTCATTCAACCGCAAACCTAAGGACCAACCTTGCAATTGCTGAGCTGTTATTATTGTGCCTTTTCTCTTACAAGGCATACAAGCAGGGAGTTCAAGCCACCTCAGTGTCAGTCAGGGGTAATCATCTAAAGGGACTCTCAAAGCCAGAAATAATAGATTCTCCTGATTTCACTAAAATCTTCAAAAAGTTTAAAGATTGGAAAGTAGATGGGGCTTCCTCTCTTTAGGATTTTTAAATTGAAGAAAGAAGATCTTGAGTTATTATAGAATTTGTACATCTAGAATCCATCAACAGCATTGTATGTGGACCTGTTTTCTAAAGCATGTTATATTTTCTTGAGTTTACTTCCTAAATTTAAAGAATAAGTTAGTAATCTTTTATTATCACAGATAGTTCCATTGGAGACCAAAATCACATACAAAGTTCATTTGTTAATTGAAGGAATAAATATTAATATGCATAGATACTTAGAAGGATCCATACTTACTAAAGATTAAAAGTCATTGCTAAACTGTGGTGGAGCTGAAGAGTGGGCATGCTCATTGGTGATGGGGGAGCCTGGATCTGCCAAGGCATAGCTTTCGTTTATTGACAGTAAAATAGGGACACTTCATTTCTTAGAATATTGAGAACAGCACTCAGATTTTATGGAAAGTAAGTTACTTAGAGGAAGTTCATGCTACTTCTATAAATCTAAACACCAAAGAGAAGAGCAATAATTTGGACCTCAGATTCAACACTAATCATATAATGAAATTTAAGAGTTTTATGGAAGATAGATGTCTTTCAATGGATCCAATGACATCTGCTAAAATTAACACTCTTGACAATTTATTAAGTATGAAATGGTATGACAATTGTAATCTCTGGAAGTAGAAGCAACTTTGGCCAAGACAGTGATGTTTTTTAGGCAGCAAGAAAAAGCATTTTATGAAAGTCACAAAAATCATTACCTAATGTTGTTGCTGGAGCCTCAGTACTATGAATATCAGGTTCAAAGCCTGGAATAGTAACTGATTAAAATCAACGACATGAATACAAGAGAATTTAAATACACATGAAAAATTAGTGTTTTCTTTCAAAACATTTCAAATGACTTTTTTTTTAGACTTTAGAATTGATAGAAAGCAAATAGTTGCTTTTTGAAGGATTGGTTACACTGGCTAGAACAGTTCATTGGAGAAGATAGTCACAATCTTTCAATTCTGCTATGTATCTACTATTGTCCACAAATGGTATTTGGTTTCTGATTATAACATATTATTATTATTTTTCAGGGGTACTAGGGATTGAACTCAGGTGCACTCGACCACTGAGCCACATCCCCAGCCCTATTTTTTGTATTTTATTTAGAGGCAGGGTCTCACTGAGTTCCTTAGTACACCTTGCTTTTGCTGAGCCTGGCTTTGAACTTGCAATCCTCCTGCCTCAGCCTCCTGAGCTGCTGAGATTATATCTGATTATAACTTATGTGGAATTTATAATTTGATTATAAATTGGAAATTTGTTTAAGTAATATGTATGAAAATATATATGAAAGTAACTTGTTGCATTTCTTGGAAATAAAAAAATATCAGTTCATGTAATCATGCTACAACAAATAGATCATCTGCTTCAATGTAGATATAGTAATAAATAACTGTTGGTGACTGCCAATTTTGATGTAAAATCCGCTTTAAAGAGAGACCAAGTACTTCACTCAAACCAAATCACTTAAGAGTTAAAACCAATGAATCTTCCAAAGCTATGTTCTTTTGGACAGTTCTGTAGGGGAAGCAACTATAAACCATTACCCAAGGCCTTGACAAGTTTAGACAACAGATCTTAGAGACATGATGAGTCTAACTTCCCACCAAGGGTGTTGTTTTGGGTTCAATGCTTAAACCAAGGAATTACAGATTTACCCGGCTTGGTCTGGGATTCTGCAGGACTCGATGTGGTTTTAGGTCTGGGACGTGGACGACGTGTTCGTTGTCTTTTAGAAGCTATAGGAAGACATTTTGGATTATTCTAGGGCAAGTGGCTTTGGAAACAAAATTCTATTTTCTAGGATTTGTTTCCTGGAGACTTAAGGCATATATCTTTTAAGATTAAAGTATTTTCTCCTATTTTGTTTATTTTTTATCATTAAAGCTTGTAAGAAAAAACTCACATGTAAAATTGAGTCAAAGAAAGAAGAGACTCATAAATCTCTAACTTCAAAAAGCTATAGCAAGACTCTGGGTGATGGGGTCTTAGGTTCATACTAAAATTTTTGAATATGCCAAAGAATCTATGGTACTATAAAAATTATCATAGTTTAGTCTGTCTAGGTAAGATATAGACACTACTATGTTTGAAATCCAGCTCTAAATGTGAGTGCTATTTAGACAAAAGTACATGACACAAATTCAAGAAGGATTACAAGGTAGGAAGATATTCTAGGTCCATGCATAGCTTTCAAAAACAATAGCTGGTTTTTTAAAAGAATCTTTAACACTCTTAAAAAGAAGCACTATAGAGCTGAAGAATGGCATATGACAAGGCAGTCTTATAAAGCTGATGACAAATGTGATGACGATGATAATGGAATGAGTTTGAAAACGAACAACAAACTGTTGGAGGAACACAGAATGTAATTACCCAATGTTGTTTCTGGAGCCTTGGTTCTAAGAGTGACAGGTTCGAGGACTGTAGCAAGAACTGGCCAAAAAAATAATAAAATAAACCAAAGAACAATTAACAATTCACTTTAAGGTTAATGTCACAAATTGATTTTTAAGCTTCTTAACTAAGAGAAGAGACACTTGTTCTTTGTAGATATTGCCAAACATGACCAGGTGCCTGTGCATCTCATGATACAAACTTGTAAGATAACAGTGTACACAGCTAAATATCACAATGTGGTCCACAAGATGTTTGATTGCCTGACCCTTGCTATTGGGTCTGCTTGGCAAGCCTTATACACATTTAAATAATATATGCTCTTCTGATGGCACTAAACAAAAGCATTCATTAGTCTTCTTGAACTTCTGTAGAAGTTGAGATAGCTGTCTACTGTTTCTGTTTACTACTTAAATATTTGTGAATATAATAAAAAGTTTGTATGTTTGAAAACATAAAGAACAACACCAAACTGATGAACTATGCTCATCAGAATACAAAGTTGCCCTTGATGCAGTAAAAGTTAAGAAATACCATTCAATCTGTTAGAGAAGGAGAATGAGTCAGTTTGCCCTATTCCAGAAGCCTATCACTTAAATATTCCAAGTTGGTCACATTAAAAATTTTTGACAATTTACTATAGACATCATTCCTTGAAACAGCAGATCCATAGACCTTAGAACAATAAAAAGGCATATGATCAAAGCAGCATGATATTTCCACAACTGTTGAGGGATAAGAAGTCTAAATAAGTGATGAAACATAGCTTCAATCATAGCTGTTTAAGAAAATGTACATGTTCACAGGATACAATGCCGAGCAGTTACTTGGTAGTACGAAATCCTGAAATTAGTTCATGCGCAGTTCTTTTTTAATTCAACTAATAATCTGATATAGAGTCTAGCATAATTTCAAGAGAAAAACTAATGGGATGATATTAGAGGGTGATGAAATGGTCCTACAATGCAGAAGAACCTGCGATATAATGGTATCTTATGATAATGGACAAGAAAAGCATAATTGCAGACACAGCATTTTCATTACCTATGGTCTCTGGAGCTTCAGTTCTAAGAGCACCAGGTTCAAGATCTGTAGCAGGAACTAATTAAAAGCAAAGAAATGAATGTGTGCAAAAAGCAAATTAAATAATACCAGTATAATATTGCTTCAATAGTTATATGGCAATTAATTTCTGAGATTTAATACTTGTCACTTGGAGATTTGGTAATCTTATAGCCAGGTAAACTTTCTTTCAAGAGGTGCTCAGCCACAGCTTACACAATCTGCTAAGCACCTCAATAAAGTCAACACAATAATCTCCTGGGTACATGCTTCCAAGTATTGTAGAAAGCTGCCCTAGAAACTTCAGACATTTCACCAAAGGTGTACTTATCTAACTATTCTGTAATTACTGGCTTTTTTGGTAGAAGTTTTGAGAAAATAGCTTGTCTAAAAGAGCCTGGATACAATAAATAGCTTTTATGTTTGAAAGGAGAATATAGCAAAGAATAAAGCGAAGTGAATCATAACTGTCTTGTTGCAAACTTGTATTTGGAAAGGCTAAGATCTCACTCAAGGCAAAAGTATTCCACAAAACAAGATAATGGACATTCATTCACTGTGTGGTAATCAGTAGAGAAGCTCTTTGCTCTAATCACAAAAATGCATTACTCTCAAGTGGCCAGGAAGGATTCCTGATGCTTTGGGGGAAAGATCCAAACTTTTGAACCATACCTTGAAGGTATGCTTAACTGTGCTTATAGACCTCTCCAAACACAACTACCATCACAGCTTAGAAGTAGATTCCACTTGTTCTAAGAAGCTGTTCTCCAGCACCCCCGGCTCCCCACCTCCCTCTGTCTCTCTTCATCTCTAACACTTTAAGAAGCAACTTTTTTCCAACTCTAGATTACTGTCCTTCGCAAACTTTTCTAAGTCCCTAGGTGCTTACAGCACTCTAAAACTAAGTTTGATTGGCAAGGAAGATTGAAGGCTCTTATTGTTTATTTCTTGAAATAAAAACACTTGGTTCTATTTAAGACATTTTGTCTTTAAGACAAGGATGCAATGAAATAAGTACTAGTAAGTGTGATGCATAGTAATAGAGAAGATCCTCGGGCAGGAAGTTGGAGGAGTTCAGCTGCCACCCTCGTCCCCAGCTATGTTTTCTCTTGGAAATGTGACAGTGGCAGCAGCTGTAGATCACTTTGTTCCTTTCCTGACACAGGCTGTCAATCTCACCACAGGCATTAAACACAGGTCCCCAAGAACTGCTAGGAGGCACTCCTTTAATCAGAAGCCCACATTTACCAGGTTTGGTTTGAGGAGCCTTAGGACTTGGTGTGGTTTTAGGTTTGGGATGTGGACGACGGGTTCGTTTTGATGTTTTGGGAGCTGAGGAAAGAAAACCTTTAGTCATTACAGAATCTATAGTTCAAAAGTTATGGAATAACATGACACACAGCTCTAAGTTTCCTAAAACTTACTTAATTTTTTTCATATTTTAGAAAATTGTCTTTTGTAACTATCCCCTTTATTATTATAGCCTATACCCTTTTATAATTCAAAGTCCATTGGAGTAAGAGTCATATATAAAATGGAATTGTTAATTCTAGAAGTGAAGAGTAGTTAATGGAACTCTGACAGACTAAAAAGCTTGGGAGTCACTCCTAAAAATACCATAGTGGCAGTGGTGATCAATTGCAAGCTCTTTAATAGTTTACTAAAATAAGACCACAATTAGACTATCAAAGAACAAATATTGCAGACAGCCAGAATGAATAAATGAATGAACGGATGAATGAATGATTAAATAAACACAAGAACTTTTAGATCCACAAAGAAACTTCCTGGCATGGTAATAACTGTTACAGCCAAGAAAATTGTTTTTAGAAGTTACCTTTAACAAAACACTGGTTGAAAACATACAAGATGATGAAACAATTTCAGGTGGTTACATGCCCAACAGATGACCTTAATTAGATACATACGAGTCTCTTAAAAATAGGAGGTGACTCTTTTTTTTTTTGGTACTAGAGATTGAACTCAGGGGCACTCGACCACTGAGCGACATCCCCAGCCTTATTTTGTGTTTTATGTAGAGACAGGGTCTCACTGAGTTGCTAAGTGCCTCACCGTTGCTGAGGCTGGCTTTGAACTCGTGATTCTCCTATCTCAGCCTCCCAAGTGACTTGTTTTAAGAGTAAGAGTTTAGCATATTTTGAGAATGAAGACCATAATGGAATGACAAGAGATGATGGCGGAGTCTTACAAAGCAGAAGAACCCGAGGCTGTGATTTTGATGCAATGAGTCTGACAATGAGGAAGAGCACTTACAAACGATTACAATGTGTTATTACCTTCTGTTGTCACCCACGTCTCAGTTTTGAGCGTCACAGGTTCAAGCTCTGCAGTAGGAACTAACCAAAACATTAAACAAAATGATTGTTTTGAATGAATAAAAACAAACATTTTCTTCGAAATGCATCTTTCTAGTATCATACAGTTTCTAGAACTACACAGAAACTTTAAAAGACTATTAAAGTAGAAAAGGATATAGTTGATTTCCTAATATATGTTAGGTGCTTGTTTCTTTATTTTTCATTCTTTGATTATCTAATAATCCAAAGTGGAATGTGTAGGTATTGCTGAGAACTCATCTTTTGAGACACTAAGGACTCATCATGATGAATTGATTGGGGTTTCCCTCCATTTTCAGCAAAGAAAGAGCAGGCTTTCATAGGGAGACCAAATCCCCGCTGCTCCATCAGGCTCTAAGGAACTCCACCAAGGGGCACAGGCAGAAAGGTTTCAACTCCAAATTAAAGCAAGACATGCCCCACACAAGTATTTCAGTTGTACTCTCTGGTTGGTCTCTGATTTTATTCCTTCCATCCTTCTGCTTATCTGTGTCCTACAGTGATGACAAGACTCCATTCCTTTAATCTTTAATTTCCTACTTCAAATTATTTATGTACCTGCCTATCTTACTGGTAGTTCCACAAAATCAATCTCGTATTTGTGTAGACACTGACACATGCCATTTTCTGTCTTATTTATAAAGGAATGACTTCTATTTTTTAATTTTCTTTCTAGTTTGAGGACCAACATATATCTCCCACTTTTGATGTATACCTTAAAATATGCATAGGATTTGGAGGATACCAAAGGCAATGAATGTTTTTTTTATTTTGAACTGAATATGTCTAAAGAAGGTTTATTTTTAAAAGGTAAATGGAAGTAATTAAAATGCACAGTGAGAGAAGACTGCAGTCAGGAGGCTTAAGGCAATGGGTGCCCCACAGCTCTCCCCTCGCTGTGTTCCTCTGAACATCTCTACAGTAGGAACAGCTGCTGCCCATGCATTTCATCCCCTCTCTCATAGGGTGAACTGGTTCCCAAGTACTGAGATTACTCTTGAGACCCTGCTGGATCAGGCTGCTGAGACTTTAAACCAGGAACACTTATGTTTACCTGGTTTGAACTCAGGTGCTTCAGGACTTGGCATGGGTTTCGGTCTGGGACGTGGACGAGTTATCCATTGTGATGTTTTGGGAGCTGAAGGAAGAAATTTTGGGGGTTACTACATACGTTATCTATGATTCTGGGGGCTATGCGAGGTGAAAATGTGACTCTAGACTTTAAAGCTGGTTAGAGCTAGATATTTGCCTTTTTAGATTTCTGTCTCAAAAGGCAAATAAATATACATGTATTTATTATAAGTCTTCTGTTATCATAGGAAATTCTTTGAAGACAAATGTATCTTTTAATTGAACACACAGAGACTAGTAATTACAAAGTCTCATAGGGCATCTTGACTGGCACCAAAATGTTTAGGAACAATTGCTAAATTTGAATGGACAATGAAGGGTAGTCCCACTAAATCTGTGATTGAATTTTCAATCTTCGACATGTTTTCTATGTAACTATTAGAATAAGAGTATATTATTACTTAAACAGAAAAAAAAACAATAAAATAGTATGCAAATAGAAAAAAAAGATTGAAGCTGTAGACTTGGAATGGCTGTCTGGGGCGGGAGGCGGTAGGCCGAGACCTGTGATATGTTCAAAGAAGAGCTTTAACACAAATACTGCTTAAATAAAACAGACTGACATGACAATTTCAAGCAGGTTACATAGCAGCTAAATGATCTAAAGCAGGCTTATGCACAATGGTTCTCGCAAAAACAACATGTAATTTAAGAGCCTTCCTCATTTTTAGAAGAATATAATTGAATGACCACAAAGAATGACATTGTTATCACAGTGTATTCACATTACCTAATGTTGTTTGTGAGGTCTCAGGTCTAGGAGTGACAGGTTCAAGGACTATAGCAGGAACTGACCAAAACAACACAATAAACCAAAGAGATTTAAAAATGTGTAACACATCCAAGCAAATCTTACTAGTAATATCAATTCTTCTAAGGAAAAAAAAATAGTTAACTTCATAAGTGAAGGAAAGACTATATACTTGTTCTTTGAAGACTTAATCAAACTTTAGTCATGTTTTGGCCTTAGGCTTAGTTTTTTAACCACTTTAAGAGTCTTAAAAAGGTCAATGTGAAATTCTCCTAGGTATTTAATGAATTCTTATATGGAAAACTCTTCATTGGAAAATATTTTAATGCATTTACCTAATATACATTTTAACGCATTTGCCTAATATATACTGAGAAAATAAATTGTTAACTGACATAAGTGCTCTGTACTTCTATAGAAGCTGAACATGAGTATTTAGTTTATTTAAGTAAGCACAGATGCAAAAGAGGGTTTATATGTTTGAAACATACAAAATTTAACCAGCAAGGTGGCCTGTATTAATCTTAACAAGAACTCATCTGTGGAAAGAGTTTGAAACCTCTCTCCAAACTATGAGGCAGCAAGATAAAGATGGTCACCAATGTATAATGGTCAGTAAAGAATCTGTCTGCCCTAAGACCACAAAAAGTGGAAATCAAAGACTATAGATGTCTGTATCCTAAGCTCCTGAATCAAGTCCTCCTTCAACCAGCCCGATGGACCCTTCCAACATCAACAGTCTTATTCTGGCCATCTCAAAGTAGTCCATCTGGACTGGCTGCCTTTGTAGCTGACCCTCTTTACAAGGTCTATCTAAACCTTTTGCTTTGGTTCTTTCTTTATTGATCCAAATTCTGCAATGGGTCTAAGGTGCAAGTCCATTCAACCTTGATTTTTCCTTTGCCAGATCATTGCTTTATGTTTCCACCAGGCAATCACATCTGTAATTCTGCTGTTTTAGAAGTAAATCTCCTACAAGTAGCTTATTACCTATAGCTGCCAATGTAGGTATGGAAACATGCAGGCGACTTATAGTTTGTTCACTTGAACTAAACATACTGGCTCTGCTAAAGTAGTGTCACCTTTATGATTTGAATGCAATTTGATCCTAAGAAATATACTAAATGCATAGTTTGGAAGAAAAGTCTCACATAGAAAGAATAAGGTATTATGGTACCAGCTGTGTCTCACCCAGTCACATTCTTCTTGCAGGTTGGGCAGAGATGTTATACTGTCATTAGATATCATTACCTCACACTCGAGGAGAACAAGAGCTATTACTGCCTGACATTGGCATTGCTTTGAGTCCCCACTGGAACAGACTGCCAGCTCTCACCCTTAACTCAAGTAATGACAGATTTACCCAGTTTTGTCTGAGGCACTTGAGGTCTTGGTGTGGTTGTTTTAGGCTTGGGTGGTGGATGCCGGGTTCTTTGTCGGGTTCTTTGTGGTATTTTGGTTACTGAAGGAAGAAAAGCCTTGTGTCACTCTAGGTCTTATAACTCTGGATATTGAGGACAGGTTTTTTTCTAAAACTTAGATTTTCTAAAGTTCTGTGAAATTATCCTTTTAGTTTTACTTTATAACTCTTTTTATACCTATGTGTCTTCTTTTTGTCATTGATGGTACTTTGGGGGCAAACTCATACACAGTAGAACTTCCTCACTTGGGGGAAAATGATGGAAAAGAAGTGTTTAATGAAAGGGAAGGAGAAATCAGAGTCACACTAATGAAGAGACAAAGATTTCAAATGTGGGTAATTTCCTAGTTGTCAAATTAGTAATAAAATATATCATTACTTAAAGCATCAAGAAAGAAGCAAACACACCATGCAAAGAATTTTAAAAAAATCTAGAACCTTGAATGTGCAAAGGAGCATAAGAGTAGTTGTTACTGCTGATCAGCCTAAATGAGAAATAGATATCCATTTGTTTTAAACTCAGCTTTACTACAGAACATGGAGTGAAGTGCAAGACAACGTGACAATTTTAAATGTGCCACTTGGAAGACAAACGTTTGCACTAAGCTCATGACTGCTCTTGTAAAAACAGTAAGAAACTTGTTTTTAAGAGGCTTCAAACTCTTCAGAGGGTAGAAGTTGCTGAATGGCAGCAGAGGATGACGGCTGCCGTCTCAAAGGTAGAAAAGCCACATCATGGGGATGGACACTGACTGGACTGCACACGAGCAGCGAAAGCTTGGCAAACGCATGGGGTTGTTACCTAGTGTCGTCCCAGGGGTCTCAGTTCTAAACGTAACAGGTTCAAGGTCTGTAACAGGAACTGAAGCGACAAAAGAACGTTGTAAAAATGTATGAAGAGTCACAACATACACTTAAAAATGAATCATTTCAGTGTAACATAGATTTCTGGATGAAGGATGCTATGGACTGAATGATGTGTTCCCCCATATTCATATGCTGAAGCCCTAACCTCCAGTGTCACTGTATTTGGAAGCTGAACCTTTAAAGAGGGAACCAAGGTTAAATGGGGTCATAAATGTGGTATTCTAGTCCAATTTGACTGATGTCCTTTTCAGAAGTCAAGGGGATACCAGGACACATAGACAAAAGGCCTTGTAAGGTCATAGCAAGAAGGTGGCCTGCCAACATCTTGATCTTGGACTTCTATCCTCCAGAACTGTGAAAAAATTGGCTTCTGTTGTTCAAGCCACCCACTGTGCAGTACTTTGGCATGGCAGACCTACTTAGCTAACTCAGACTATAATTGTTCTGTCCAGGCTGGCCAAACTGTTAGGTCTCCATCTCACACCTTTGGTCTTGTTTAGCATTAAAGGCAAATGATTCCTTTGATTATCTGAAACTAAATTTAGAAGACTTGAGGACATTTTTACTCATGTGCTTAAGTATGTTTCCAACTAGTTTCAAGAAACATGTGAAAAACTAACTTGTACCTTTTTGGATGCTAAAAAATAGAACATCTACCAGATTTAATCAAATTATGACTGAAAAAAAAAAAGGTTCTGAAATATCCAAACAGCCATTATGCCATAATTTAAAATAATTCAACTAGCCTACAGACTAAAAAGACAGACATCTTTCCTACCACCCTGAGTTAGAGGAAAGTTTCCAGCATCTTTTCCAATCATAAACTCCTGAGCCAATTAAAGGCCTTCAGGATTCCCTCACTAAGGGATCTGTGACTTTATATTTTTAACCGGTGACTAACTCCCAGGCTCCTGAAACCTAGGAGCTTGTATTTATCTGATGTCTTCCCAGGTATATGGACTTGGAGTGGTTGTAAGTTTGTGTCCTTTGGGACATTTTTGGAGGTGGAAAGAGATAACCTTTAGTTATTTTAAAACTTAAGGATGGGGTTCATTATTTAAACTTATAAACCTTTGATCATATTGTGTTATTCAAGTCATAAAACATATTACTCAAATATTAACAGATTAGAAAAAATAGCCAGAATCAAAGGGAGAAATACAAAGGATATATAAAGAAACTTCCCTATGATAGCTTGGTTTGCATAGACCCAGAGTTAGATACACAGATACATGAAATTTACCTTCACAAAGAATTTTGGTTAACCAAAAACAAAGTGACAGGAAAATATTTTTAAGGAAGTTACAAGGCAGGATGATATCCCAAACTAAATTCCTGCATAGTTTTCTTACAAACAAGAAGCAATTGTTTTATGCTTGTTTGACTCACGTATAATGAAGAAAGTAACTGGAGTTACATACAATGAGTTTGACAATGAGCAATGGAAGCACTTGGTAAAGGTCAGAGAGTGGCATTACCGAATTCTGCTCCTGGGGCCTCTTTTACAGGTGTAAATGGTTCAAAGACTGTGGTGGGAACTGGTTGAAAATAACAAAAACAACAAAAACCCAACAGAACATTAAAATTTGTAAAAATTCAGAACACTCAATTCAGAAAGAATTCTACCAGCATAACAACGTGTTGTAAGCACAAAAAAAACACAGTTAACCCGAGCTGAGGGAACATGGTATCCCTGCCCTCAGATGCCAGGTTCTTTCTTAGGAGGGATTGCCATCAATTTTGTATTTAGAGTCATGTGGATGACTCTAAATGGCCTATGTAAATAGCCTTTACACTTTGCTCATTCTTTGATGATCTGAGTCTAACTAATCTACCAAAGCAAAGTGCCATGATTTGAAACTGGTTTGTGTTCCCTAAGGGTCCACTGTGATTTCAAGGCTCCCAGGGTTACACTGTTGGAGCCTAGTGACAGGTTGGGGCACAACCTGTGTTGGGGGCGCAAGATAGTTTGCATGCCCCTGTGTAGTTCTGGGGTGGTCCCTTGAGTTCTCAAAAGAGGATCCTTATGAAAGGAGCAAGCTCGACCCCTCCCATTATGTGATCACTCGTTCACTTTTTCAAAAGCACCTGCCATTGCTGTCTGTGCCAGGAGATGGATGGTACAGCCAAAGAGCAGCCCCCACCACAGCCTATGCTCTGCTGTTTGGACCCTGAGCTTCCAAATCTGTGGGCTAAATAAACCCCTTCCTTTTTTTGGTACCAGGGATTGAATTCAGGGGTACTCGACCACTGAGCCACATCCCCAGCCCTATTTTGTGTTTTACGTAGATACAAGGTCTCACTGAGTTGCTTAGCACCTCGCCAATGCTGAGGCTAGCTTTCAACTTGCAACTCTCCTGTCTCAACCTCCCAAAGTGCTGGGATTATAGTGTATGCCACTGTGCCTGGCTGATAAACCCCTTCTTTACAAGTAGCCTATACTGAGTATTTTGTTATGGTGATGCAAAGCTGACTAATACATAGATCGTCCCATCCTACTGGAAACACATCTCTGGAAAGAGCCATGAGCTCTATCCAGTTTGAGTACTTAGGAGAACAGGATAAGGTACAGCCACTCTATAGCATAGCAGGGCATCCCTTTATCCAACACCCAGAGAAAGCCCAAGTGTATCAGTTCTGGGATGTAATCCAAACTCTGGAGTTCAAAATTTCTTGACTGGTCCTGTGGGGCCATCTAGCTATAGCAGTCTTGGTGGAATATTCTGACCAATCCCTGGAAGCCTGACAGGTCTCATTGATGAGAAACACTCCCTCCCCTGGCTACTTGCTCCCTTCTCTCCTGAACTTCTCTATTATTTTCCTTCCTAAGAATGATTTTTTTTTTCTGTTTGTAAATGGGAATAAAAACAGAAAAAAGGCAAAAAGAAGAGTATGCAGCAGACAATGTAGCCCACATAATCTGAAAAATCTGCATTTGCCAAGGCTGCCTAGATGATTATGGTCATGCAGAGGACTTTAGAGTTACCAAGAATAAGCTCCCAATGGCATAAACATACATTTGTTCCCTAACTGGTTCACTATCTCCCCATCCTGTCCCTCATTGTCTGGCCTTATTGTCCTCACTGTGACAGACCCACATGGTTAGCATTCCTTCACCAGGACCTACACATTTACCCAGTTCTGTCTGAGGTGCTTCAGGACTGCGCGTAGTTTTAGGTTTGGGGCGAGGATGGTGCGTTTGTTGAGGCACTTTGGGAGCTGAAGGAAGAAAACCTCAGCTTAATGTCATGTTTTGGTTTCCAGAAGCTGCGTCCAGGGTTATTCTTGTTATCATATCTTGAGTTTCAGGACATTTTTTTTTCTTTTGAGTTTGAACCATATGCTCCTATTTTGATAATCTACATCTTTATATCATTTACATTTCTCTGCAAAATAAAGCATGCAGAAACATGAGTTGATATATCAAGGATATTTCAAAGAGGGTTCTCACAGGGATTCCTGAATTCAAAAAAGCTCCAAAACCTTGATGAGTTATGGTTGGGGTGGCATATGATTTCATACTAATGATTGTACTTATAATTTAAATTCACTAGCCTTGGCCATCTTTTCTATTTTACTTCTTACTGAAACAAGACAATATCATTACCTAAAATGGTAAAAAAAACCACAAAATCATGCCCATACTGAAAACAATGGAATTTCAATCTGTAAAAGAACTGTCACACTATAATAGCTATGCCAATTCTCTAAGCCCAGATGAGACATAGACATCACCCCCACCACCACCCTTGATTGTATTTGACACTCAACAGCAAAGAATGTGATTAAAATGTTATATGCGAGCAGACACACTAATTCAGAGGTGGTAACCTGCAGATACATATACCAAACTAAGCTCATGTTTGGCTCTCTTAAAGACAAGAAACTGTTCTAATATTCTTCAACATGTTAGGAGATCAAATGACAGGGGATGATGCAGATGCCTTGTGAAGGAGGAGAAGCTGTGGTTATGATGGTGATGAATGGGCAGAAAATGCAGATGCTGATGAACACAACATGCCATTACCTAGTGTAGTCCCTGGAGCCTCAGTCCTAAGAATAACTGGTTCAAGGATCATGGCAGGAACTGATCAAAAGTAATAAAAGAAACCAAAGAGACCTTGTGAGTGTGTGTAATGTCAAAAAAAAATTCATCTTACCAATAAAAATAATATTTCTATGGCTACAAAGCTAATTTTTAATATCTTCAACTCAAGAGAAAACAAAAGTATTTTTTCCTTAGAATATTTCTCCAAACTTAGGCATATTCGATTCCGAAATAGTCAGTAGAAGCCTTTGGACTCTGCTGAGCATCTCCCTGAGGCCACCTCTAATATCTCACTCTTGGTTAATTATTTTATTTTATTTTTTGGTGCTGGGGATTGAACCCAGGGCTTTGTGCATGGGAGGCAAGCACTCTACCCACTAAGCTATATCCGCAGCCCTTGGCTAATTGTTTGATTTGAACTAACTTGAACACTGATATACTAGAAAATCTGACTCATTATTAAAAAATATGTGACAAAGACAACTAGTGCTTTTTTTGTTTTGTTTTGGTACCAGGGATTGAACTCAGGGGCGCTCGAACCCTGAGCCACATCCCCAGCCCTATTTTGTGTTTTATGTAGAGACAGGGTCTCACTGAGTAGCTTAGTGCCTCGCCATTGCTGAGGCTGGCTTTGAACTCGCGATTCTCCTGTCTCAGCCTCCCTAAGTGCTGAGATTACAAGCGTGAGCCACCGCGCCCACTCAACTAGTGCTTTTTTAAAAGCTAAAACCAAAAAAGCACCTATGTTCTGCAGTAATCAATAATGACAGATGCAATAAACAGTTTAGATATTTGATCATAGATCATAATCAAATAGTTATGATTCAACAGAACATCAGTAAGTTAAACTGTCTGGGGAGTCAGCTTCAACACGTTACCTGTCTATCATCCTTTGTTCCCTCATCCTTCCATTCATTCAAATTCTGTGATTTCTTCCTAATTATCCTGAATATTTTCCTCCTCAAAATGTTTACTATTCTCCTAGCCATTTATACTATTTAAGAAATTTTGCATGAAAATGCTGTCTATATTACTTTCTGTTTACACAGGAATAGCTTTTGTATACTACAGTGCAAATGAATTGGTAAATAAAACATACCTTTCACTTCTCTTGTATGAGCTGATATGGTTTGGGTGAATTATAAAGGACTTAATAAAAGTAGTTGATGTGAACTGATAATGTTAGCCTGCTGCCTAATACTATACTGAGCAGCTTTATTTTTAAGACGAGAAGAGAATCAAATTGTAAGAAACAGAAACAGGATGGTAATAAAGGATACTTCACAAGAAACAAGCATGAAGTGCTTAACCATCTCATGCTGTCCTCATTAATCAGTAGCTTCTCCTCTTAAGAGATAAGCAGGGTATGTTCCAACATATCATATGTACATGGAATTCAGGGTCTCAACTGGGGTAGGCTGCATGGATTCTTAAAATCACGCCACATATTTACCCAGTATTGTCTGAGGTACTTCGGGATGAGGCATGGTTTTTATTTTTGGATGTGGTTATTGAAGCTGAAGGAAGAAAATTTAGGGGTAACAAGGTGTTGATGGCTCCATTAAGTGTGATGAGGATGGTATAACATGGCTCTAAGTTTTCTAAAACTTAAGAGTTCAAGTTCAGAAAACTCTTTGTATTGAAATTTTCTTTTAATATATGAGTAGGTTTTCTTTTGTAATTGAGAATCCTCCAGAGACAAAAATTATACATGATTATGTTTAAGAAATGAAGATAAGTAACTATCATTATTTTCTTGGAAGTATCTCCAAACTAGAACTAGTTACAAATCACTGCTCAGCTCTAATGGTATAAGGGATCTTTCAATCAACCCTATAGTGTTCCCTTATAACTTAAGAGGACTAGGTTTGGACAAGTTTTCCACCTAGCAATTTACTAGAGTAAATGTATGAAATTCACTGAAACATCAACAAAGTCAGAAATGACTATACAAAACCTGAAATAGAGGACTTATCTGGTGTCATCCTTGATACTGCATTAATGGTCTCAATGAGGGGCATATGGGGAATCATATTTGCTTGTTGGCTCTAACAATCTGTTAGTATTGTTTAGGGACTCCAACCCATGTGGTGATGTGATTTTAGGCTGGGATATGGAACTGTTTTAGCTGCCTTGAATTAAGTCCAGGCTGTTTTTCTGTTAAAAAGTGAGGAAGACTTCAACATTTTAGGATGAATACTATCATAGGATGATAATAGAGGGTGGCACCATCATCTATTCAACACCACAGCAAAGCTCCACAAAGAAGAAAAAGCAGTTGCTGAAGATAAAGAATCATTACCTAAAGATGGCCCAGGAGTCACAGGTCCAAAGTCTGGTGCAAGGAGTGATCAAAAGCAATTAAAAAAAAGGTTAAACACATGAGAAAAGCCATCAAATTCTCCTAAAAATGAACTTTACTTCTTGAGCTTTCGTTATAATTATAGCCTTTTTTAAAAAGCAAGATTTTAAAAATTTTTAGTGAGGTTCCATAGACATTTGTTGATATAACATAGTTACATCATTAGCATCTTTTCATGGTAAAATAGCAGTTTTGCTTGTTTTTATATTAACTGATCATGAAAAACCTTGTTTAGAAAAACATTTAGTCATCTGTTTATCTGATTATGAGAAAAGAATGTGAAAATATAATTTGTAACACTGTAGATTGGTTAGCCCTAGATTATAATAAATGCAGTTGTTGATATGTTTAAGCAGATGCAGTGATGAATATCCAAAGAAACAATGCTCTTTTTTGTTGAAGGTCCACTTTGGAAAAACACCAAACCTTTGTCAAAACAAAGGCATGCAAAGAGCTGGATATAGAGAGAGGGTCATTCAGTCCATGGAACTTGTTAGTGCATCTCTGTTATTAGGACAGAAAAGACCTGACCCTGAAGGACAGGAAAGCATGCCAGTTGGCTCAAATCCAGTCACTGAAGTGGGGCATTCAAGGTCCTTTTTGGGAACCCTCTCAAAGCAGCATGGCTATCCAGCTAAGCAAACCCTGCCTTCTCACTACCAGGTTGCACTTCTAACTTTTGTCCTTCTATCATCACCCACATACAGCATCCTCCTTCCTCTGTTTATATGATCCTGTTAGCCCATCCTGCCAACAAATCTACAAATTTTAAGATTCCAATTATTCCCCATTATTCACATCAGCCCACAGATTCCTTGCTTCTCTAAGAATTAACTATGTGCTTAACAGTGGGTAAAACAATATTTGCTTTCCCTTCACCTTCTTTACATTTATTTGTGAATAGTCTTAACAAGAGCAGCTTCCTTTCTCAACTAAGTCATTTGTTATTTGTTAACTATCCCTCATGCTAATGTGGCCTTTAATAAAACGTGTGGCTACTTGAATTAAACATGCTGACTAGACACCTACCTAGATAAGTTTTTGTTGAACCAGAATTCAAGAGGAAAATGTAACTGAATGCCAGAAAAACAAAAATACTCAGGTACCAAGAAGATACTTGTGTAAACAGCCAGAACACTGTGCTGGTATGGTAGCAGCTAATTTCTGTGACTTGGGCCTTCACCTTTAAGGGTCAAGGAAGTAACGCTAAGTGGCATGTTAAACTGCCACCATGGTGTCACATCCAAGGGGGTTCCATATATTATTTACCTGGTTTAGTCTGAGGTATCTTTGGACTTGGAGTGGTTTTATGTTTGGGACGAGGATGACGAGTTCTTGGTCGCTGTGGTGTTTTTGGAGCTAAAAAAAGGAAACTGGTTATAGTCAGGACTCTAGAACCTAGAGAAAGAATTACACAGGATTTTATGGCTTCTAAAACTTTCCTAGATTTTCTTCAGTCTTGAGAAAAATTTGTCTCTTTGGTTTGGAAGTTTCTTTTGTCATCTCTATGCAAAATCTTTTTTTTGGTCTACTGATAATTCTTTTGAGAAAAATAAACTATATAACATTATTTTAATATTCTGAAAACTTTGTTGTTAGTTGTTGGTATCAGGTATTCAGATCCGAGTTTGCCTGCTTTCAGAAGATTATACTTAGAAATTATGTCAATTAGGCATACAATCCATTAAAAATTATTAGAATATATACATTTCATTTCCTAAAAATCATGGTATATAATAAATATCCTGCATATTCTGAAAGAACAGAAATCCTGACACGCTCAGAACAATAATTGATATTAAAAGGGCAGGCACTTCTGACTGTATTTGAAATTCAGCTTTAACACAGAATACTGTTTAAGGAGACACACAGATTCTGTAAAGCATTGCTAAGCTGGATAATATAAGAGAAAGAGAGAGATTCTTGGCATTTGCTGCTTATAGGCTTGTAACCAAGTCATGTATATTAAATGCTTTCAATATGTTAAAACTGAGGACTACAGTTGAATGAGAGGATGACAAGAAACATAAGAGAGAGAGAGAAAAAAACCCCTTGGTCCAGAAAGATGGAAGAGACCATGAGCAGAAAATGCATGTGCTTAAAGACAGAAAAGGCCATTACCTAATGTTGTCACAGGAGCCTCAGTTTTGAGAATTACAGGTTCAATATCTGTGGTAGGAGCTGAACAAAAGTAATACAATAAACAATGGAGATTAAGAAAAATAGAAAAAGAAACGTATCTTGAAAACGAATCTTCTTAACCTTATGTTTGAAAAGCATTTCTTAACTATGGGCAAATATATTTGCTATCTCCAAGAATGGCCATACTTTTCTATCTATGCATTTATCTTACAAAATAAGCATACTGTTTGCACTCTGTATAGCTATGAGGCCAACGTATTTTTCCATGTTTGATTGCCTGATTCTAATTATATTAGAAAACTGACTCCAAGAAAATCTCTCAGGTGTCTGACATGCAATTTTAAGTAACTCCAGAAATTATTATAAAAGCTTCTGCTGGTATTTGAAAAGTTTTCACCATCATTAATTTGTTTTGAGGGGTGATAGTTGTGAGAAGAATCAGAAAAATGTTAATTAGTCTAGTTACTGGAGCTTTGTGACAGTTGTACGAAGATCAATTTGTGCCTTTTTTTCATAATAAATATGAAATTGCTTCTTACTATGTTTCTTTATTCATTTATCTCAATTGAATAAATAGCACATAAGTAGAAATGGAGCAATTAAAACAAAAAGTCTAAAAAGTAATAATGCAAGTTTTTGTCTCAATGAACAGGATTTTATACTTCTATAATATTCTGAAGTACATAGTTTTAAACATAATTAGAAATGATGAATTTCTTATTAAATTATAGTACTCATTTTTCATTAAATCTAGAAAATTACACTTAATACTCAGAACTTCTCATCACCAAAACCCTTTAAGCATTTATACAGAGACTGACTTCCCAGCTTGGAAGCTAGGAACTGACTTCCCAGCTTGGCAAGCTCCAAAGTTGGCTTACTCCACATCTGAGACCATCTTGTTAATGGACAGTGCATAGGACAGCAGCACAACATTTATAACTGATAACCTTGGAACAAAAACAAAGAATCCCTATTCTATTTGAAATTCAGTGTCACAAGATGAATTTATCAATGTAAAGGTTCAGTTGCACTTGAAGAGCATGGAATCAAGGAAGAGAGGGGTTTTACAGAGACAATGACAAGTCATCGAGCTCCTTGTAAACACACTGAGGATGAATTCCAACCAGCTTTTTCATTGATCCCCTCCCATATCCAAAACTATATACATGTACAAGCAGAGGTTTCAGAAATTTCCTCATTTGAAAGGTAGATGGACAGAGCACCCATGACTCTTAAGTGTCAAGTGCTGCACACAGCTTGAATAGATACAAGTGAGTGAAGAAAGAATCACACTCGGGTGCTATAAGCAGAGAAGCTGTTAAGAATGCCTAACAAGATGCTAAGGTGGCCTTTCATGAAAAAACAATTTTTGGAAACCAAGAGGATGAATGCACACGAGAGAATACAGATAATGGCAAAAGAGATGGGATGGGCAAGCTCCAAGAAATAGGGACCGAGAAGGCACTGTTACCTATGGTTGCAGAGGGAGCCTCAGTCTCAACTGTAACAGGCTCCAAGACTGCATTGTAAAAGATAAACAAACAGAAGTAAAACACGGTAAGTAATGTTTAGGTACTTGTTGATGTTTAATTCAGAGAATACAGAACCTGGTTTATTCTGATTTGATATAGATTGCCTTCTTGATAGGCTGATTTCTTTTATGACAGAGGCTCTCTCTTAGCAAATTAGAATTTTATGCTAATTGGAATCTTTTTTAAAAAAAATATTTATTTTTTAAATTTATTTTTATTTTTTAGTTGTCAATGGACCTTTCTTTTATTTATTTGTATGTGGTGCTGAGAATCGAACCCAGTGCCTCACGCATGCTAGGCAAGAGGTCTACCACTGAGCCACAACCCCAGCCCGCTAATTGGAATCTCATGAGAGAAAATTTCCATTACAAAACAGTTGGATGTTCAAAACTATTATATAAATATCTTCTTATGTGGTAGAAAATTACTCAGTTAATAACTGATGTTTAAAATGCCAGTAAGGTATTTTAGAGGAAGCCAATCTGTGGCTGGCAGGACAGTCCCCAGCCATGCACATTAAGGAAGAATACAGGGTCCACTTCCTGTGTATACTTCCCAGTAGTGCTTATCCAAATCACCTTCAAAAACATTGTAGATACAGAAAAATCAACTTTCTATACATTACAAGTTCAGAAAATAAGGCCAAAAATGCTTTAAGAAAGTGGAATCCATCCAACAATTAGGTATAAAATTGACCAATTTCCAATTCATTAATTTCTTCATCTAGCACTCAAAATATTAGTTTGGCTACTTTGAGAAGATAATGAACAAAATAGTGATATTTAGGTTTCTGTGCTTTATGTAAAATGTAAATATTTACATCAATATTTTCAATAACATTTCCAAAGAAAAAATCTTGTTAAACTAAAGCATGGAAATTCTGTTTACTGGATTTAGTGGGTGAAATGTCTGGTTTTGCTGAGGTTTTGGGCTTAGGAAGTGGTTTTGAATATGAAGAAAAAATAGTGCTATAGTTAGTGCCATAGCTGAGCTGCAAATGTAAAGATTAATGTTATTTACACCAGTTTTCCTATTTATAGGTCAAGATGGTGATTACCAGGCTGGATTTGGGATACATCCGGTCTGCGTGTGGTTTTAGGTCTCTTGGTTGGTTTTGGTGCTGAAGAGAAAGGTATTTAAAATTAACATAATGATCATGGCTGTTGACTATCAAAATTTAAGTACACATAAGCTGAGCAAAGACATAGTATAAATTCGATGAATACATTAAAATCAATTCCTGGGATACAGGAGGGGCGGGAAAAGTGTCCATTTTAACTACATATTTGCATCATTAGCTTTTCCTCAAAGAAAAAGTCCTCAGGAAATGCTTCAAATGTATCTCTGAGCAAAAGTAATGAGAATTGTTGTATAGCTTTTTTCCTATATAAATAATTTAAAAATGAAAAAAAAAAACTATATTAGCTCTATTTCTTCATTGATAGGTTTATTTGGTATAACAACAGTAAGATAAAATTGTAAAAGTTGCTTATGAGGAGACCTGGAAAATAATCCAGAAACACTTGATATTACACATGAGAAATGATGTTACATGACTATTGATTTCTGGAATTTTTCAAAGTGAAGCAGTGACAAATTGATTGTGGATGCTGAAAAGTTGCAAAGAAATAATTATAGACATCAGCATTAGTACTGAAAACAGTAAGACCACCTTGGGACTTTTAATATTTTCAAGGTACAAAGACCACAATTAGTTTTATAATGGGCCCTAGACAAAGAACAACCTCTGATTATCCAAACATCCTCAAAAGCATTTTTCAAATAAACAAAAAAGCTGAAGAAGACATTATTCATGCAGCTTAAGAAAGCTTTACAAATTGAATAAGCAAAGCAATGAAATTATAGCCACAGCACTAGAAAACATTTTTGCCATTTTTTTTTTCAGTCCAGAATGAGCCCAGAAGTCACCCTGGGACACATGTGACTGAAGGAGAGGGTCAGCAGAGAACCAGGAAGTTGTGTCCAAGACCACAGACCTTCCCTAAATGAGCACACCCATATTCTTTCAGAGGAATTCTCCTATCCTCGGGTTCTTCAGACCCAGATAGGAAGTAGGAAGCATGGAATGAAACTGTGATGGGGTGATGGGTGGTAGAACTGCAGTCATGCCTGGGGTGGAGAGCAGCAAAAGTGAAAGTGACAACCTGTGACCATAACTGGAGAGGGTAGAATTACCGATTGTGGGAACCAAGAGCTTCGGTTGTACTGTGGCTGGTTCCAGAGCTACAGAAGCAAAATACCAAGAATAGCAGTTATATTAAGAGGTGGAATCAGGAGGAAGGAAACATTATGCCTCTACTTAGGATGCTCTACCTAAACTATGTACTTTTTCTGAATGTGATTTCCCAGTTATTTTTCCCATTATCCCTTTTTGCCTATTACTTTCCCACACCCCATTTGCCACAAATAAGTATCAGATGTAAGATTTTTAAGGTGCCTTACTTTGATAATCTACTTAGTAGACCAGTTTTCTACTGTGTGTGCCTAATAACTACAAATAAAAGTATGAGTACTTCATATAAAATATATGAATATAAAAAGTGAGTATAGATGGTTAAATATAAAAATCAACTATTATTGGTTCCTAAAACCCAGTTCCTAGGGTAGCTGGTGGCTACTGAAGCAGAGGGTACTATATCCTATTTTCTGTGTTAAATTGGAACCCTGAATACCACATTTACCAGGTTTGGACTTGGGCACATCTGGCCTGCGTGTGGTTTTAGGGCGAGGACGACGACGTGGTTTTTTGGTCTTTGGTGGAGCTAAAGAAGGAAAATAGTTAGTTAATATAGGAAAGTGGCTCTATAAACTGACAATAAATATTACATATATCTTAAAAGCATTTTTAAGCCATTTGATTTATTGTGGACACATACTTCTGCTTTGTAACTATTGTTATTTAGTCTTATGAAGTTTTGAAAAAAAATGTATATATTTGTCAAAGAGTTGTAAACTCCCTCTTTTTCCATTTTGGGGTGGGAAATCTCAAAAACAGTATGGTTTAAAGGAGATTGTCACTTAAGAAAAACCTTGAAGGTATATGCTCAAAAGGAACATGGGAAAGGTTGCTTTGAGACACCACTAGGGATAAAAACTAAAATTTATTTGACATGAGATTCAAAAAGAGAAGTTTTTCACTTAGCATTTTAAAAATACACAAATCAACAATATTCAAAAAGGCTTTGTATTCAGAAGTTATTTAAGGGAGGCAACTTAAAAAGTGATATGTATTTATAAACTATATGTTCAGGATTTAAATTTTTTTTCCAGAATAGCAGAATGCACAAACAGAAATGGACATTAAAATATTAACCCATGAATGTGAGTCTGTCAATAAAGACACCAGCGGTTAGAAAAAGGAAACAAAGGTTACCCATTGAATAACTGTATAAGCTTATATTCCCAGTGTTCCAGGTCCTGAGGCTGCATGAAAAATCATCAAGGAGGAATAAAAATCCAAAAGAAAAATGACAAAATTTAAATATGAGATATGCTTAATATTTAATTTCTAGACTGAACAAATATAAAGGGTGAAATTTTGTCCACATATGTACCTTTTCTATTTAAATTAATTTATGTTTTTAGACAAAATAAATACAAATGTAACCGTTTAGTTAAGTTTGGAAAGAGAAATGGAAAAAAGGGCATGATTCTTATTTGAAAGATGTGAATGTAATAAAGTAACCAGCAGTTCATAACATGAAGGAAAATATGGGTAATTGGCTAAGATGTCCCCAAAATACAACACAGTTCTTTTTTTCTTCTTTTGAAGAAAAAGAAGCTGGAATAATTGAGGTTGGGTTGTTTTTTTTTCCCCCCTCTCTGCATGGATTTCCTAGTGACACATCAGGGCATTTATATCTGGAAAGTTCAT
Source organism: Xerus rutilus (assembly GCA_028644305.1). Lineage (NCBI taxonomy): Eukaryota > Metazoa > Chordata > Mammalia > Rodentia > Sciuridae > Xerus > Xerus rutilus. Next base: position 78,525,796 of record CM053409.1, on the reverse strand, counting down.
AATGCTTTTCAAGAAAGTCTGCAAATGCTTGAGTTCTGAAAATAAGAAAAAACACCTCCCAAAGTGAAAATGCAAATATGCCCTAGGGAAAGAAGTCAGGAGACCCTGCTGGAAATAACCAGGTTAGAACAAGCTAAGGATGAATTCCCAGATCAGAAGGCCAGACAACAGAGACGGTGTCAAATCCAAATCAGCATGGCTTCATGGGTGTCTCAGAGCCTGTGTTCAGTCAAGCACAAGCATAAAGTGGATATTCTGGCAAAAAATGGCTGGTATAAAGATCTGAAGGACAATGAAGAAATATTTTAAAAGTAAACCAAAGCTAAGGGTGAAGTTGAACATGGAAGATGTTAATGAAGATCATTCTTTTTCATTGATAAAAGGAAGCTTCATTACCTTTGGTTGTCTGTGATGGTGGTAGAGTCTGAGGTGCTGAGGCTGCAACAAAAGCAAATCATATCAAAAGCAATGCTGAAGACCACATCTAAGAAATTAAATCTTCTTTACCACAAAGTGTTCCCTCTTTGGTGAATGACTAGGTTCTCCTGGCTTCTGATAAGCTCACTCACCCCACCTCCTTTCCACAAGCCACCATAAAATAACTGAGAATTCTCATTTTTGTTGCTGATATTTAGCTGTGGCCCTACCTGATAGGCTAATAACTGTCGCTGGTGGCTAAAGAAATCCTCATTGTCATTTCTCAGAGGGAGTTCTGAATTTCCTGTCATCTGCCACTTTATTTCTTGCAGGTTAGCCATATTCACCCAAGGAAGCAGGTAGAGGTGACACACCCACCGGGCCTGTTCCCATACCTGTGCTCTGTTAACAATCCAGCTTTGCTGGACCTGATGTTCTTTCACAAAAGACGGGAATTAAACTTGTAGTCCAAAAGGGAGCAGGAGTGTTCATATGATACTCCCCAAAGTGACTAGCATCTATTGCTGGTAAACAAATTGACTTACATGTAAATCAATCCATTTGGGTTAGCAATAGTGTCCAAAGATAGTCTCAGATTGTATGAAATGCTGAGTAAATTGAATAACAATATTATTTAAACATTTTGCTAGATAATTAATGCTCAAACTAATAGTAAGTGAATTATACCTCATACTGGATGTGCTTTTGTTATCATATCATATTTGGGCTTTTGAAAAGAACCAATGTCTTCCAATAGTTTTCTTATTATTCTACAGAATAAAAATAATTTTTCAAGAAGGAAATAAAAAATGAATTCTATTTTTGAAATTGAAAATAATTCTTTTTCTTTCTCCTTACAGAAAAAAATTGATTACTATGGCACTCACTGACCACCTTAATAGAATTTATATAATTATACATTTCTTATAATTATCAAGCCTTATCTCTGATATTTTTGGAGGAGAGAGAGTGGCAGGTTTGGGAAAAGTAGTGAAGGAAACAAACTGTAACAATAGTTTTTATATAGCAAGTAAATGGCTTTTGGCAACTGAAATAGAAAATTTAACAATACTACAGATAATTTTCAGTGTTTCCTAAAGTAACGTGTAATAGCACAAGGTGCTACTTAAAGGCATCGTCATTTGTTATCATGTCTGTGGCCAAAAAGAATCTTTAAGTAAAAATACAGAAGAGTAAAAATTGAGTGTGAAAGAAAAAAATTAAATGACAGTGACTTACAAAACAAAAACCACATACACACATACCACAAATAATCTAGAATTCTTATTTCTAAAGAACTTGTCCAGAAAACAAAGGGCAAAGCCATAGCAATGCATCAGACTGAAGTAGACACTGAAGTAAAATTTCTGTGTGTGTGAGAAAGAGAAGACGAACGAATGAGTCTGAGTATCTCACATGCTATAGGAAAAGAGAGGAGTCAGCATTGATACATGAAATATAATAGATATCCAGAAAACATCTACATGAGAAAATAGCAAGGGCCAAAAAATTCTTTTGAAATTTTAAAGTTTTCATTTCTATAAAACTGCCTTCTGAAAGAATAAAAAGTAAACACAATTCGCTATTGGTAGCATCTTTTAAGTTCCTGGAACCCTATCAGTTGACACCAAAGTCAACTGCATCTAACAGCAGTAAAGTTAATGTTCAGTAAGAATGAGTACATCTTGTGAAAAAAATAGTTTTAAGATATTAAAGATAAAGGTGTAAAGCTGAGTGGACTATAAATGACTAAACCACAACCTCAGCATAAAACAGAAATATATAACACATTCTTAGATGCATAACTGGTCAAGAAAATGATTTGCAATCCTATCCACCATGTGGAACAGCTGTGTCACACACACTCCTGTGATGGGGGCTCCTTCCCCTTTTTTTGTTCACTAAATGTTACTACCACCTTGAAGATTAATCCACGAGGGAAAGGATTCTTCTTGTGTGAGGTAGACAAGTCAGGACATGGTAGGTGGCTGTGGCTTTGAGAAATGTACTGGAATGTGCTTAGAAAACAAGCCCAAACCAATGTAGATTTTCACTCTCTAACTTAACCATCAAGGAAACCCCCCCTCCCCCAAAAGCATCCTGTGTGGAAGGTGAAATGGAAAAATGGAGGAGTGTGAGGAGAGGCAGTGAGTTCCTTAAGTCAAAGCTTTTGGCAGTTTCCGTGCTCTTATGAACCTTGTCCAGAAACAGTAATCTTCTGTAAAGCTATAAAAGTAGTCTTGCCTGAAATAAAAATTTAAAAGCTAGACCCAAAGAAATGGTTTGCAGAGATCCAGTTAGTATCGTGTGTTGCCTAAGATCACACAAGGTCAGCTTAACTCTGTGTAGGTGTGATCCTGAGGTAGCTATGCTTGCTGTAAGAGGAAAAGGGTGAATATTCTTAGGTGATTAGAAAGTTTAGAAATCGAAGGAACATAAGCACATTAGCTTCCAAATAAAATGTTCTACTTTAAAGGAAATGTCAAATTAAGAAGACTCTTTACTGAAACACCTCAGAATGGTAAGAAGACACCCTCCCACACTATTTGTATTAAGGAATGAATTTCCTCTCAGAAATCTTTTTTGTAGATACCACTGAAATAAATAATGTAACATATTTAAACTGTAACCGACATTTGGAGAAAAATTGATTATTTTAGATTTTATCTTGTAACAACAGAAATAACATTTATTTAAATTTGGTGACCCAAACATGGAATAGTATTTCTTGATCTGCTTGGTAGGAGTCCTTTATTCAAAATAATAGTTACTGCCTTATTCCAAAGCCCTCTAAGCATAATTTTTAAATAAATGTACATGAAGTCCTTTTCAAATATAGCTGTCAGAATTCTTTAAACAGCTAGGAGTTCGATTTTATAAGTTGTGCTTCTTTGTTCAAATACCCTCGCCAAGTGGGTGTTTGTCATTCCATTTCTCTGACTCAGAGATCTCACGCCTGGTCAACTATACTCCCTTTGCCTAATCCCTAATTTCCTTCAGTCTGACACCTACACCTGGAAATCTGCTTCTTTAAAGGGATTTACAAGAATTCTTTTTCTAAGCAGCTACATTTTTTCTTCCTTATCCACTTTATTGCAAAAATAAATCATGCCTGCTTAAGCAGAAAATCTCTTGCTTTAATAATCCTACTATGTAAACATGTCCATTAATGGAAATGTAAGTTTATAATCTATTAAACATTATAGTTGGAAATATATTTTTCCCAGAGCTAAAGGTTTAAGATTTAGATAACAATGACAACAATGTTTTCTACAGAAAATCTTGTAAAAAAAATCCAAGAGGGCTGTATAAATTCTGGATGGACAGAAAACATGACAATTTGGGTCATTCAATATATTCCACAATCTTTAAACAGAAAAACGTCTGTTTTTACTTAAGAGAATCCCTTTCTTCAAAAGAGCCGCCTTTTTTTTCCTTTTTTTATTTTAAATTCAGCAAAACACTCTTAAAATCTCCTGAGAGGTAAACAGAAGCCAGTGTTTAGAAATCAGTCCCAATTAAGAAGGTTTAGAGAATAAGAAAAATACAACCCTTCTCTGGTTTTGCAACTTAAGAACTGAGAAACCCCCAAACAAGGCAGAGTTCTCAGAGGACAGAAAGACTTCTTCCCCTTTGAGCTGAAAGGTTATTATTATTTAGTGCAAACAGAACTCCCACCAACTTTTGGTACTGGAAACTATTTTGTAGTCCTAAACAAGAGTTCCTCCACCCCTACCAGGGCTACATATCTGTTTTTTCTGCACTGGTAATGAATGCAACAGACCACAGCTCAGCTCAGAGCAATGCTGTGATAGCAAAGGGGCAGCTTATGAGATTGTTCCATTGCAGATTTGCACCTTCCATGAAAAAATATATCAAAGACTAACATATGAACAGAAGTTCTTGCTCCAAAGAGCTGCATAAAACAAAATTTTAACCTTACTTTGGGAATATATATAAAAAAATTCAGGGTAAGTACCAGGTTTGGTATGTGTCATTTATGGAATGAGAGGAATTTTAGGCTTCAAAGAAGTAAACTGTGTTTTATTGAGAATTGGAAAAATAAAGAAAAAAATAATGATCAAATCAATATATAGGCATTTTAGTATCTAAAAACACAAAAGAAAAACCTTAAAATAAAATATATGTTAAATATATTTGAAGATGATGGAATGAACCCATCATCTTGGAAGACTTTGGAAATATTAAACATTAAAAGAACATTTCATGTTTCATTTACAGAGAAACACTTGATAGAATACACTGATAAATTTCCATCTGGTGTGGAAAAACTTTTCAAGAGTTAGATATAACACCGCCTCTAAATAGTCATAGTAACTCCTCAAAGAAAAGACAATGATTTAACTCATGATTTTAATAAATTAGTCTAGTTATTTTGTACTCTTCATATTTCTCAGCTACATCTAAATCATCAGGCAGCAGGTAGAAAAAACACACATTCAAATTAATATTCAATGATAGTCATAATACTATGATCTGATGCATAAAGGCATCCTACTAACCCCAAAATGAAAAGTCCTTCTTCCCAGTGAATTCTGAACTAGAACTTGAGGGCTTTACTCAAAAAAAAATGAAGAACTGTGTTTATGACCCAGTTTCCAAAAACAATGAAAGGAGGGCAGACAGGAAGCAGCAATGGCTTAGCTGCGGGCACAGAATGAGGTCCGAGTGCTGAGTTCGGATCTATCAACTGTAGGGCCAGCTATCCACAAGCACCACAGCCATGGTGTTGGTGAAGTCTATGTGATATTCAGTGTTCTCCAAATGAGCCATTTAGGATAGCTACTGAGGCAGTACATAAAAGCTGGGTACTGGGTTTCCATGGTGAGGTGACAAAACAGATCCACCAAGCACATACATTATCATCCAGTGTTATCTGTGTAGGTTCAGGGGCATTAGAAATTTTAAAGGTAATTGTTCCAAGACTTATGCTTCATTTTTTGTGATAGAAAGAAAAATAGGTTATCCTAGAGATAATGGATATTCCATTTCTGCTCCAAAAAGGAGCAGAATGACCCTTTCAAAATCCTGCCATATTTAGTCATCAATCTCAAAGTATACAATGGGTAAAAGTTTGGGGATAGAAAATTTTAAACTATTATAACAGTATAGGTCATATAAAATTGCATTTATATTATAAATATCAATAGAATTAGGCCAAATCCAGTTTGTCAAGCATGATTCTTAGCATATTATTTAACAATGAAGAATATCATCTTCTGTTTGATAAGCTACAGGAACCACTCAAATTCAGTGCCACGACATACATTTTTCCTTTCCTTCTCCTGCACCCAAGTTCCACATATAGATTGAGGCCTGTGCCTTAAACTTTCTTGGAGCTTCTATGTAAATATTATAGACCTTGAAGTGTTATTATCTTATGCTGTGCTCTCATTGTTATGTGTTATCTTCTCAAGATTATGAGCAACTTGAAAGCTGGAATCTCCCTCTCTGGCTCAGTCATTTCTCTAGTATAAAACTGAAAACTTAGTAGGCACCAAAAACACCAAAAAAAAAAAAAATGAGAGAGAATCATCAGCCTATCAGACATTAGAATACAGAAGAATACCAAAAAGCAAACAAACAAAAAACCCCCAAAAACAAAAACAAAAAAACAAAAGATGAGTGCTACTCATTCTCTAATGCTGGGGCAACAGTACTTGTTTCTAGGTTTATCCCAAAATTCACATGCAAAAAAATCATACAATTTTAAGTAAGTTCTTATTGGAAATGTTTGATTTTTATTTTGTATTATTAATCATTTAATTATTAATTTCAAATTTATAAAGGAAGTATCCTATAGAATCATGTAACTTCTTTTTTATAATAAAGAGATGAACATGGTCTATTTGGAATTAAGTATCCTGAAAAATTAAAGAGATATTTATTTACCAGGCTTAGTTCTTGGTGTTTGGGGTCTAGGGCGTCGTCTAGGTGTAGAAGGGGTAGGTGTAGTTTGCTGGGGAGCTGAAAGAAGATTGAATATAACTTTCATAAGTAATATTTTTCAGGGTCAGATTATTGTCTGTAAGCTTAACAAACTTTTTGAGTGCCAGAGCTATTTTATATTTCTTTGTATTTCTTGAATGCCCAATCTTATACTTTATAAATATGTACTAAGTGTTGACCAGGTCAAAAGGAATTAAAATTCGACATGAGAACTGAAGATGTATTGTTTAATTAAATGTACTGGAAAATGAGCACCCTGGAGGCATTTCAGAACACAAGGTAAAATTAAGAACTCAAAAGGATAATACTAAAGAGCAGGACAGATGCAAAATAAGATATCTTAGATTTAGAAAATCAAAAGTTCAGAACTTCCATTTGTAGTTCATTACTATCCTTTCTGGGCATTAATGAACTCCATCATTGAAATAATTTTCCATGATAAAATGTGGCTTATGTTACCTCTCTTTTATGTATCTTTCTTCACATATCCAGGATTGCAGAGCCTATGTGGTACTCTTTACACTTAGATTATTCTGAATGAAATAGTCATATTTAAAGGCGCTCAATATGAGGGAATATATTTTAAAATAATTATCCTCTAGGATTCTGCTGCTATTTTATGGTTGAGCAAGTTGAAAGAAACATAGGAAGGAAATTTTTCTTCAAAATATATAAACATTGAGATTGTGGAAATTCTTTAAAGATTATCCTAAGGCTAGCATACTGGATCACTCAATTCTTTGAAGAATTTCATGGTAGAGAATGAAGTGAAATGTTCAGTAATGAAAATATTTTGAACAGGCCAACATGGGGCTGGTGTTGTGGCTCAGTGGTAGAGCGTTTGCCTAGCATGTGTAAGGCACTGGGTTTGATTCTCAGTACCACGTATAAATAAATGAATAAAATAAAGTTCATTAAACTAAAAAAAAAATTTAAAAAAAGAGAAAAAAACAACATGATGATTGCTTTTTGTCACTTTACCTGTTCCTTCAAAGTACACACTATACAAATGTCATTAGTTACCAGATGTTGTAGGTTGCATTTCAGGACTAGTAAAGGTTTCCACTTTCTGAGGAACAAATGGTGTTTCACCTGCAGCTGAAAGCACAAACACCCCATTCCATTAAATAATGCAGGTTAAAATGAGGTATCCTAAGAATCTCAACATGCTTTTAGAATGGTACAATGCACATGCTACACATATGTAAGAATGGAAATGCGTGTTGTCTTAAAAGCTGATGGATGAAATTATGATTTAAAGTGAGGAAAAAGCTAGAATGACAGTTGTTCAGTAGCTGACTCTAGGCAGAGTCGAGTCAGCCCACAGAACTAGAAGGATGCAGGCCACAAATGCACAAGATGAGATGATGTGGATGATGAAGATGTCCATGCAGTTTTCAGAGCTTTTCACAACTTTAAGGATGGGGAAAATACCATCTATCACAGTTCGATGAGAGAAGGGGGTGCAAAATGAAATATTAAAGGTGCCTGCATTAAAAATACATATATATGTTTATTCAGAAGTAGGAAAGAGACAAATGATTAGATGTGATGGGATGAAATGGTCATTCGGAAGAAAGGCATTCACATGGATTATGAAATTTTGGTGGAAAACACAGCACAATTTTTCTGTTGAAAACATTACCCAGTGTTGCCCTTGGCTGCTCAAGAGTTCTAGAAGTTTTAGGTGGGACAGAATCCAGAATAGGATCACTTGTTGCTGTTGGAATAAATGTCAACATTTATAAAAGCAGTAGAAGGCCACAGGAATAAAATACGAATTTGTGAGTAATAAATTATGCCCCGTGAGGAAAATATCAAGAACACTTGAGGGACTGCTGACCAACACTTTGAAACCAGTGATTCACTAGGAGCTGAAGATGAGCTCACTTGAAAAAACATACATACTTTGAATGATACTGGCCAAATTATATTGTTATATCATGTGCATGTATGAATATGTAACAAATCCCATCATTATGTACAACTACAATGCAGCAATAAAAATATGAAAAAACATACTTTAAATATCAGAAACCATGAAAAAATCATGTTTTATACATTCAACTTATTTTCATCTGGTTTTTCTAGTTTTTTTGCCTTCCGTTTTATAGTTACCTGAACCCACTATGAGCATTCTATTTTCTTGTCTTCTTGCTGTTTAAAATTATTCAACTTTAGCTGGGATTGTGGCTCAGTGGTAGAGTGCTTGCCTGGTATGTGTGAGGCACTGGGTTTGATTTGCAGCACTACGTATAAATAAAGGTTCATCGACAATGAAAAAAATTATTCAACTTTATTAGTCATGATACAAATAATGCTAAGACTATACTTACAGAAAATACCAGGCACACATTTGCCAGAGACCAGACTTATTTTGAATCTCCTATAGGTCCTAGTTACAGTAGGTACATAATAAACACCTGCCATAAGGAACTTTTGGACTAAGTTAAACTAGCTGTAAATGTGGCAGTGAATGCCAAAGATGAGACCCACTGAATGTCTACAAATGAGTAATGTGATTGTTCTATGGCAGGACTTCTCACCTAGGCACTAACAATTAGGGCAAAATAATTCTTGGCTGTGGGAAGGTGCTCTGTGCACTGGAGGGGTTTGGTAGCATCCCTCATCTCTGTCCACTAGATGCCAATGGCTGTGACACCAGATGTATCTCTAGCTATCACCAATGTCTGTGGTGTGGAGGAGGAGTCCCAAATACTCCACTTGTGAATCACTGCTCTGCAGAAAATTCTCTAAGCCTCTAAAACTTTTAAAGAATAATTCCAGGTAAGACAGCAATAGGCTTTTTACTTTCCCCCAGTGACAACCCAATCTATCTGCGGCTCCCTCGTGATAGAACTGATTGAATAATGAACTCAATGGGAATCTTGGGTAGAGTTCACTTCTTGACACTCAGGGCTACTTTCCCCTTGTGGAACTCTAGAGTGCACTTTTTCACTCTGCAAAAACTACAAGGGACAGCCCGCCGAGTGTTGTTCAAACACCTGTGATCCAGAGACATAATCGAAAGACTGGGTATACCTGTGTGGGCCTCTGATATTTCAGTTTCATCTGAAGTCGTAGGACTTGAGAAAACATCATAAGTTGCTTTAGGGAAAAAAATGAAACAAAAAATATGTTAATGTTGATACATTTTGAAAGATTTCTTCATATATTTTAATGCTGGCTAAAAGACAGCTCCATGTACGTAGGAGCGGGTTTAGGCCTTCAGCTGCTGGCCTCCTCAGTACCAGGTTAGCAGTCACCACCACTGTGTTAGATTTTGGCTGCCTTGCTCTGAGCTGCAGGATTTATATAGCAAGCCTTGGCACTGGCGCTGGAGTGATATGAATACAGTGCTATATGTTTATAATGAAGTGATGCCAGCTCTAAATCAAGCGCTTCAAAGAATATAAACATAAATAAAGTCAGATGGCAGCTTAGGGAGAGATTTCTAAAGAAGGAAATGGCAGTCACACTGAGGCTATTTGCATAAAGTCTACAGCTTAGTCTTTCTGCATAGAGAAAGCTGCCATCATGATATCTCACATGTGGACAGCACTTTACCGTTTACATAGCACTTTCTTACACAGCAGCTTCTTTAACCCTATTAACATCCCTGAGAAATATGGGAGAATGGCATTATCCTCCCTTTCTTGATAATGGGGTGTTATCTTCACACTCTAGATAATGAAGATGAGGTTTACAGCAGCAGGCACATGCCAGAATTGTTACGTTCAGTGCATTTTCCACTCCTTGGCAGGACCAGGAGCAGCAGGGCTAAGACCAGGACCCATGTGGCACCATCCCTCCTGCCATTTTAGAGACTGTTTTTGTTTCATGTTCCTCCATGAGCCATGAGCCCTTCTATAGTCTATGCAGCTTTAAAGATCAATTTTATATGAAATTAAAAAAGTGAGATACATTTAAAACTAAAGATTGAATTATTTTAATGCAGGGATATTTTTCAGGTTCACATAGGAGTTAAACCTGCAAGTAAAAACAGCATTAGATGATTTTTCTTTTTTATGCACAAAGAATTGTCACTATGGAGAGGTAGAGAAAGTAGAATCTAATAGGAGGTAGCATTGCTTTTCTTTTTCATTCAAATTGGCTATATAGAAATAAAACAGAAAAGGAAGGAATTCCCAAGATGTACTCATTGGGGTTACTTGTAATTCAATGACAATCTAATGATTTTGAATCACTGCTGGTAGGAACCGTAAGAAAGATAGCATGAGATGGTATGACAGTCTGAAAACAGAGGACAGATGTGCTGTCAACATACCAATGGGGCAGGAAATATATTTGTGATGGTTAATCCACTCTTTACAAAGTCTTTAGAAACATTGTGAGTTAAAATATGCACATATATCAAGAATACATCTATTACATGGAAAAGTTAGACTAGTTGCAATTTTAAAGGGTCAGAAAAGAATGACTAATCTTTTAAAGGGCAAAAATGGCATCAGTCTCTGGTCTTAGACTTTGTTTAACTCAGATTCAAAGTCATGGATCTAGAAATGTCAGCTCCACTTCCTACTAAATAAATTGGGAAAAGTTTACCAACTTGTGTTTAACTCTTATCTTAGCTAAGAAATTAGGGAAAGCTCGATTTTTTTTATTTGTTACTGTTTTTGAAAAATGCCATTGTTTTATCTTATCCTAATTCCCAAATCTCCCTTCCATCTAGTGACATTGGACCAATTTTCCTACAGTCCATATTTTTTTAAGAGATGATATTTATTCATCCTCTATTATTTTCAATATTTACAATTCTCTACCATTCTGGAGGTTCCAAACCAGGTTGCCAACTTTCCTCAAGTTACTCTCACAAGTCATTTGATGTGGACAGACTCCCTCTCCTACCATCCTTTAGTAAATGTAGTTCATGTCTACAAGTCCCTAATCATCAAGAGTCTTAACTTCCCACAGCATCCTTCAGATTCAAATAACACATTTGTCAGAAGCTTAGTGTTTGATATTTCTATTTCTGTATTTTCTGAGAGCTTAAGAAAAGAATGCTAAAAAACAAACAAATACACTCATTTTAAGCTTTATGTTATTTGGGCAGCTTTGAGAAGCACACTGCCTCATCTTATCCATGAGTTAATCTTCTGACTCTAAAGTTATAGATGTCTGAGGAGAAGACAGTGTTGAAATGAAATTCTCTGAAAAGTTCCCTGAAAATCAATAGTTCTTAATTTCTTTTCAAAACTGAAAAAGGAAGAGAGAGAGAAAGGAAAAAAGGGAGAAGAAATTTAATCAAAATAGAGAAGAGATAAGTAGAGTAGATAAAGGGGATTGAGGAGAAGGAAGGAAGGATGGGAAAAGGGAAGAAGAGAGAATAAATCTGACTAAAGTTTTCTATGTACATACATGAATACAGAACAGTGAATCACAACATCGAGTGTATCCACAAAACACTAATAAATATAGAAAGATCTTTCTATAAATAAGTTATAGAAAGATCAGTCAAGTAGAATAAAGGAAGGGGATCATGGGGAGGGGGAATAGAGGAGAGGAAAGAGAGGGGGGAAAAGTGCTGGCAACTGAATTAGAGCAAATTATATTCCATGCTTTTGTGATCATGTCAAAATACATCCTAATGTTATACATAACTAAAAAGAATTTTTAAAAAAGAAAAGAATAAAACTTCTTGTATATGCACACCTATGCCAGAGTAAAATTCACAACACAGTCCTAGTTCCTGAAAGTCTACTCCAGCTATAAAATTGATAAAAAGTCCAGAGAATGCTACTATACATTGCTACCTGTCTGTAGAGGATAAAATGCTACAGCTATTTGAAACTAAGCAGTCTCTCTGATCTTGAATTCACAGAACATACATGGGACCAAAAGTTGTTAGATAATTCTAATGCAACAAAATAGGTATTTCAATGTAAAGGATATAAAAAGCAATATTAATTTCCTTAAAAAAAACAGTAATGATCACGTGCAGTGGTACATGCCTGTAATCCCAGTGGCTGGGAGCGGGGTGCTGAAGCAGGAGTATCACAAGTTCAAAGCCAGCCTCAGCAACTTACAGAGGCCCTAAGCAACTTAGCAAGACACTGTCTCTAAATAAAAAATTTTAAAAAAGGGGGGCTGAGGATGTGGTTCAGTGGTTAAGCATCCCTGGGTTTAATCCCTGCTGCCAAAACAAACAAACAGTAATGAATTAACCATTATACTAAAATTTACCTTCAGATTTTTTCAGAAAAATATGAAAGACCCTGTATCACCATCTTCTCTAGAAATCCCTAAAGCCATATATGTTAATCACGTTTTGTTTTTTGTGTATTTTTACTTTTTAAAAACTAATGGAGCTGGGCATGGTGGCACACACCTGTAATCCCAGCACTTTGGGAGGCTGAGATGGGAGAGTCCCGAGTTCAAAGCCAGTCTCAGCAATGGCAAGATGCTAAGCAACTCAGTGAGACCCTGTCTCTACATAAAACACAAAATAGGGCTGGGGATGTGGCTCAGTGGTCGAGTGCCCCTGAGTTCAATCCCCAGTACCACACACACACACACATAAAAAAAAAAAACCTTAATAGATACAAATCCCACCATGAAAAGGCCCTGATATTGCTTTGGAAATGTGATGACACACAGAAAAAACATTTCCAATAATTGAGAACTTATCATTTCATTTAAATTCCCTGAATGTCAATAACTGTGTGATATATTTTCCTTTTCAAACATAAATTCTTAGACAATAGACCTTATTAAAGTAGAAATTCTGTCATATTCATTATGCATTCTAGGTTTATGTACTCCAGAGTCTGGTACATGGTGGATTACCGCCCCCCCCCAAATTAATCTGCAAACAAAATAAAATAAACAAATTAATGGTGATTTTGACAGATGGGCAGTTTAAGCTCTTTGAAAGAATAATGCCCTTTAATTATAATACACAAATGTGTGCACACAAATCTGTTCCTCCATTACACACATACCTTCCATGGGTTTGTGTGGCCTGACTCTGCCATAGAGGTGGGATTCTAAAAACATACATGAAGTAGTAATGAAAAAACACAATAAGTAACTAGAAGAGAAAAACACTACCACACAGAATTCTCAGTGCTATTTAAATTCACAAATGCTGCTTTCTTTGGTTAATGGAAAAACAAAATACCTTTCTACTTGGCCTTGAAATCTGGTAAAGTATTGTCTGCAAGAAAATGTGAAATAAAATCAAAGGCTGAGGCTATAAATCTTGAAGAGACCACAGTGAATCTGTAAACCATCTGCTATGCTTGACTTCCATTTTCCTGCTCTCAAAGCATCAACACCACCACTCATTCCTACTTTTTCTCCTCTCTAGGGCTTAATC
>CM053409.1:78486756-78511570 GCA_028644305.1 Xerus rutilus | reverse complement strand
GCTTTAAAAGGGCATGCAGTTAGCATCTAGCATCCAGCTCTGCCTAGAAGATCAGTCACAAGATCAAGATAATGTTGTTACCTCTTCAATAGAAATGGCCTAAGAAATTGGAAAGTTACTGCCAGGAAGAAGGGCAAAGGAGAAAGAGAGGAACTGGGTTGGGGGTGGGGGACAGGCTAAAGCACTGAGCTTACTTTTCTATGAGTGCTGGGAGTTCTGCTACTGCCGTTTTGTTTGAAGAAAAAAAAAGTTATTAGTATTACCTAATGTTGTTTCTGACACATCTACTTCACTAGACACAGTGGGTTTAATTGTTCTTGGAACTATTTCAGGTGTCACTGAAAGGTTTAAAAAAAAAGGACAACAAATTAAGATAAATGATGAATCAATCAAAGGCCACAAGACATCATTTGTTGGCATTTAGAATTACCGGCTGATATTTATACAATCCATTTCTTTTCAGATCCTAATGTTAAGGACTTCCTGGCTTGCCCCAGGTGCATGGGCACTCTTCTCCCCACCGTCCTTTCTGGGCTTGGTCCCCCTTTTTAATGCACTCTGCAAAAGCACACCACACTGACCTGCATTAAAGCATTTATCACATTAATTATTATTTTTGTCTTTCTTTACTCTAGGGCTTAATGCAATGCTTAGGTTAAACAAGCACAGACTAGTTTATTAAATAAATGGGCAAAGAAAAGAATGACTTAAGGCTAAAAGATTTACTTAAAGCCCTTACATTATCAGATTTCTCTCAAACCACACTCAACTTATGAAGCTTGGAAGACAGTTGAAATTGTGATCAGGACTCAAATGATCTACCACAGGGCTGTTCCAACTGCTAAGTTAAAGAAATGAATAGCTCAGGTAAATAATTTGGGTGAAAAAAGAACCATGGTTACTGAGATCTGGAATGAAATGTGAGCTAGAATTTTGCAGGGTAAAGACATGAAATAAACACAATACTGAATAATAAGTTGTAGTGGTTGTCTAAGTATTTCTAAAGTGGAAAATTCAGAGGAGCCTTTGGCAGAGAATTAATAAATCTGTAGACTCTCATCAGACACTGTGCCAAGAGAAGAAAGTACAACTTGGAAAAACGAGTAGAATCTTTGAGGCAGAGAAGACTTGGAATCACCCACTGGGTCATGCCTGTGCTCTTCTGGGTACTGACCAATTGCACTGAAATCATAACACCAGCAGGAATTTCACCCAAGCCGTTTATTCCAGTAGTGTAAGTAGCTTCTACCTTGGCCCTATGAAGGTGAGGATGAAGGTCCATCTCTCTTCTTTAGGCAGGAACATACATGCTCTGTCAGAAATATTCCTAATTCAATCTGTTTCTTTATGCTATTTTATTACCACATCAATCATATCTTCTCTGGACCAGCTACAAGTCCAAAAGTTTAGTACAAAGTAACTATCATTGGTACTTCAAGTAATGACAATTTTGTGGATTGAAAAATTGACTTCAGACTGGAGTTGCTTTGCTAAGTGTGGAATGTGGGGAATTCTTGCCAGAAGTTTGTTTGGATAAGGTGGTATTGCTCTGGCAAAAACTCTGTACTTCAGAGATTAATGTTTCCCCAGTGGACTAGATTGGGTAGTTTCATTCAGAGAAGTTGAATGTTTATTAGTAACACTGATAAACTCTGGGGAATATGCTTACTACATTTATTCTTTAAAGCATTTTTACTGAACTATGATATATTCTTTACACTAAGTTGTTCATCTCCCAGGTACATTTGTGTCTAAGTGATTCCAGGGTATTTTCACAACTATCAAGCTAGAGATTTGTGATGGATATAAAGCAATTTTGCTAAACAGACCACTTGTGAAAGGAAAGCAATGAAAAATGTTCTCAAGTTTTCATATGAAAACAAAGCACTAAAACCATGCTATTACATTTTAGTGTAAAATTATTTCAATGTCAATGTAACAACTTTCATTTAAAGTGAAAAATACAGCTTACATATTACATGAACTTACATGATTCAATAGTTTATTTCCCAAACATTAGAGACCTAGAACCTCTTGTTGTTTTGTGATCAAAATAAATTTCCTACTATGTCTTCACTGAAAAAAAAATAGAGGCTAGTACATCATTCACTTTGAAAACAATTACTTCTTTTCTAAATGCCAATAGAATGATTTCATTACCTGTAACGGGCTGTGCTGGGATTTTTTCAACCTCTGGGGTTTTAGATTCAGCAGGTAATGCCAAAGTTTCATTCTTGGCTAAAAAGTAAGAGAACAAACATTTTACCTCATTTCCTTATAGTACAGTGTCCCATAACACCTTGATCAAAATACAATCAAGTAATAGATCATTTAAAAAATTAAACATATATCCCTTTCACCAGTAAACTTCATTGTGTATTTCTACCAGGATCTAGTATGAATAGAAGATAGACTTTGAAATTCCTTCTTATTAACCCCAGCTAATTCTGTAAGATCTAAGTTGGCATCGTCATGAAGAAAAAAATACCACCACAATACTCGGTTAAGTCTCATCATTCTGATTGATAAATAGTTTCCTAAAGGCATAAGTTTGTATTACAAATGTTCCTCAAATTTTTATATTTAAGTATGCCTTATTTTTTAAAAAGAAATCAATAAATAAAAATTTTCATTATACATGGTAAAAAAATGTAACAGATCGTGGCATCATTTTTGAAAAACAAATAACTGACATGGAGAAATAAGTTATTTGGAAAAAATTGTGTCAAAAAATAAATTACCAACAGTAAATTTTATTTGAGCCACATGTTAATATAGATCTTTTCTTTTGGTCTCTGTGTGAATTCAGTGCAAAGAATGGGATTACTTTTTTCATTTTTTTCCCTCTTTATGCCACTATTTGAGAAACTTCCTTCTAAAATTTGGGTGTTCTAAATAGCACATTTCTAAACTAGAATTTTCCAATGATTAAGACATTCTCCAATTTTAAAATGTACTTGGGATTAACTCTATTTGATTATTTAGCACATGGAATCAGTGACCCGCTTGTAGTATTTTGAACTGATGTAGTGGCATACAAGAATTCATGCATTTTTTTAGATACCATGATCATGCCACTTAGAGATGATTAAATAATCAGGTTTTTTAAATTGTTGTTGTTTTTAGAGTCCTAAGGCTATGCAGAACTTGGGTTTCTCAATAATGGCACTGCTGACATTTGAGGTTGGATAGTTTGTGTGTTGAGGGATGCTGTATTGTTCATTGCAGGGAAATTAGCAGCCTCTCTGGTTCTACCCACTGGATTTCAATAGCACTGTCACCATTGTGACAAGCAGAGATGTCTCCAGACATTGCTAGATACTCCCTGGGGAATCACCTGCTGGTAAGAACCATCCATTTAATTTGTTCTCTCAAAGTTTTTTGAATGTGGAGATTCTGTAACCCTCTTCTGTAGTTCACATTACTCTTACAAAGTCCATTTTCTTCTTAGTTAATGTGGGTACAAAATTATTTACTTTGGATGAACTTAATGACAATTAGAAAGCCATTTCATTATCTAATCTATTGATGGCTTTTTAAATTGCCTAATCAATTTTCTATATATGGTGGAGGTGATTCCTTCAGAGAGCTTATTATTTTCAGGCAGGATTTGAAACAGATGTCAAAATGGTAACATACTTGCCACCCATTGACAAATGTGTTTTGTAAACTGTACAACCCATATGCACAACAGAAATTGTTTAATATCAGTGTTCACCTTTGGCTAGCAGGGCATAAAGCGAAAGAACTCTGTAATACCTAAAAAATAGACCCAGCAAATTTTATAAATTCTATTTTTTTAATATCTAAATTTTACTTACATTTTCCTGACATCTTTTATAAACAACTCTTGTTTAGAACTGTTTCTGATGGTTAGCATATGAAGAAACATTCAGATTACAAATTTTTATTTTTCATGAGGTCTGGTTCTGGTATTTTAAATATGCGCTACAGGAAAATCTTTTTTTCTTTCTTTTAAAGTAAAATGAAAATTTCCTTTTCTTTTTTCCAGTATCTTCTTTTCTATCAGGGTGGTTTTTGCTAATTTTCTCCCTATTTAGTAATACCTTATGTTCTCAGTGATTCTCTGCCTAAGACCTCTATTTTTTTAAACTTTCAGATCCTAGACTTATGCTTTGAACTGCTTTTGCTCCTCATATTCAATACATGCCATTAGTTTTCAATTACATTAACCCCAAATTAGACTTATTGGAAAAAAAGGCAAACTACCTTTCCTAGAAACATTTATATTTTTTATGCTTTCACTAATTCCTTATAAAGGCATATAGTATTTCTAAATCTGGCATTTCAGATATCAGAGAAATTGGCAGGTAGAGAAGATATTTAAATGGGAGAAACTTGACATCTCATGCCAACCTGTGAGTGTTCAACAACACTATGCACAGTCTCTGCAATAGGAAAATAAAATGCCATCTAAATGTGATCTAAGATTCAGAAAATTTCTTTTCTTCCATTATTCTTCTGTACCTTTTTCAACACAGTTGTTTCCCTTAATATTTGGCAGACTAAGTCTTGGCTTTGGCAAACCCTTTGAATATCCCTTGGAGATGAGTGTGTAATACTTGCTTTCTTGTTTATTTCTTTCATTATTCACACCATGTGTTCTTAGAACAAAAGCTATTACATCTCTTGATGTCCCGTGATGGGTTCTGCTGGAATAGGGATATTATTTTTGGAATTTACTCTCTTAAAAAATACGATTTTTCTGGATTGCAGTGATAATTAACATCAGGAAAGTTTATTTCTCCCTTGGTAGTATAAAAAACTGTTTCTGCCCACACTCCTTTTTGTAAAAACATTGTTTCTGTGCAGCAAAGGAAACCATCAACAAAACAAAGAGGGACCTATAGATTAGCATACCATGTATCTGATAAGGACTCAGTATCCAAAACATATAAAGAACTCATACAACTCAGTGATGTTCTGTTTCACAATAGAATGACTATTGTTGACAACAGTTTATTTCAAAACTAGTAGTAGAGAGGTTTTTTCAGTGTTCCTAAAGCAATAAAGTACACTGGGGTGATAGATATGCCAGTGATCCTGATTTGATCATGGCATATTAAATACATGTGTTGAAATGTCACACTGCTCCCCATAAATATGTATAATTACTATGGGTTGATTAAAAATATCATAAAAATAGAAAAAAATAATCTGATGAAAAAATGGGCAAAGACTTGAATAGACATTTCTCTAAAACGACACAAAAATGGTCAATGGGAAATGTGGTCAATATCACCAAACATCAGGGAAATACAAATTAAAACCACAAGATAGCATCTCAATTCTGTTAGGATGATTATTATCAAAAAGACAAGAGAAAACAAGGAGGTAGAGAAAAGGGAACACACTTAAGTTGTTACGATCATTACAGAAAACAGTATGAAAGTGACTCAAAAAGTAAAAAAAATAAAGCTATCATTTAACCCAGTCAGCAATCCCTCTAATGGTATATGCCCAAAGGAAATAAAGCAAGCACTCTGAGATATGTTCACCCCCATTTCCACTGAGGCATTATTCACAGCAACCAATATATGGACACAACCTAAGGATCCATTGCAGATGAATGGTTCAAGAAACTGATATATATACACACAATGGAATAGTATTCCGTTTTTGAAATAGAGGAGATTCTGCTGTTTGTGACAATGTGAATGAACTTGGAGGACATTATGCTCAGTAAAATAAACCAGAAACATACAGAAAAATATTGCATAATCTCATTTATATGTAGTATCTTTAAAAAATTCAAATGCATAGAGAATAAAATGGCAGATAGCTTGGGTGGGGTTTGGGATAGAAAGTGAGGAAATATAGGACAGAGGGTAAAAGGTCTAGATGTACAG
The DNA here is from genome assembly GCA_028644305.1 of Xerus rutilus. Taxonomy (NCBI): domain Eukaryota; kingdom Metazoa; phylum Chordata; class Mammalia; order Rodentia; family Sciuridae; genus Xerus; species Xerus rutilus. The sequence continues at coordinate 78,505,700 of CM053409.1, read as the reverse complement.
GATGAATCAGTTCAGAAATACAAGAGACAACATGAAGACTACAGTTACTATATTGTATTATATGCCAGAAATTTGTTGAGGAAGTAGATTTTTGGTGCTCCTATCATACACACAAGAAAGGTAACTATCTATGTAAGGGGATGAATGTTAGTTGATGTGACTATAGTAACTATTTCACTAAATATAGGTATACCCAAACATATTTAATACAATAAAAGATTAAAGACAAATTTCATGTAGTTTTTTTGGGAAACACAATCTATTAAGATGATACATTTGATATGATTTTCCTTGGATATGCTGGACATTTTCAAACATACTGAGTATCAGTCTTTTCAGTGCAAAAGAAATTTTTCATGTGCTAAGTTTAAGACAGGTATTTCCCCCAAAATCTATTTTAAAAAGATACTTTCTATTTTTATTTACACATTTATTTTCATTAATTTTTTTATTAAAATAATACTATGCTGAATCATACCAGAAAAACAAAAATTAAAAAAGCCAACATAATTTCTTAAGTTAGAGAAAGCACAAAAGGCTGAATTCATATTAAGGTAGCATGTGAAACTTGGCAAAAGAAAAAAAAATAAATAGGACATATCACTCAAGACTAAGGAATAAAACATCACATCTTCTGGTTCTAAAGTAGCAACAGTCATCTGGGAAAAAACTCTTCTCATTTGACCAGCCTTCACAAACCCTGGTCTTCGTAGTTTTGGTGAACACATTAGGGACCAAATCAAAATGAGATTGGCTGGGTACTTTTCCTTCTCCTTCCAAGAAGTCCTTCCCAGGCACAGGGTAAAGAATATAGTCTCTGGGCACAGAAGAGATGAATACAAGAATCCTGGTATGTGTACATCTACCTACCTAAGGTTTTCTCCTCCTCTTTCCAGGAATTTCTTTAAAATTAACACCTGAGAAGAACTTAAAGTTTTACTTTTTAAAACTCTTACCGGGTTGCCTAGCATTTAATGAGCAAAATATGAAAACAATTAACTTCCATATCCTGACAATTCTGCTTATGCAAAGTTAAGGATTTAGATATTTGAAAAACACATGGAGAGAGAGAAATTGAAATTTCTGTGTTTTTGTTTTCATCTAATTTAAGTTGCTTGGCTTTGTGTGAACAAAACTGAACATTTTCATGTGGCACTATTCCCCAAAGAAGAAAAATTAGAAAAAAAAGTTCTTAGAGGAAATGCTATAATATTTCCCTATTTAGTGTGATGTTGGCTATGGGTTTGTCATATATAGTCTTTATTATGACAAAGTATGCTTCTTTATTCAGGGATTTTATCATGAAGGGATGTTGAATTTTATTAATTTTTTATGCATTTATTGGGATGATAATGTGATTTTTATCCTTGATTCTACTTATGTGATGCATTATATTTATTGATTTGCACGTGTTTAACCATCCTTGCATCCCTGGAATGAAACCAAATTTATCATGGTATATGATCTTTTAAATGTGCTGCTGAATTCTATTTGGCAAATATTTTATTGAGATTTTTGCATATATTTCATCAGAAATATTGGTCTACAATTTTCTTTTTTGTTGTTGTTTTGTGTCCTTGTCAGGATTTGGTAGCAGGGTAATTGTGGTTTCAAAGAATGAGATGAGAAGGATTTCTTCCTTTTCTATTTTATGGAACAATTTGAGGAACATTGGTGTTAGTTATTCTTTAAGATTTTGGTAAAATTAGCAGTGATAGCATCTGGTCCTGAGCTTTTCTTTGTGGGGAGACTTTTTATTATAATATCATTACTTTTTATTTGTCTAATTAGATTTTTAAATATCTTTTTGTTTAATTTTAATAGGTCTTACACACTTAGAAATTTGTCTATTTCTTCTAGATTTTCAAACTGATTGGCATATAGTGTTCCAAAATATTCCTTACTCTATTTTATTAATTTTTCTTTACTTGTCAAAGAACCAACTCCAAACAATTCATTTTTTTGTATTGTTTCTTTTTAGTTTTCATTTCATTTATTTATGCTCTTATCTATATTATTTCTTCCTTCTGCTGATTTTGAGTTTGTTCTTTGTTCTCTAAGACTTTGAGATTCTTCATTAGGTTATAAGAGATCTCTCTCTCTTTCTTAATGCAAGTACTCATTATAAAAACTATAAAATTCCCTTTTACCATTGTTTTTGCTGCACTTTGTAGGTTTTGGTATATTGTGCTTTCATTTTTGTTTAAGACTTTTTTAAAACTTCTGCTATGATTTCCTCAATGACCTATAGTTTTTCAAAATATGATATTCACTTTCCATGTGTTTGAATAATTTATGCAGTTTCTATAGCTGTTGATTGTTACTTTCATTCTTTACTATTGAGTAGAGAAATGCAAGATAACATTACAACTTTTTGCAATTTGTAAAGACTTGGTTTGTGGCCTGCTATGTGGTCTAGTTTAAGAAAAATTTCATGAGCAGATGAAAAGAATGTGTATTCTGCAACCACTGGATGGAATATTCTACAAATGTCTGTTAAGTCCATTTTACATATAGTGTAATTCAATTCTGATGTTTCATTTTAATTTTTTATCTGAATCTTATATTTACTGGTGAGAGTGGGAAATTGAAACACCCAGAATTATGACATCGGGGCCTATGTCTCCCTTTTTGTCTAGTAGGTTGTTTTGTGCATGTGTGTTTTGTATTTTCACAAAAGTGGATGCTTTGACATGTAAATTCATAACCATTGTATCTTATTGATGAATTGTTCCCTATACGTGCTGACCTTTCTCTCTCCTGCTTGCTTTTGGATTTTGTTTTCTATCATTTTATTTTCAGTCTGTGTATGTCTTTACAGGTGAGGTGAGTTTCATGTAGGTAACATATTGTTTTGTCTTGTTCTCTAGTTCAGTTTCTTTTCATTGGAAAAATAAGATAATTCACATTCAGAGCTATTCAAGCTGTGGACTCATTCCTGTCATTTTGTTGATTTTTCTTCTGATTGTTTTAAATATTCTTTATTTTCTCTTATTGATCTTTGAAGTTTGAAGCTTACTTTACTGATTGATTCTTTTCTATTTCTAATTTGTAAATCTATTCTACTACTGGGATTTATTCTTTCATGTGCTCCTATGATGGTGATTTTTTTTCTCTTTTCTGGTAAGATTTCCTTAAGCATTTTTGGTAATTCTGGCCTACTGGTCATGAATTCCCTCAGTTTATACTTATCATGTCAGGTCTTTATTTTTTCTTCAATTCTGGAGAAAATTGATGAGAACAGTAATTTTGATTGTCAGTTTGAAATTTCAAATTTTAGGATTTGAAATACATCATTCCATGATCTCTTGACCTTTAGAGTTTCTTTTGAGAAATCTGCTGTTAGTCTTAAGTATTTGCCTTTTTTTTTTTTTTTTTTTGGTACCGGGGATTGAACTCAGGGGCACTCGGCCACTGAGCCACATCCCCAGCCCTATTTTGTGTTTTATGTAGAGACAGGGTCTCACTGAGTTGCTTAGCGCCTCGCCGTTGCTGAGGCTGGCTTTGAACTCGTGATTCTCCTGTCTCAGCCTCCCAAAGGGCTGGGATTACAAGCGTGAGCCACCACGCCCGGCTTAAGTATTTGCCTTTATAAATAACTTGGTTCTTCTCTACTACAGATTTTAATAGTATTTTTCTGTCTTGTACTTTAGGCAATTTGACATGTCATGAAGAGGTTCTTTTTATTCTGGTTATGTCTATTTGGAATTCAAAGTGCCTCTTGTACCTGAATGTCTGTGTCTTTCCCAAGATTTTGGAAATTTTCTGCTATTATTTTATTGAAGAGTTTTTCTACATCATCTGCCTGTAGCTCTTCTCCACAGGTATGCTGATGAGCTGAAAATTTGATATTTTTAAGGGCTTCTCAGCGATTTTGTATGTTCTTTTCATTCCTCATTTTTTCCTTATTTTTGCTTGAATACAGTATTCCAAGATACTTTTTTTTAATCTCTGATATTCTTTCTTCTGCCTGATGTAGTCTATTTTAAGGCTTTCATCTGAGATTTTTATCTGACTTATTGAGTTTTTCATTTCTAAGATTTCTGTTTGGTTCTTTTTAAAATCTCTATCTCTTTATTAAATTCTCCCTCATATTCTTCATTGTCTTCCCTAACTCATTTAACCATTTATTTGTATTTTCCTGGATTTCATTGAAGTTTTTTAGGATTAGCCTTTTAAAAATCCATATCTAGCATTTCATCCACTTCAATATTTTTGGAATCTCTTACTAGAGAGTTATGAACTTCAGAAGGTCATATTACCTTGCTTTTCATATTTCTTCTGTTTTTGAGATTTGCACATCTGTTGGGATGGATTGCTCTTCTACTTTTGTATGATAACTTTCTTAGTAAGCAGTTTTCTCTTTACAATATGTCTTAGAGTATTAGTTTGTTGTACAATATTGAGTTCATTTCCGACTAGACTCCATAGTTTAATCTCTCCTTATTTTCTTTGGCTGTGACTAGTGGGTCTTTTGGCTGTGACAGTGAGTATGGTATCAGAATCTGAAGGAAGCACTCTTTCATAATCTTGCAAGAGTGAGTGCCCTCTGGCAACTCAAGCTGGTAGGGTCTATACAGAACAATATTGGGTGAATCCTGTGGTATTCCTATAATAGGAGTAAAAGCCCTATTAGGTGGTTGGGAGTTTCCATCGGTCCTATTGATACTGGATCTGTTACTTGAAAGCAATTTTGATACTGGTTGCTCCAATTGTGGTAAAGGGTGTGAAGCTTTTATTCTTGGCTTAGATACTGCTACAATTATTGGTGTTTCACAGGGGGAGATTTAGGCTGGAATCACAGCTCCTCCTCTGTGGCAACCACACTCAGTCCTCTTAACAATGTGTGATCTGATAGGGTATGGGGGTGATCAATGCAAGGACCCTCATATGTGCAGTGTCTTCTGCTATTATTGTGTGGGTCTCCATCCAGGAGTAAACCTCAGAGCCCTCCTAACTTTTCCTGCATCATTGATCTATGACTGGGAGCTTATGTCTCCCTGTTCTTTAAGTTGAAGTATCTTTCAAAGTTCCCACTGGAGCTTCCTACAATTCCTCTCAGCTGGGCTGGGTGTGTACAAAGTACCCATTCAATGGATATAGGGCCCTCGTACTCAATCCTTGGTACCACATGCACACACAAAAATTGATAAAACTGAAAATATAAAAAAAATTGGAAAAGGGGAAAAATAAATAAAAACTGAAAAGCAGAAAGAAAAATCAAATACAAAGGAGAAGCATAAGAACATAAAAAAGGGAAATTATTTTAAAAAATTAAAACTGTCCTTGCTGAGGTACTTGATGAGGGTGTTGGGATGGATGATTGTGATCTATGCTGATCAGAGCTTCTCTTCAGGTCTTCTTAGGCTATGTACCCTCCATGCAATGCCTATGGAATTTCCATGCCCCATTTTTTCAGTTGTAGTGCCTGCCCAGTGATTTGTGGCTGACACCAGATAAAATTCTACTCAGCTGCACTGCACGCTGGAACAAGCTGGCATGGAATGCAAAAACATACCAGGCAAAGATTATCTTTTGTGCTTTATACATTACACAGTCCACCAGCTAGACAAACATCAGCACTGTGATGTGAACCCAGACACCTCTGAGAGTAGAGAAAAGGGAGAGAATCACAGACATCCATGCTAGGAAGAAGCAGCAGGATTCAGAATCCATAAGCTCTGCTTCCCTTGACCCTGGTGACCTCAAACCTGGCTCCCACATGAAACTGCATGAGACTGCACTCAGAAGGCATGTAACCTAAATTACCGATTTTATAGGGAAGCATCTTCTGCATTGCCATGAGCATTTCCCACACCATAAAACTAAGCCAGCCTGAATCAGAATCACTCCCCAAGCCAAGACTAACTCATGAGATGACTACTTGCTGAAGCTTCTTAATGAAATGACTGCAGGGCCCTTGAAGTGAGAAATGCCAGGATTTGTCCCGTAGAAGAGTATAAATTAGACAGTAATACTTTTCTTAAGATGGCTCCTGATTATAGCACCTGAGAATTTGCTGGAAAATACAGTGAACTACTAAAGCCAGCTCTTGGTCGATCCCAGTTCTCTTAAGTTTTTAGACTGCATTTTGTGTTATTGGAGCTCTCTGGGGCTTCTTTTTCACTGATGCCTGGGCTACAGGGATAGTTTCCTTCCCCTAGATTTGTTGCTGTTCAACAGGGCTCTGGTGCACTCTTTCTTTTGCTAGTCATTGTACAAAATCTCCAGGGTTCACCAGACTTTCATCTCTCTGTTAAATTCCAGTGCTGTCTCCCAGTCATGCACCTCAACATGCAGCTACACACCTGTTGTTTTGTTCAGTCTTATGGAGAAGTAGGTGGGCACTAGATGGCTCTAGCCCATCATGCTGCCCCCCTTCCACAGTATTTTATTAAAATAAGTCTTTTTGTTATATATCATTCATCATTTTTTCTCTCTCTCAACTAAAAAACAGAAAGCATTAACTTAATTTCTGCTCCACTGTTGAGAGACTGACCTTTCCCCTTGAGCATGGTGTCTGAAGTTCCAGTATGAGCAGGCACCAGCCTTGTGGAACTCACCATTATAGCTCCCAGGAACTTGCAGTTCAGGCATGGAGTAAGGCTTAATAAGTATTTGTTGAATGAAAGCTGCCAAATTTGAGCTTGGGCTTCTGTTTCTTCATCCATACTACTTCTTAATTCAATTTTATATTAAATGCTAAAGTTCTTAGATAGTGCTTAGCTCAGAGAAAACATTCTCTCTTTTATATCTTGTTCAGTTTGTACCACATCATGTTGGTTCCTTCCCCTGTTGCCAACAATCCAAATGTTCTCCAGAGACATTAGAGGGGTGGTTCTCAAAGTGTGGTCCAGGGACCAGTAGTGTCACAACTACTTGGAAACTTGTTAAAAATGCAAACTCAGACCTCGTCTCAGATCCACTGAATCAGTAACTCAGGGTACTAGCAGTCTGTAGGTTCATAAGCTCACCAAGTGCTTCTGATCTTCCACCAAGTTTGAGGTCCTCTTCTATAGGGACAATTCAGAGTCTAATTTGATACTCAAAAGGAGCAGTTGTCCAGAGACCATTATAATTATTCTGTGGCCCCCCTTTTAGTGGATTTTGTTGCTATTTTTAAAAATTATTTTTTGTTTGAAACACTGAAATCATACCCAGTTCTTTCTAGAAGTAGGAAGCAATATCAATCTCAAGTAAATAGTAATTCTAATATATCTGACCTTTACACTAGTTTTCATTGACTATATCTTGTGGCCCCTTGATAGCACAGTTTAGTTAGTTTATAAAGCATATATAAATACATTTATATAGATATAACATCTATAGTTAAATATTTATATTTGTAACATGTGATTTGTATGAAATCTCTAACACTCCAACCTCCTTGCTGCTACTTTTTACTTTGCCATCAAATATCTCATTTGCAAGATTCTTTGAATAGCCTAAGAATCCTAAGTCAGTACTAGTACTCAGTCATTGAAAAGTCCAAATGTAGAATTTTGCTTCTTACCCAATTGTGTCTTGATTGCATCTGAAATCTCAAACATTATGGATGTAGGAAGTTTTACAGTGGTGTCATTAGGACCTGGTATAATAAGGTGAACTGCAAGGAAATAGATATAAATAAGACAGGGGGGAAGACAATCAATCATGACATAAAGCTCAGAACATCAGATGCTAGAATATGAAGCTTAGCACTTATTTTGGTTAGTCCATTTTGACCCCAAATTTAAATGTTGAGGGAAAAGATTATCATGCCTTTTAAATAGAGTGTTTTTCATTTTTAGAACTGAACTACTGAAATCTTTTGGATTTAATCTATAGTTTCAAAAATTATAAAATGTCTGCTTAAGATGTGTGGTGAACCAAGATTATTATCAACGATAATGATTTTCTTTTCTTTTCTTTTCTTTTCTTTTTTGGCAGTAATAGGAATTGAATTCAGGACCTCCTGCGTTCTAGGCAAGCATTTTATCACCAAGCTACATCCCCAACCCAATGATAGTGATTTTTAAAAGAGAAAATCAAAATAAGGAAGACTTCCTCAGAACTTCAAACAACTCTGTGGGCAGGTAGGATGAACATCATCATTCCCACTGGTATGGGCTAAAATTTCTTCTTTAACACACTATGATAAAGGCAGCATCTCTTGGCTGTTAGCCTGGAAGGGACACAAGTTAGGATGGTATACAGTGAAAGGAAATAGACTGACAATTTAATAGCCCTGCTCACAGTGTAAAACTCCTTCAGGGCTCTATTATTAATAGACTGTCTAAACTGCTGATTCCAGACATAGGTTTCAAGGTTGACTCACCGAGTATTGATCCTCCATAGGGAGTCTTATCTGGGGATTTAGTCGAAGCCTTGTGAGTAACATTCTGAATCACTGTTGAAATACAAAAGATAATAGTGGGTTGGGATAAAAAACAGGAGGCAATAAGGAGCTAATAATGTAAAGCCATCTGTCCTATGAAAGTACTAATCCAAGCTTATCAATTAATAAAAAGCAACTCAGTGGGCTGGTGACACAGCCAGCAGGAGGATTACCTAAATATCTCTGCCTTTAGGTAACGAAAGGCTATTATTCTATCATAAAGTGTTCCATTCTAATTATTGGAAAATTTCCTTTCTATCTTCACTCCCTGAAAACTGTTCTTCTCCCAAGTCAATCCAAACTAGCACAAAATGTGGCCATGATGAAGGATTTAAGTACAAACATATTCTTGAAGCAGAGACTCTAGATTATTTCAATTCTAACTGACTGTGTTTTGAAAGTACACTTAGGATATTGTGTTTTCTTAAAATGAAGAACTATTTTAAAGCCTGGTCTCTCTCATCAAGAAACTTTTTGGAAATAATGGATAATTTATTCAATAATTTTAATAACATGAATGACAAAGTCAAAACAAAAACAATTAGATACTGAAATAGATGTAATTCTTAATACTTGAACATCTTTACTTTCCCTAAGGGACCACTAAATTACAGTTTTCATTTTCACATCCTAATGTAAATATTCAACTAATGGCTTTCTTCATGCATTCTATCTTAATCCTGAATGAAGCTCCACATGTTTAAGTGACTTTTTAAAATTTAATACTTGTTATAGTTGCTCTGTCTGGAGTTGTCCAAACAGTGTGACTTGCACAAGGTTTTGTATGTTGGTACAGGAGCCCAAACTATTTATTTATTTATTTATTTTTATTTATTTTTATTTTTATTTTTGTGGTACCAGGGATTGAACTCAGGGGCACTTGACCACTGAGCCATATCCCCAGCCCTTTTTTTGCGTTTTATGTAGAGACAGGATCTCATTGAGTTGCTTAGTGCCTCGCCATTGCTGAGGCTGGCTTTGAACTCACGATCCTCCTGTCTCAGCCTCCCAAAGTGCTGCGATTATAGGCATGCGCCACCGCACCAGGCTCCAAACTATTTATTAAGTGCTAATTTACTAGACCATACTAGTTTCTTCAAACTTTTTTTCTGAAAAATAGCAATTGGAGTATTTGAGAAAATATGTAATTATCTTAATTTAAAAGTATATTAAAACTAGTTCTTACATACCCAGAGCACACTAATTACCTTGCTTGATGATTGTTATTGGGATTATCTTCTTTGGGACATAAGCTGGCTGAAAAGAGAGGGAGAAAAATCAGCTTTCATAGCAGTGCTAATAACTTAAAGAAATATCCTTCCTTGTCTTTAATGAATTCTCTCAGGCAGGTTTCATAGTCACTGGATAGATCTTTAGCACATACATCTGCCTCTATTTTATTGGACTCACTGGTTTCCCCCATAATTATCCAAAGGATTGACAGAAGCAATTTATTCATAAGCAATTTATTCTAATTCTCATTTAGTTAGAAACTGCAAGGGAAAGAAACTAATTCCTCCATGTTGAATATAGGTTTATTTTCATTTGACTCGAGAAGTGACCCAGCCAAGTTCTGTCTTTCCATTGCATCTCAAAAATGTGCCAAGCTATATATTATCTTTTAAAGCCCACTAAGATCAATTGTTTAAGCTGCTGCTATTACTACAGACACTACAACCTCTATGAGCTCCTGAAAGCAAGCCTTTATTGCCTGAAAGGACAGAGGTGGGACTTAGACCCAGACAGTTCTTCAAAGCCTGTATTCAACCATTCTGCACCTACTTATACACAGGGACTTCATAATTAGAAGGGCATATCCCAGAGGATTATGCTTCCTCCTCTCACCCAAATTGCCTCAGAGGTCCCACTGGAGGTTTTGATGTCATACAGTGGCTTGAACTAGGTTTATACTTAAGTAGAATCACTGCCGGCCATGATCAGGAGCCAAGAATAAGACAGATAAAAGCAACGTGTAGAAAAGCAGAGAAGGGCAGCAAATATATGTGTGAAGATCAGAGGTGAGCTGAAAGGTCATCGAGTTTTTGATACCTGATCTAAATTGTGTTCATGATGTAGACACACCATGTAACAGACCTGTTGATTTTGAAGCATGTGATAAATGTGAGATACTGAGTAAATAGAGTTTTACAGTTGTGAGCAAGAGACTTATTTATATGCTATCATTTTAATGAATTGTACGGCCATGTTAAAGAAGGGCCATAATACCAGCCTATTTTTCTTGTATTAAGGTCCTTATGTTTACAAATCACAAAAAGTTTACTACCATCAGGCAAGTTTTGCAAAGGGGTATCTGTACTCATCAACCCAGAAATTTCCTCCTTACCTAAGGAATGAATCCAAGATACAGATAATCATTTGTGCATAAGGATGTTTAGTACTGTAATTTAAAACAACCTTCGTCTTCAAAAATATAAGTTTTATTAAATAAATTATGTGGTTCAAGTTTTCACTTCTACTTAATAAACTGGAAAATTATGCAGATTATGAATAAATACAAAGAATACAAATATGCATATGAGGTATGATGCAATGTTATAGCACATATATAGAGACAAAAGACCAAAAGGAAAGATATCATGGTTTTGTTATTTTTAACAGTAGTTATTTCTTATAAGCTGATAGTGATTTTGTTTTGCATGCCTTCATGTATTTGCCAGATTCCTTACAAGGTAAATTACATTTCTAATCAATTGCCTTAATCTACAGTACATTCAGCTGCCACATATGCTTCTGTGTGGCAACTTAGCTTGTACACTTCTGGTGAATATGGCAATGATTTAAATAGAATTCAGACATGATTTTTCCCAAAGGGTGGGGAATAGTAGGAATAGAAGCATTTCCTTCAATGAGAAAGAAAAATACTCTCAACTTGGAGGTCACACTGGTAGGAAGACCCCTTTCTGCTTCAACGTAAGAAAGATTTTGGCAGCACCTGCACAAAGATCCTTCTCTGGAGAGGACAAACAGGCCCATGGCATGTTATATTCTTGTGCCCTACTTAAAAGCAGTCTACCTGGCTTCTCTGTACCTGCATTATCTACTTCTTACCTGTGAAACCTCAGGAGAAGTGCTGCAGGTATATGGTTTCTACCACTTCTGATAACTTTTTTTATATTAGAATGACTAGCATTTACTTTTGCCACTTATATTTTTAGATTTTTTCATAATTATATATATATATATGAGATACAACGTGACATTTTGATAAAACTACAATGCAGAGTGATTCAATCAAACTAATTAACTTGTCTACCACCGTACTTATCCATCCTTTTTGGGGGTGAGACATTTGATACTTACTCTTAGCAATATTGAATTACATATAATTAGTAATTATGGTCACCTTTCTGTGAAATCTCAAAAATGTGTTCTTCCTGTTCAATTAAAACTTTGACCAACATCTCCCCATTCACTCTCTGCCTTCATCCTACTGGCTCCCCACCCCAGCTCCTAGTAACCACTTCTCTTGAGTTTAACACATCTGAATTTTAAATGCCTGCTATAGCTACTTCCAGTTACATGAAAGCCTCCTGGTGAGGGCGATACACTATCTTTCTAGCTACCAACAGTCATTTTTGGTAGGTCTGTGGCTACAGTTACAAATGGTCTTGAATGGTATATCCTCTACTTGCCCTACAAGTCCAGTCATTTAGTACATGTTCTGTGGAATGTGAAGTTTTTTAGAAACACCTAACACATTATAGCAGAAATGCCTACACGTGGCTGTGTTTGTTGCCTTTGAATTGTATTAGACCAATTTTTATTCCCTGTGCTGTGATGATTATTTTAAGACAAACAAGTTTTTTGACAAGGACAAAATGGAAAATATTTCACTCCTCATATGAATGGAACAGTTTCTGTTCTGAGTTCTTCCTTGAGTACAGACCAATGTTCTATTAACTTGATGACAAGACTATAGGTACAATTTGTGCTGCCAAAAATAAGGAAATCATTTAGCTTCAGAATCAATTCTTTCTAGACTTATAATTGCTGTCTTACCTAATCTGCAATTCAAAGATCCACCAACATCTACAAAGATGTAGATAGCTACATCTCAGTAGGTAGGTTCCTTTTTTTTTATTCCCCAGTACTGAGGATTGAACCCAGGAGCACTTTACCATTGAGCTATATCCCTGGTCATTTTTATTTTTTATTGTGAGACAGGCTTTTATTTTGAGTTGAGGCTGGCCTTGAACTTGGGATTCTCCTCCTCAGCCACCTGAGTAGCTGCACTGCAAAAGAAAATGTTTTTAAAGGGCATCAGGAAAGTCCTGCTACCTCATACATCTCTGCCAAATAACCAAAAATTCCCATACAGAAATCCACAAGGTGAATCCTTTCCATGTGTTATAAAAGTTTAAGGCAACATCTGTTACCTGGACTCACTAGAAAATAAAATAGTATGGTGACTTTTAAGATAACAGTATTTAAACAATTACCACCTGGTTTTATTTGAATTTGATGTACAATATTTTAAAAAGATATCATTGACCCTTACTTGTTGCCCTAGGTTTATTGTGAACATCTATTCATGTGCATTGGAGTCACAGGTACAGATGGTGTGGGGTTTGGCAGGGGGAAGAGGGAATGAAAGTTCTGCAGGCTGCCATGCAGTTTGGGCTGCTATAGTGCTGTAGCTTGAATTTGTTCATTGAAGTTAATGTGATAGAAATATAATCCCAATGCAACAGTGGGACTTTTAAGAGGAAATTAGGTCACCATTACTTAACACTGGAATGGGTTCCTGAAAAAAAGGATGAGTCTGGCGCCTTCCATCTTTCAGGTGTGTCCTCCTGCCCCTCTGCCTTCCACCATGGGATGAAGGCCCTCACCAAATACCAGCTCCTTGATTGTGGACTTCACAGTGTCGAGTTTTATAATCAATCTCTGTCTTTTGTAAATGACTCAATCTGTCGTATTGTTATGGCAGCATAAAACAGATCTAGTAAGACACATGGCATCAGCACAATACCACTCTCATGGACACTACCCTGGAAGCAATTCTTAAGTAGTTTCTTGCTGACTGTCTTTGTTCTGTAGCTCTCTGACCCCTAGGCTTACTGTAACCCTCTGTCATTTCTTCCTCCCACAGCTCCCATCCTTCCCTTCATTTAGCAAGTATTTTTCAAATGTTTATTACATGCCAGAAAATTAGTATATTTACCTGCTGCCCTTTAAGAGATGTGTTATCTGTTTCTGCTTTTCCAGATACCTGTCCCTTTACAACCTAGGTTGAACCATGCATTCCTTGAGCAGAGAGATTGGTTAGGAGAATTCACTTTTACTGTTTGTCTTGGATGTTATGACTGAGTATGCAGATGGTGACACTTAATGGGGAAAGAATGCTGAAGTGGTAAAGGGGAAATGCCCTTGAGAGAAATCTAGTGTGCTTTTTTGGTCATGGCTAGAGAAAGCCTTTGCTTATTTAGAAACAAACACAGCAGCTGAAATAGTTTCATAGCCCAGAAAATTTCAGTTGACCTGGCAGTATACTAACTTCCTCCTAATATTGTTTAGAAAATTAGCTTTAATAAAATTATTAATAGCATAAAGATGCTATATTTTGTAGGTGTGTTCATTTGGAGATTTTGTGGTGTCAAAATATTCATTGTAGATGTAACTATTTTCAGGCCCTGAGAAAGAGGAGCTGTCCACTCTGGGAAGGGCTAAAGGTTGCTCAAAACAAAATTTGAGTGACTGAAGAGCCAAACCACATGAGAAGAATTTGGGCATGTTAGATTCTGGTTATAATTCATTTTTTAGGATGTTCTAATGAAAGTTATGAAACATACTGATTCAATATAAAATTTGGCTAAAATTAGAATCTGACATTCTACTCCCAGTCTTTGAATTTCTAGTCAGCAGGAAAAGGATGAGACATATAACTTTGATGATATGGTTGGTCTACATATATATTTTTCAAGTTTCAGCTTAAAACAAGGATTGTTAAGAGTGGAAGGATACACAATCTTACATGACTCATCTGGTGATACACTTCAAACATTGGCAACATTTATTTTTGTCAATAAAAGATATGGCTTTCTTAAAATATGGGTGGATTTGGAATGGAAAAAAAAGAAAATGAAAATAAATTTCCTATCTTAGGAGAACACCAGGAAATTTTGATAAATTAAATTTGTATTTCAAAATCTGTTGTGCCACTCACTAAAAAAATTGATTCTCTTTAATGAACTAGTTAGATAACTAAGTTTTTAAAAAGAGATGATGTATTAAAATTTTAGTCATTTGTCTATTATTATTTCTTGAAATAAGAAAACCTAATAGTAAATATTTGTTTTTCCCTTCATAAAAAAAATGTAATAGACTCTACAGATGAGCAAAACAGCCCAAGTATTATGGCAAGTGGATTTTTCTTTCTTAATTACGTAAATCTCAAGTGATACAATTTATGTTACAGACAAAGAATACAGCTATGTTTATGCACATACCCTTTGTGATTTTTCTAGAGGTATAGGCAAGAGTGAACTGAAAGTATTTAAAAGCTGGTAGGACAACAGCAGTGACCCATCAGAAAGACATCTGATGCACATCCCTGGCACAGCTCTATTGGGGCTCACCAGCAGAACACAACTAGATATATGAATTACAATATATAACATAACCAGATGGATAACATGGGGTGCCTTAAATTTAATTTAAAAAATTTAATCTAAATATCATTTATCTTTTAAAAAGGATGGCCTTTTTAAGTTCACATGATTTTTCCCATTTTAAATAACCCTCCTAGGAAGGTGTCAAGGAGTTTTTGTTGCTTATAAGGTTTAGGTGTAAGAAAGAATGTGTAATGAATGAACTCATTTTTCAATGTGTCTTTGCTTGAAACTTTAAAAAGTAAAACATCTGGAATTAATTTTACATCTCTTGAAATACTGCCTTTTAAAATCAGTCTCAGAGAAGACATGGGTGAATATTTGGGCAGAGACTTTATTTGAACTGAAATATACCTCTAAAGTATCAAGCTGATTTTCAGAATCAATTCTATGTGGTCATATAGGATGGATGAAGGCTGTCCCACATTATTCCTTTTTAACTTACCCATGTCTGACAGTATCCAAGAGCACAGTTTATTTTTCTGCTGTTCTGAGGATAATCATAAAGAAAGCTTCACAGAGAAGCTGTAATATATCTTTTCAATGAATTTGAGTTTTCCTTTGGAAATAACCAAGAGTTTTAAAGTACAGCTCATCAGAGCTGGCTGGTTGCGGGTGCTCCACCTCACAGCTTGAAGTGATAAAATGTTTGGCTGTGTGTCAGAGATGCAGGAAGTTTCTCCTATCATGGCTCTTTATGATGAGGAGAAAAAAATTAAATTACTCCATAGTAAAATGCCAATCAGGTTTCCTCATCTTGCTGAGTAACTCATACTAAATGAAATATTCTGCCAAAATAAATAAAATTTGGGGGGATATGATAACTGAAAAGAAGGAATGAAAAAAATGACATCATTGAGTCACATGAAAGATTAAACATGACAGCTAAGAAGGTTGAAGATAAGCTGTTCTTCCTAGGAAACCATTCAGAACAAAGAATGAGGACTGTTCTAGAAGAGGATGAAAGAGCAATTATTACACAAATAATTAATCCACATGTGCAGTATAGCAGATTTATCTTTCCTATGTAATACTGATTGGATTTAAGAGAGGCAAAATCAAAGAGATCTTAGATAATAGTTATATATATATAATATATATACATATATACACACACATATATATGTATATATATGTATATGCATACATAGCAAAATAAAACTCATATAGTTTGGAGTTTAATTATTGCAAAATAAAACTGTTTATGAAACTAAAAATTGGATAGAATATACTTATCTGCTCTCTGGAGAGGGAAAGGCTTTCTAAAATATAATACAACTGAAGATATGACAGTGGAAAAGTCTAATAATTTAATTGAGCAAATTTCAAGACTTGCCTTCTTCAAAAATTCCCATAAACAAAATTAATTGATAACAAATGTGTTCTAGATGATATCACAAAGGATTAATGTTTTTTAATCTATAAAGTCTTTAAACCATTCAATAAAAATACCACAAAATGTCCAATAAACAAAGAACTGCAATAAAGGTCACTAAATGGAAAATATAAATGTCTAATAAACAAGTGAAGAAAGTATGGATTTATCAGCAATTAGAGAAATGGAAATTAATCATTTAAAACTATCACAGTGATGAAAACTTTGGTGATGGAAATACATAATATCGACAATGAGAAGATTACATGAAGATATACTCTGGTATATTCCTGGCAAGACTGTAAAGTGGTACAGACTTTCTGGAAAGAAATTTGACTACACATATTAGGAAGGCTTAAAAATGTTAAAACCCTAAACTATTAATAGACAATTCTAGATATTTGTTTTAAGGAAACAATCAGAAATGTGAACAAAGATTTATGAGTTCCCTACAACATCATTTAAATCAAAAACAATCAGAAATGACTTGAATGCCTACAAACTTGAAACTGATTAAGTAGATAATAATAGTTATGTAATAAACAGCAATTAAAAACATGCTTATAAAGTACATTTTATGACATGAAATATGCTTAAGTCACATTTCGACTAAGTGAAAACAGCACGATATACAATTTCATATGTAGAATGATTTTAATTTTAATGTAATAAAAGTATGCTTAGAAAATAGAAAAATAAAAACATTCTGAAGTTTTTGACCCATAGTGGAACAGAATTGAGTGCCCATAAATAACTCCACACACCAACAAACAACTGATTCTTGAAAAGGCACCAAAACATACATTGGAGAAACATACATTGGACAGGCTCTTCAATAGGAAATTTTCAATGGGAAAACTAGATATCGACAGGCAGAAGATTGAAACTTGACCTTTATTTCTCATCCTATGCAGAAATCAACTCAAAATGGATCAAAGACCCAAATGTAAGACTAGAAATTTTGAAAATACTAGAAGAAAAATATAGAAGAAACACTTTGAGACATCAGTACAGGTAACAATTTTCTGGATAAGACCTCAAAAGCACTGAGAACAAAAACAAAAATAGACAGATGGGATTATATCAAATCAAGAAGCTCTATTCAGCAAAGGAGAAAAACAGAGTAAGAGACACCCTAAAGAATGGAAAAACATATTGCAAAATATTCATCCAATAAAGGATTAATATCCAAAATACAAAAGAAACTTGAAAAATTAAAAGCAAAACCCAAATAATCTGAATTAATATGGGAAAAGATACAAATAGATCCTTTTTTGGGGGGAAGGGTATCAGGGATTGAGCTCAGGGGCACTCAACCACTGAGCCACATCCCAAGCCCTATTTTGTATTTTATTTAGAGACAGGGTCTCACTGAGTTGCTTATCACTTTACTTTTGATGAGGCTAGCTTTGAACTTGTGATCTTCCTGTATCAGCCTCCCCAGGCTCTGGGATTACAGGCGTGCACCACCATGCCCGGCTACAAATAGAAATTCAAATGGCCAATGGATTTACAAAAGAAAAAAGAAAAAAAGCTCAACTTCATTAGTTGTCAGTGAAATGCAAGCCAAAACAACAATGAGATATTGTCTCAAACCAGTTAGGATGGGCTGTTATTGAAAAGGAAAAAAATAACAAATGTTGGTAAGGATGTGAAGGGAAGGGGAATTATACACTTATGTACTATTAGTGGGGATGTAAATTAATATAGCCAATATGGAAAATAGCATGGAGGTTCCTCAAATAACAAAAAATAAAATTACCATATGATCCACCTATCCCACTTCTCGGTATATATCCAAAGAAAATGATATCAGTAAGTCAAAGAGACACCTGCAGGCCCATGTTTATTGCTGTACTACTCACAATAGCTAATACATAAAATTAATCTAGAAACCCATCAATGGATGAAGGGATGAGTAAAATGTGGTATATATACACAATAAACTATTATTCGGTCATAAAAAGAATGGAATCCTATCATTTTTAGCAAAATGGATGAAACCAGAGGACACTAGGTTAAGTGAAGTAAGCCTGACACACAAACACTGCATGCTGTCTCTGATATATAGATGTTTTAAAAAGTCAATATGAATGTATAATGTAATTACTAGAAGTTGGGAAGAATACAATAGGAGTTTGGTATGGAGTACTAAAACACAGATGGAATTAATATACTCAGATTCTACAACATAATGGAATGACCATAGTTCACAATAACCTATAATACACAGAAGAGTTCAACAGCTCCAAACACAAAGTAATGATAAGACGATGCAAAAATTAATGACTCTAATTTGACTAGTACATATTGTAGACTTGTACTGAAATATCACATTGTACCTCATAATATTGCATAATTATTATATGCTAATCAATTTTTAAAAAAATTTTTAAGGACTTAGAAATATTAACTCTCCTGTTTGATCATTACACAGTGTACATATGTATGGAATTATCACACTGGACCCCATAAATTTGTACCAATAAAATAAAATTTTTATTTATTTATTTATTTATTTACTTTTTTGGTACTGGGGATTGAACTCAGGGGCACTCGA
>CM053409.1:78458442-78486256 GCA_028644305.1 Xerus rutilus | reverse complement strand
GATATGGAACTTTAGAGCTTCAAACAAATTAGAGATAATTTGGAATCATAGTTCTGTTTTCAGAAAAAGAAGCTAATCCTAAAACATTTAGTACTTTACCCATTTCTCCATGGTTAATCAGTTAATCCAGTTTCAGTAACTCCTAATAGGACTATTTCCTTATTTTAATAAAAATACAATGCAGATATAATTTTTTAAAAAATTCTTAAAGGTGAACTGGTACATACCACTGTGTGGACTTGGTCATAGGTACTCTGGATTTTCCCATTCACTTTGCTTTTACCTGACAAATAAAGGGAAAATGATATCATTTTAATTCTTCTTTCTCCCAAATCAATTCCAGCTCATCATTATGAAGACAACTACAACTCATGCTTTAACTTGGGCATATTATATTAATTACTAGCCTTTAAAATATTGATTCCAATTAAAGTTTGTTATTTTTTAATTTTTTGTGGTATTGAGGATTGAAGCTAGGGCCTTGTGCATGCTAGGCAAGCACTCTACCATCTGAGCTACATCCTCAGCCCCTCCAATTAAGTTTTAAATGAGAGCATAACTAGAAGAAAACTGAAAGTTCCCTCCAAATATTTTTATATCTACTTCTGCTGGTCTATCTTTCCATTCTAAACATTTATACATACTATTATTATTATTACTATTTTTGACTCAGTTGGTATTCATTGGTCAGCAATTATGTAGATATGCTACAAAGAGCTATGACATCAGTGGAGACATCAAACATTTGTTTACTACTTATTTTAAAAAAATCACATTATGAAAAAATGATTTTAAAATATAAATACTTAAATTATATTCTTTTTACATTTCCTTAAATACTAGAACATGGAAATAAACTCATTTCATATCACACAATAAAATAATTAAAAACTAGATAATTAGGGAAAAAGGAAAAAAAATTATGCAAAGCTTATTGAAACAAACAATTCCAGATACTTACTTCCTACAATAGTCTTGTGATTGAAAATCTTACTCCAAATTCCCCCTTCCACATTGTCTTTTACTCCAAATTCATAAACTGTGTTGGGCTTTAGATTTTCCACAATTGTTTCAGTGGCTGGACAGAGTTGAAAAATCCATTTCTTTTCCTTATCCTTTTCTCTATAGCGAATTGTGTAAAATCTGTTGAACCAAAATATAATACCTTAAAATCACATGGAGATTCACAATATAATTTCAAATTTCTTAATGCATCTCAGACTTCAATCAACTCAGAAGACTATATTTAATATTAGAATGTTTGGGTTTTTAAAAGTTTGCAGAGAACATGAAAAAATAGCTTGATGTGCTTAATGTTTTAATTCCAAATTCCAAGTTGGGGATTCCTGTAGTAGCACAGTTATGGTCTGATAGAACCCATAATTTTCAGTTCTATTATTTGCTACTTTACAAAATGAAGTTGGAAAACATTATTCATTCTTTTCTGATTATAGAGAACAACATAGGTGTCATTTTATAAATACTTAGTACTATAGTTTCACAATTTTGAGTTTAAGCCTTTTATTTCCAAGGAAAGTATCTCAAAGGTAATAACATTCAATTTTGTAAGATGAGCCTGAGACTCTAAGATGTATCCAGCACTACATTTTAAGGGTTAAATAAGCTTATTGTTAAACAAAAGAGAATTAAGACCAATAGCCAAGTTAAGGGTACAATGAGAAAACTAATGCAAACTTAAGATTACTGTGTTTTTATGGGGCCTTTGCTCAGAGCCTCTTTATACTCAGAGTTGTATCTGTTAAATATATAATCTCCACCACTATTTTTTTTTTGCACCTTTACTACATCCCGTTTTACATACACTTTCTCGTTTAAGTGTCACAAACACATCTTAAGCGGTAGAAATTATCAACCTCTATTATAAATGTGAAGACTGAGTTTCAGAACAAACACTTAACTTGCCCAGTGCCACTGGAAGTGGAAGAACCACAACATAAAGAAAAGCTCCTCTGACTCTACAGTGTGAGGCAGAGCAGGAAAGGGCGTTTCATTGCTACTGCACACAGTAAGGAGAATGGAGGAAATAGCACAGCATGTATCAAGACAGATATAGCAAATAACATTGAATGAAAATAGCAAATTGCAGAGTAAAGCATATAGTTTCATATCATCCATAGAGATATTAAACCATCACATGACATGTTACCATAATTATTCCTAGTATTATAAATAAAGAACAAATACTGGAAGATCCCAATATTTACGATTGTGCTTTGTCTTCCAGGGAGCAGATGGAGAGAAAAATGGCATCAGTTAAACTATCTGCGTTTTACAGTTAAATATTTTAAGTAAAATAATAATAATAATAAAAGCTGTTATATGTTATATGATGGAAAAAGGCATTTAGTATACTATTTTATGTTCTTTCTTTCATCTTTAATTTTTTTCTCAAAAATTTAATATCAATACCTCACTTTCCACCCCATCAAAATTAGATTAATGAAAATTAAGGTTAATTGCTTTTATTCCAAGCTTTAGAAAGGCACTCATTTCTCATGCTAAAAACATTTATTGTGCACCCTTGAAGGACTAAATTTATTTTGCTGTTCTTTAATTTCGCCAGGTAGAAGTTTTTTTTAAAAAAATCTATCCAAATTGGCTTTTATTAGTAGTAAAGTCTATTTACACATACTGCTTGCAAATAATATAGATACAAAAATTATAAATCAGTAGATATGTAAAGGCAAATGCAAAAATTAGATCATTAAAGGTTTTACACAGTTTTTATACTGTCAACAGTTGTCAAAACTAGATATGTTAAGTTAAAAAAGCAAGGTACAAACCAGCAAGTATCATGTTACCATTATCATTATGTTTTTTTTTTAATATTTATTTTTTAGTTGTAGGTGGACAGAATATCTTTATTTTATTTTTATGTGGTGCTGAGGATCGAACCCAGTGCCTCACGCGTGCTAGGCGAGCACGCTACCACTGCGCCATAACCCCAGCCCCCATTATGTTTTTAAAAGGAAAGAAAGACACTCTCACACATGCACAGACTAGCTCTGAAAGAATGTTTAGGAAACTGCTGTCAATGGATGCCTAAGGACCGGGGATCAGGAAATGGGAAGGAAATTCACTTTTACTAAATATCCTTTGGTACTATCAGAATTTTTTAACTCATATTCAGGTACAAATCTGTTCACATATTTGGGTTATAGTTACATTAAAGACTAAACCCTTAACGAATGGATTCAACATAAAATTAATTATATACCACAAGGAAATGAAAAAATTCACAAACATTACTGGAAATATTTTCATGAAAAGAGTTTAAAAGATAAGAAATGATAAAAGCTGATGCAGTACAGATGTTATGACAGTGATATTTAAATGAAGAATTTTATTTCCAAGTGTGAAATATTTCTAGGAGTATGTGAAGACTATAAGACAATGGTGGCTAAGCTTAGTCTTTCTTTCTTTCCTAAGAAAAAAGGCTTATACATATATCTAGGAGGCTTGAAATTGTCATTTCAAGAAAAGAAATGGAAGTATCTTGCAGTAAGTTTTATGTCTTCTTGACAGAGAAACCCAGATTTTTACCAACCACTAATACACTACTCACCTGCATGTTTTCATGAAAATGTCTTTATACAAGAAAAATGAAATGTTTTTATTTTGTATCCTGAAAAATATTTACTAAATCATAAGTCAAGATTTAATTTCTCTAGCCTGGCTTCTCACTTACATCATGAAGGTCAAGGTCATGGCATGGATAATGACTATTCAAAATATGAGCTATAGTTGGTGTGCTTTCTAGTTGGGTATACACCTTATCTACTTATTAACACTTATCTCCCTATCCCAACTGAATAGTATTACCCACTCCACCTCCTAAATATGTAGCTTATATCCAAAAGGAGAAAGACAGATCACCTGCTTCTTCTCCATCAGATCTTATTTCAGAAACAGCAAGAAATGATCTGCTTTCTCTACTCACTGGTTCTGAAACACAGAACACACTTACATGATACCTGTCTTTGAACTTCTGTGCTATGGAACAAGCACACTTGCAAACAATCATCTCTCAGAGTGTTAAAACACCCTAAAAAATTAGGAATAATATCTCTAGAAGAAAAGAATTCAAAAACATCAAATTCCAAATAGTCGCTGAGCACACTGATCATTCCAGCAAGAAGTCTCCAGAGAGATAATAAGTGAATGGCACATTTTCTCCAACTCAAGGACCACTGTATAGTACTAGAGATGGTATATCAGCCTGGCTAATCAAAAGGTGACATCCTCCCTCCCAATGCTAAATTTTATATGTTGGAAAAATAATGTAATGTTAGATGTGAATGCAACACTTTTGACTAGAAGAGTAGCAGTTGGGCACAAATGCCCTTGCATGAAAGATTCAGAGTAAAGCCTCCTTGGCTTCCTTTTCCAAGAAGTCAGTCAGTATTCCACTGTCAATAGGACTTAACAAATATTCCACTCCATTAGTTTCCTTCTTTGTTCTTGTAAGTTGATGGTCCCTGAATTCAATTAATTAGGCCAGGAGTGTCAGAACACTATTTACAAGGACTGCCTCCCAACACTGCTGGTAAAATCCTTGAAAAGGAAGTCCAGTGTATGAAGCGTTACCCTGGTCATCCAGCTGATATTTTATTAGTAGCTCAAAAATCCCCCTTGCATTAGGGGTAAGTCTGTAACACTTGAGTCAGGGAACCAAGTGGTAGAGATTCAGATTGTTTAACCAAAAGAGAATTCTCCTAGGGTGTTTCTTCAGTATAAGAACTACATGTAAGAATCACAGCCTCTGGGACAGGAATCCCCTGTGTTTCTCCTTTCCTAGAAAAGCAATAAACCTTTTTTTTATTTTTCCTTTTTCTCAAAACCATGTCCTTGTTATTGGATTGGCATTATGGACAAGGATCAAGCTTTCATCAACAAATTCAGCAACCCAGATGGGACTTGAGAGCAGCCCCAGCTCCAGGTTTCTTGGGCAGACCTGCTCTCCAAGGAACTCTACTTCCATACTGAGGATGCAAGGTAGCTGGCAAACTTGTTGAGAGCCAACTACAGGAGTTTGGAGACTGGTGAGTTTGCCTCGGGTAGAACAAAGGAGGTATTTCTGTGAGCAAAGGGAAGGACTGAGGGATTATCCTAGCAGCTGCCAAAGCTCCTTTTGCTTTGGGGAACTCCCGCCTTCTCTTCCTGAATGCCTCAGGTTGCTCCTTCATAATCCACTTTGAGAAAAAGGAAACTGAACTCAGTAAATTTACAACATCCTTGGCCATCTGGTAAGTCCACCAGTTCACACACCAATACCCTTGATTCTACACATCTGGTTCTTCTTCAAGGGAACATCTGGTTCCTCTTTCTGGGGACATCTGTGGTGCCACTGGTATAGGAGTCATAGCTAAGCAGGGATATTTACTTCCTTCTACTCTGTTCTAAGTTCTCATCTGTTTGTTGGCCTTGGGTTTAGACATTCCCTCTGGTTGTCTATCTGTGTTTTAAGACATGGCCAATACTGCACTGATCTTATAAGTAGTCTCTTGGAAAAGATCTTGGCTGGTCAATTTAAAGGTTCCCATCTGTAGGCCATTGTTTTGGGGCTCCTCTCTGGTTGATTCTCTCTGTTTCATTTTTGTACAATTTTGCAGTTGGACTTGGTCTGTCAGAGGTAAAGTAAGCTGAAGAAAGGGCTATGTATAGGTCTAAGTTAATGTTTTACTGTAATGATGTGGATTTTAAATTGCTTTCTGCATTATTGTGTAATCTTACAGTTGGAGTTCATCTGTCAAAGGTAAAGTAAGTAGAAGAAATTTGTACATGCAAGTCTGTCTGTTTTAAAGTTTACCATCTGTCAGCCCTAGTTTTGGTGATCTTCTCTTGTCTGTTTTGTTTTGTTTTTGGCTTTGGATTTGGATTTTTGTCTGTTACTGGCCCTTTAAGACATGGGCCATGCTGCTCTGATCTTAATGATAGTCTACTGAGCAGAAACATCTTGGCTGCATGGGTCACCTATAGAGATAAGCCTGTCTAAGAGAAAGATGGTTTACTGGAATGCAATCTATCCTTTTAATGGTTTATCTGGATTATTATACGTTTCTGAAGTTTAAGTTTGTCTGTCAGAGGTAAAGGACATGAAAGAGATTCTGTACATACAGGCATTTATGCAGTTGCATGATAAGGCATCTGAACAGTCAGGAACTAATTTGAAGGTACCAAAAGGCACTGCCTCTGATGTGCAGGATAGCAGTGCACCAGAAGAAAGGGCTAAAAATGATCTAAATCTTTTAACCCACTGCTAGCACTGTTTCTCAGCCTGGCAGGTGCAGATCATTTCACTGTGGTTCAAGAACACCAGCTCTAAATTGGGGGGGGGATAAATCCCAGAAAAGCTGCTTGGGCTATAGAAAAATGGCTGAAGATAACCTGCCATCTGCTCTGCCTTCCAGCCCCTTTTACCCCTGGGGGTTGGGGGAGATGGAGGCTGCTGGCCACAAAGGATGTGGCAATGGGTCCCAGCACTGTCAGATTATGACCTGGGATAGGAATAATCTCCCCTTTTAAGTTCTGACAGGACACTCAATTTGGCCAGTGAATGTTTATCACTGGGACAAAACAATTCTTGCTACAACAGTATCCCATCAAACTAAATGCCTGGGGATACTGGCAGGATAAATAACTGCACTCAGAAAAGAAAAAGACAGAATCCAAGGCCAACCTGTGTTTTGTAGGCAGCCTCTGCAAAGGGATCTTAAAGAAAGCCTGAAAAAAGGAATGGAAAGGGCTTCCTCCATTGCATATCAATATACCTAGAAAAAGGCCTAAAAAGAGCCTCTGGGGAGGCTGAACGGTGCTCACTTGATGGCATTGTGATAACAGAGACAGTTCAGGCTCAAAAATATTCTGTGCTCCAACCACTTGAATGCAACCTGGGAGAAAAGATTAAGGCAGTCTTTGTATATGGTGGATTGTCCAACCCTCTCCTGAGATAAAATTTGCCGTGTAAATTAAATGCACAGGTAACATTCATAAGGATTTTCAGAATAAGAATTTAAGAAAGGGTCCAAAACTAGAAAAGATAGAAGAAAGTTATAGGTATGGAAATACATTTTAGTACAGAAAATTAGAAGGTAAAAGTAATGTTTCTGGATGAGAAAGTATTTTGTCTGGTAAAATAATATTCGTGTGATAAAATCCAAGATGAAAGGGGACAAAACTAAGGAAGTAAACAAGCTGTGAATGTCTAAGTAAGTTGCAGAAGGTTTGCAGTAGGTAAATCTCAAAAAGTGTATTTGTAATTAAACTGGCTATAATTATCACAAAGTTATTTGAACTTTAAAGTACTGATATGAAGAAAAGTCTGAAACATTGATCTTCTCTTATCTATCATGATAGTTTTCTTGTATCGGTTAGGTTTTATTACTTAGGGAAAATAAGTCTTAAAGGACTTATAAGTCTTAAATGTTTGTAACAGTTTTTGAAGTCTTTTAAATGATTACTTTTTATCCAGTTAAATAAGCAACTTATTACAATTGTAGTTATTGTATTCACAATAACTACAATTTACAATTGTAGTTATTGTTATTACAATGTAGTTGACATCCTAAATATATGTGACTTGGTATATGTATGCATCTAAAAACTATGTCTATAAGACTTATCTAAGTATTATATAAAAGTTTATAAAATGAAAGTTTATGTAAGTTTACCAGCAAGATAACCAATACATGCTCTCTTTTATACATAGTATTTGACTGGAAGGGCCACACTGTCATTTGAAGACCTGTCTTATATCTGTTTTCTTTGATTAAGTCCATTTCTGATCATTAACACTGTTTCCTAAAAGAAATTTAAGGCTATTCTTTGAGTTTTGCTAGTACTACTAACTCATGGAGACCTGTGATTATTATTACCATACACTATGGGTTCTAAATTTTACTTTAAAAGTTAAACTTAGTTAAATATAAAGCTTAGTGGAGAGCACCTTACCAAGTTGGTGTTTTCCAAACTAAAATTATCTGTAACAATAATGTTGTATAGAAATAACAAATTTGATTGGTATTTGTTCATGTCATTTGATGTTTTATAGCTAGATAAAGTAATCTGTTGTAAGTAATATACACAATTTTGTGTAACTTTTCATGCAGAATAGGAGTTTAAATATATTTTTGGAAGGTAATGAGGACAGCCTGATTTGTTTAAAGGTGTCATTATAAAATATAAAAGCATTTTGCTACTTCTTCTACAAAAAAAAGTTAAAATCTCTCTTGGCTTTGGTTTGATTCATGTTTTAGATGTAATGTTATATCGTGTTATTTATCAAGAGTCCTCCCTTACCTGAGATAAGGCTGTGCCTCCCACCTTACTCCATGTTAGAATGGCTCCAAAATAAGATAGACTTGAGCTTAGAGTTGCATTAGAAAGATGGAATTTTGTTATAAAGATTATTGTGATATTATTGTGATATAATAAACAGGGGATATAACACATAAATAAGGTTTAGGATTATAAAAATCATTTTACTTGGTTCATAGCTATTACACAAACTGAATATGTTTTTGCTCTGTCAGTT
The DNA here is from genome assembly GCA_028644305.1 of Xerus rutilus. Lineage (NCBI taxonomy): Eukaryota > Metazoa > Chordata > Mammalia > Rodentia > Sciuridae > Xerus > Xerus rutilus. The sequence goes on along the minus strand of CM053409.1, from coordinate 78,477,702 downwards.
TCATTTTATAATTTCCTTGTAAACTTTGTAAATGTTGCCTATTAGTGTTTTGCAGACATATTGCTTCTAATAAAACAACCTGAGTTAATTTGGAATAATAAACCATCACCTATAGGGCACATAGTATATAATTCTGACTTCCAGTACTAATATTGACCCCAATTAAATTAAAGAGGTAACTGTAAAATTATAGATATTGAAGCTATAACCTGTTACTCATACTTTAAGACTGGTGAAACTGGCCTACTGGATTTTAAAATCAAGAACTTTGGGACCAAAGTCAAGAAAGTAAAAAGGCCAAGGAAAAAGCAACCAACATTTTGACACTTGCCCTCTGAGGTCAGCCAGGACCCAGAGAATGATGGGACCCCTCTATGGGCCCTGCAACTCTGGTGAGTCACAAGACATACCCATCAGAGAGATCAAGAGGACCCTAGAGAACAGGAAGCCAACTAGTGCTCATTTTGCAAAGAAGAGGGTCACTGGAGAGATAAATGTCTCTGATGCTTTCAAAAGAAGCCACATATGATCAGTAAGATCCTGATGCATCCTGGCAGAGTGTGCCACTGGTAGAGAAAAGCTAAAGGAGCCAAGAGGTTCACAAATGTTCCCAAGAGTGATCTCTGAGGAATCTCAGCTGACTCTGAACAGAAGATAGGAATAAAGTCAGTTTTGACCAACTTGGGCTGGCAGGCGAGTATAGTCTAAGTACAGTTCTATGGACATTTGAAAGGAAAAACAATGTCTGTTCATTTAATATAACTAAAAATGTGCACTTCTGTCAGTCCTACCAAAAGTAAGGAAAGCTGGAGACTATAAAAGAAGGACTCTTGTGTGGGAGTATCTAATAATAATGATCACAAAGGACTCTAGGATCGCAAGTTTGTCCTGAGTTAATTTGAGTCTGATCTCATAGACTTACAAATCTTCCTAACTTCCTACATGGACAAAATTAATCTGTTTTTCACTGATATTAGTTATGTCTTCATGGTTTTTAGAGACTGGTTGAAGTATTAATTGATTTGTGCTAATTATTCACAAAAAAGTAATGCTTTGTCTTATTATTGTGTTAGCATGATCCCTGCCCTATGTATGCCCTGTCTAGTCACTTGCCATCTGCCACTGTGGACCTCTGGACTGCTTTGATGCTAAATACCGTTAACTTTCCCCTACTCCCCCAAAAGAAAACAAGGATTTTGTGTTACTTCCCCCAACTTTGCTCTCTTTCCACAGGAAGCAGCTTGGAGATGTCATTGCCCATTTTTCCACAGAAATGGAATGATGCAGAAATTGAAATTGACAGTGGAGAAATGTAACAGTGGTCCATTTTATGCTTTGAATATAGCCCTTGCTCCTCTGCCATTGCAACTTATTTTTAAAATGGACATGTTTCTTTCTCTTCCTTTGTTCCTGCTCCTCCCTAATCTTTCCCACCTCCTAATCTCAGAGGAAACAGGATTACCTTACCTTTCTTCCCCATTTTAGAAAGGTTTATCTGTCCTTGTACACATTCACCATAGGAACAAAGTAATATAGACTTTGGGGATGGTACCAGAAGATCTCAGAAATGACTGTCTTCCCAAATTAACAAGTGAATTACAACTCCAACAGAGAACATGTGGAATGTAGCCTTTGAATCAACTCTTTAAAAGCCCCCGTTCCTGCTGATGGGCAGAATCACAGCCTTTGGGACAGGAGTCCTCTGTGTTTCTCCTTTGCTAGCAAAGAAATAAACCTTTTTCCTTTTTCTGAAAAACACATAATCACACACACATACACACAAAACTATATATAGTAGGTTCATACCAGAGCCAGTTATAAAGACTCTGCTTTGCATGATCCCACATAAAAGGTGCACTGAGGTGAACAAAGATGCTATAAGGTATATGGTAACTGTCTGATTATTAGCTGGTTCTTATCTCCTCTCAATATCTGGCTATCCAAATTGTGGATAAGAAGGAAGAGTTTCAAAGAAGAATCTTCTTTAAATTTGTTTATTATCCAGTCTAACTGATCGAGTATACTTTGGAAAGTACCCATAATATTGAGGACTTCTTCCATTAGAGAATTCAATATTGATTTCACACTGATTCTAGGAAAGAAGCCACTGGTGACAACATGAATGGAATCTTGCAGCATGGTGGTTCAAAACCTTTCTTGTAAATCTCTCTTAGAACTCAAACCATAAAGTACAATGTGAACCCAAGGTATATGACTATCTTCCCAAATTAACAAGTGAGTTACAACTCCAACAGAGTTGTAGCATCCATTTATAAAATAGTTTCTCATATTATTTAATTGTTAAGTTCAGCAGAAAAGGAAGGAGAAACTTTGCTGAATGAGTTATGCAGAGTTTGCTGGTCTAATTTTGCTCTCTTTAGCTTCTACAGTATTGTTTCAGAGGTTAACACTTTTGAATTTCTGTGAGTTTCAAAATATTCTCTACTGTTACTTGTTTTCTCTTTTCATTTTCTTAGGTGTTCCTTTATAAAAAGGAGCTGATCCTACTTTATTTGGAGGTTAAATTTTTGGCTAAAAATGACTACATTAGTGGTCTCTACATATTCTCATTCAACCCCTTCATCATCCTCTACGTTGGAAGCAGAATATTCACTTTCACTGTCAGAATGGGACCTTGGAAATATTAATCTTTTTCTTAGACTATGGGGTAGCATTCACAGATGTTCACTTTTATTGTGCTTCAGCTGGATGTTGTCTAAAGCAGAATACTCCTTGCTACTTTGAGGAATGTTTACCATAATTTCAGGATCATTCTTCAAACTGAATGAAATATTTCTTCTTGTTGGTTTTGCTAGTTCGAAAGCTAACTTAACCATCTTTTCAGAGAGGTTTCTCTTCTGAGAAATATGAACTTTATTCCCACCATCTGTAGCAGAGTCATTTTTCAAGGATTCTTGAACATTTCTTCCCAAAACTCCACACAAGTTCTGATCCTTTAAGACTTCTTGGTCATTTTCCTTCAACTTATATTCTGATTTCTTTATTATTTTGAAGGGGCTTGACTAAAGCTGAGCTCACTCCTTCTATAATTTAATGTCTCCAGAATCTTGTTTTCCTTTAATTCCAGTTTACTCATCATGGCCAACCTTTTAAGCTACTACATATTCTGCATCTGGAAAATTCAGACAGTCACCCTAGGTCTCAACCTGTGTGGCAGCCTCACAACTTCACACTACTCTGCTGAGTGTTGCCACAGAGAAGGAGACTCCAGGTAGAAGTTCTTAGAAATACAAAACATTGCCCAGAACTTCAGGATATGAGAGTCAGGATTGAACATAACTTGTGGAGCTCAATGTAAAATGAAAATATAGTCTCCTTGTTTAAAAGTTATTAAGGAATTTAAGACACTGTAGTGTTTTAAAACAAACATGAGCCCTTCTAAGTGGGGGGGACATTGCACACAGCTTTTGTGTCCTTAGAGTCAGTTAGGGGGCTTTCAGTTTAATGAGAAGGGAGAGAGGGAATGCATTTGTATATCCAGCCTATTTTGTTACTGATTATAAAGCACTAAAGTTCTTGGAATCATCCATTAGCTTGTTTCTTTCCATTAAAAGCTGCTCTCAGGGCTCTATACTCCCTTCCAAAATAGTAGATGGCAGACTAAGGGAAGGAGGCTGTTCTAGCCAAAATACTAACTGCTACTGGTAATAAGTGTTATAGAATACAAGTCCTTTGTGTCTGATGAGTCAAAATATCAACAGTGATTTATGAAATACATTTCTTGACAAGTATGTTACATGAAATTTTTGTTATTTTATCCCTGCCTTGGCTCTTACAAGACTTTAGAGAAACACTTAGAAGCTAAAATCAGACCAGATGGGCTACCACAAGTATGCATCTCTAGTATGAACACATTGTTGAGGACTTAATTGCTCACTTGTTCTGGGGCCCCATTGCAAACAGAATTACCAAAGGCCAGAGTCTGGGCTTTCTAATAAACTCTATTTCATATTGTCTTCCTATGAATAAAACAAGACAGAATTGCTCTGTGCTTTTTTTAAAAACTCTATACTTTACCATGTTTAAACAAAATTCAGCCTGTAAATTTCTTTAGTTTTCATCATAAAGCATCTAAAAGGCTCCCCTTCCTACCCAATGGCAGGCAGCCCTTCCCTTCTTCAGTTGCATTCACCGTCAACATTGTCTGAGTTTGTAATTGTAAAAGGTAGTCAAGTTCTACATTTTAAAGGAGACAGCAAATGAGACTGTTTAGTTATATTAGAAGTAGTGAAGTAAATTTTCCTTGATTTAAAAAAATATATAGGTTCCATATAATAAACCATGCTTTATAACCTACTGCATAGATAATGCTCCATAAATATTTGTGGAATGAACAGAATTGACATTTAGTTTCTCATTAGGTCATTTAAAAATGAGAATGTAAGTGCTCTAACTGGCCAATGTTTCAATCACTATAAGGAGCATATGCCATGGACATGCTTAGTCATGCCTGCAATTGATGGGGGCTGCAAGGGGTACCTAACTGTAGGCCTACAATCAATAGAGAGTTCAGCCCATGCAATCGAGGGCTGCAAGGGGGCTCAGCCCATGTAATCAACAAAGGGGCAGTGAGGGGCACCTAACAGCAGGCCTACTGGTTACAATTGATAGGGGGATCAGTCCATGCACATGCACAAAGAAAGGCCCAGTTGCAATTATACTATCTCACTGAATATAACCAATGGACATTGGCTTTTACTGGATGTAACCAATCACTAGCCCACACCACCAACTCAGCCCATACCACCAACTTGGCCCACACCATCAACTTGGAACTGTTTTTAAACTGCTGGCCCTGCCACATTTTTGGGCTTGCTCCAAGGACATCAGTGAGACTGGCCACCTTGCTGTCTGTCCCTGGATCAGCTCCACCATTCCCTGACATCCAGCCATCAGCTGAAGAGAATCACAAGACAAGGACAACATCTCCTCTTTGGCTAAGAGGAGTCACCGGGCATCGGAGGTACTTTGGGGCTCGTGGTTGCCCTAGGATTGTATGAATTAATTATAATGTTTAGTTGCCCTAGGATTGTGTGAATTGCAGGTAGTGCTTATTTGCCCTAGGATAGTGTTAACTTACCTATAGTGTTTGATTAGTGTGCATCAAATGCTAGTTGGGGTGCTCCAGCACACCCAATACTTTTTTTGCATGAATTAATTATATTTGATGATGACGTGATTGAACATACACTTGCCTTTAAAGACAATCTGCCTCCAAGTAATTATTAATTACACATGCCGCTTGTGACAATCACCAAAAACAAACAACAACAACAACAACAAAAACCTGATTTAAGCCATTAGGTCTACAATTATATTTTGCAATGTGTCTCTGCACAGGGTTTCATTTACCAAAATGCAGCATTCTTATAGAACAAATGCAAGTTGAAGGAAAAGGTGATCAATGTCTACACTATACATTTGCAGAGGGCTTAAGATTTTAATTTATTTATTTCAGTTTATCCATATAATAAGCAGAATAAGAACAGAATAAGAATTACTGTAGAGACAGAAGAGAGGCTAAGTACCTAAAATTTGATAATCTGCCGTTTTCTCACTCCTAATACCTTTTGGCCTTCCACGGACTATTTCTCCTCTCTGCTTGGCAAAAGGAAATGAAAAAGACATAAAATAACCCAAATAGAAGAACAGTAAAAGAGATTAATATTTAACATAATTCAAGGCTTTTTATTGCTTTACTGTGTACTTAACCTATAGTCACAGTCTTCTCATTGTCAGAACGTTCAAGATCAAATGTTGGTGGTGGGGCTGGGATTGTGGCTCAGCGGTAGAGCGCTTACCTCGCATGCGTGAGGCCCTGGGTTCCATCCTCAGGACCACATACAAAGCAATAAAATAAAGACATTGTGTCCATCTACAACTAAGAAAAAATTTTTTAAAAAAATGTTGGTGGCACCTAGTTGTTTTGTGAATAATTAAACGTGGATACTGCACAGAGGCAACAAGTCTCTTAAAAATACAGACAGCATTCATTGAAGATCATTAGACCAGAACTCTGGAAAACCTGCCTTGAGCAACTTTGATGTTAAGGATAGAGCATCTCATATCCTAACTGAAGGGGTAAGAAGTTGGTGGAGATAGAGTCTGCTTCAACTGGCATTAGGCTCAGTATAACATTAACTATCATAGCTTTAAAGAATTCATAGATCCTCAAAATGTACTAGAAAAGCAGGGAGTGACTTGACCTGGATACTAGTCAATGACATGTTAGTAGCATTACTTCAGGGAAGTATCTTTACTCACTTACACATCAATTTTCTGAAAAGGTGATTTGAACTGAACAATATTTGAGATTCTTTGTTTATACAAATTTATTCCAGCAATGTATCAGACATTACATTTGAATAAAGTACCTGAGACAGAGGTAGAAAATGCAGCTAAATCTGTGATGAATTACACCTAGTAGATAAATTGAAGAATATCAAAATAAATTTAGTCCTTCCATAAACTACCTGACCTTACTGTATGTCACTGATTATCTTTAGAACTTTCTATATTTTTTCACCAGTGCTTACATTTTGATAAGATTAGATATTACATTTCCTAAAACATCTATTCCATATACTTTTTTTCTTTCTTCATATCAAAGGACACTTTCTAACACATTCCACTGTCAATATTCTTGCTTCTTGCTTTACTTTTCCAAACATTTCCCTCACCCCAGAAGCATCGCTCAGATATATTTTGAGATGTGTTTTTTGAGAAAGTCTATGTTTCCTTTTACCTGGCAGAGGGAAGCTGCTGGAGATTCCTCAACGGATGAATAAAGCTGAGCACTGAAGATAGAACCTAGGTTTACTGGCAGGAGAAGAATTAGAAACCAGAGAGAATGATCTTACTCAAAGGGCAGTCCAGATATGAGATAGCAAGAAAATGAATCATAGAAGAAACAAAATGAAAAAAGGAAAGAGATTAAAGTTTATTTTTAAAAAGAATTGATGAGACCAGATCCTTATGGGATATGAGTACCAAAGAAAGGAAACATAAAAATCAAAAATGAGTTTTTAATATGAGAAGGTGGTAAAGTGATGGTAAAATTATTCTTTTAAGTGTAAAAATATGAATTTAATTGGAGTTTGTTGTGCTGATCACTGTTGCTTAGTCTTCTAATGAAAACATTCTGCAGATAACTGAAAATACAGTCTTAGAATTTTGAAAATGGGTCCTGGTCAGAGTTTCAGGTTTGGTAGTGATTGACATCCATGCCACTCCTCCTGATCTCTGTAGAACAGCAACAAAGTAATTGTTGGTAACTTTTTAGAAAAGCAAAATGTCAGGATCTTCCTCAGGCTCACTGAATTAGAATTTGCATTTTAACAGAGTCCACAGAAAGATTTGTACACACATCCAAGTTTGAGAACCAATGCATTACATAACAGGTGGTAGTTAAAGACAACGCATAGATAAGGGGGATAGGAAGATAAGAGAATCAAGGACAGAACATTATTCCATATTTTGTAGGTAAGAAGAGAGGTTGGCAAAGGAGAAGAGAAATGGTTAGAAGAGTTAGAAGGAAAATGTCTGAGACAAAGAATTCAATACTGAGGGGATGGCCATCAATTCCACAGAGAAGTTAAGAAGGATAATAGTTTAGAAAATTCTACTGGGTTTAGCAATGAATTGGTGACCACTAAAAGTTGTTTTCATGAAATGGAAGAAAGGGAATGGAAGCCAGGAAAAAGGACTCTGCATGTGGTGTAGAAATCAAGTATGTAGCAGATAATTCAGAGAAGCGTGAGAATTAAGAGACTGAAAAGCTGCTTGGAAGACATCAGATCAACAGATGGTTTTGGTTTGGGTTAGAGAAATTGAGTATGTTTGCAGACAGGAGGCAAGGCCCTAATGTCAGGGTAGGGGTGAAAGAGAGGAGAACACTGAGGAAGCAAAGGCTTGTGGGAAGGGATGGAATCAGAAACACTGTCTGAGGTCAGAGATGTGTTCCTTGCAAAAAACAGAACTGAGGTAGAGGTAAAGGTTAATTTAGTATGAAGGAGAGTATGAAGAAGGGTAATTGAGCATAAAGAAGAGCATGAAGAAAGAATAAGCTGATGGTGGATGGTCTAGATTTCTTCAGTGCTGTGGAAGCCAGGATAAACTGGAGTAGGAAAAAGAGTCGGGGATGTAGACAGACGCTGTTGCCACTGAGGCGTGGTTGGATTGGAATTATTAGTGTGGAAATGGTGAAATGTCAGACAAGATATAGATTTAGATACTTGTCAAAAGAAAAATGAATGATATGGGGCCTTTACAAACTGTATAGGATGAAATATCAAAAGCGAATAAGTCCTCAAATTAGAGTAAAGGGGAAATTATGCAACTTCCCAATGTAACAAAAAGATAAATGAGGGTATCAAGAGAAAAAGTGTGAGTTCAATTTGTCTTGTAGAGTTTGAGGTAATAGTGATATGGTAAAAGTTAAAATGCTGATATGTCGCTATGTATTTATTCAGGATGTTATTTACTAGGGTCTATAATGTTCCAGACCCTGGCCTGGGGACTGGGGTGAAAATGGTAGGCAAGATTCACACAATTCTTACCCTCACAGAGCTTAAATTTATACTACCCTACAAATGGGTAACAGGCATCAGCCTCGATCAAGAGAGAATTGAGACATTGAAAATACCCGCTTCTTTAAAACTTGGGAGAAAAAATAAAAGGCAAGAAGAGCCTGCTCTGGACCAGCCAAAAGAGAGAGCCCTCATTCTACATTAAGAGTAAATAAACCCAATATGAAAGTGTCAGAATAATGCGAAAATGATTTCTAAACAAGTTATAATGTTTTAATAAATTGGCAAAGGAGTGAGAACTAAAGCAATCTTGAAAACTTTAACAAGTTGGAAACATGGGAAGAAAAACATAAGCTATTAATTGTGACTTAAATTTTTGTTAAAACTTCATCTGGGCCAGTTTGGAAGATTTCTTTTGGCCTTCGGCATTTTGGGGACAAATTTGTACATTCTTCCATTTAAAACCCATAAACACATCATCTCTCTCTAATGTGGACTGAGAAAGAGATCTAAAACCATTGCAGACCCAAATGGAATCCATGCGAATAGAAACAGAAATGTGCCACAAAAATAAAGTGATATCCATTAATGCTTCTGAGCTTTAACCAAAACAAGCAGGCATTTTTCTCACTGGAAACTTACTACTTAGGAGTTTTGATATAGGATATACAAAGCCAAAGTACAAAGGAAAAACTTTTCTGATATATTATTTGCATAAGACAAAGGAAGCTGTACAAACCAATGTGAAATGGTTTTGTATATCAGAGGCTTTACTGAGGGTTCCAGATATCAGAGTTCAGTGGCTTAAAAATGACACCACTTGGTGTTGCTGTAGCAAGCCAAGAGCATTCAGATTCCCATGGTTTTGTAAGAAGATATTCCTAAAAGAACATTTCAGCTGTGTAATCTTCCAATTTTCAAGAAATAGTCATTCCCTTTATTTATTATTGCTTATTGTAACCTACTGGATTGGTTACTGGATTGAACTCTAAATAAAAAAAAAAAACTGTATGAACATATGAGGGTAGATGTCACCAAGTCTGCTTTTAATTATACTTATTTACAGTTCTCACGAATTTATTTGGATGTTTAGAATATGTACAGCATTTCTAACACTTTTTCACTTTACTAATTTTTCTCAAACATGCCAAAGACTCTAAATGTCATCTCTTTATTAACTGTACTAACTTGGGAAAAAAGAAGCTCAAAAAATGGAATCCACATGTACTCCAGAGGTTTCTTTTCAGCTGTGACTGTTTTTGAAATTCATTATTTTCTGAATTTCAAAAACTTCAGTCAAAGGGGAATTATCAATATGGATATGGAATATTGTGATTTGATGTGCCTGGCTCCAACCATTTGATGAGAAGGGCAGAGCCACAGGTGTGTGCGGAGTTGAGAGTGAGATGTCTGTTTGGTCTGTGTAGCTTGGGGTTAAACTTGAGTGCCTGTGTTCAATGCTCCAGCTCCATTTGTCATCTGTCCTCACTTCTCTGTACTCATGTCTCCCTGTGCTGTCGAACTGTGGCAACCTCTATCCATCAGGACCACTCACCATGTGAATTCTTTCCTGGAAAGGTCTGTAGGGCCAAGTGAAATTGAAAGAGAGACTTGAAAGCCAGGGAGGAAATTATATCCCAATAATTTTGTATGAATTTGTCAGGTTACTGAACCTTTTGGAATAACCTCAAAGATTTGTCAAGCAAATTAACAGTTAAACTAAGGTTGCATTTTGATATAAAACTATCAAATGTCCTCCCTTTCTTCTTCCTTTCTTCCCTCTTTTCCTTTCGTTTGTCAAAAGAACATTTTTTTTTAATGATGAGAAGAAAAAAAGTAACCCCCAAATGTTTATTTTCTCAGCATTGGCATCCTAGACTAATCCACTAGCAACTGGAATTATCTCAAGAAAACATGTACTTTCAAGAGTACATTTTCCAAGCAAAATAACACATGAACTTAGTGGTGGGTAAAATAAGGAATATTTCAGATTTTTAAAGCATCTCAAAATTATTTTTCAAAATATTGGGTTTTGGAAATATCTTCGGTGTGCCTTTTCCCAAGTATTTCTCTCTTGAGAACCATGGACATATGAAGAAAAAATTCTGATTTTTTTTCAGTCTAGATTTCCTAATCAAAGTCATGTGAAAGGTACTTTTGAGAACTTACAAATATTTTAAAGGCCTCTCTTTTTAGTTAAGACAAAAATAAATAAAACTACAAAAAATATACACATGGTAAAAAAAAAAAAAAAACAGATGAAAAAGTACTCCATATCCTTAGTGCAAGGGAAGTACATGTCAAAACCATAATGAGATGCTACTATACTGGGATAGCTGCAGCAAAAAATGCTGGCAAAGCAAAATGCTGGTGGTGATGTGGAGCAACAAGAACCTCATACATTTCTTGAGGAAGGAAGATGGGAACTCAGACAAAAAAAAATAGTTAACCCAACAATTCCTATTCTAGGTATTTATCTAAAATAAATTAAAGCATATATCCACAAAAGTCTTATACAGAAATGTTTATAAAATCTATATTCATAAAAACCAAAATCCAACATAATTCAGGTATCAACCAGCAGGAGAATGGATAGTCTAGAAGATATTCCAGAATGAATAGTCTAGAATATTCCTAGTGGAGTACTAGTCAGGAATTAAAAAAGGAATGAACCACTGATACCTGTGATATAATGAATTAATCTCAAAAATATGCTAAATGAAGGAAGACAGGAAACTCCCCCATACACATACACTATCCACTGCCATTTATATGGAATTCTAGAATAGGCAAAACCAATCTACAGTGATAGAATCAAATCAGTGACTGCTTCTGGAGGGAGGTGATCTCTAGGGTGATAAAATATCCTATTTCTTGATTTTATAAACACATGGTTTTACGCATTTATAATTACTCAAACGTACACATAAGGTCTGTGCATTTTACTATGCTTACATTATAACAACATTTTTTCTTTTAAAAGGGGAATGATAAAACTCTGCAAATTTGAAAATCAATTTATATTTAAAACGAAAAAATTCTGATTGAAGCTTAAAAATTTGAATGTCCAATTTCTGAATGTTGAAACTAATATAGTAAATATTTACAATAAGCAAATGGCATTTTATAAGCAATTTAGCATCATGACTCAATGTTTAGCATAGTGCCTGGTACATGTTCACACAGTGCCAAATACACACTCTGGGTGGAAAGATGAATAAATGGCAGTGTTTTAAAAATATACTTTGTTTTTCTTACTTGTTCTGCCAAAGATGATAGTGGCTTCATCTCCAACTGTTTTCCTCCACCTGTATCTCCCCCAGATGTCTCGTCTGTTTTCTAAGCCAGTGATTCTAACCTTCAGTGGGCATCAGAATCATCTGAAAGGCTTGTTACAACACAGGTGGCTGAGCCCCACACTGAGTTTCTAATTCTGTAAAGTCTGGGGGAGAACGTGCCATTTGCATTTGTGACGAGTTCCCATTTGTGGCAATGTTGCTTGGTTTGGGGACCATCCTTTGAGGACTGCTGCTTCAGGCACTTCTTCAAATGTCAGATCAAAGATCTATCCTTTCCCAAGCAACTTTTCCAATTTTTAGTGTTTCCTAACTACCTTTAGCCCCCTCCTCTGAGCTTTATTGAACATATCATTGTGACTGTCCATTTGCTGTTTGGCTCATTCCCCCCTATGTACTTTCTATTTGGGGTAAAACATACATCTATGTGCTTTCTACTCAGAAAGATCATAACTCTCAATGGTGAGGCCCCTGACTTAAGTATCTGTGTTTCCTTCACACCTATAACAATAGTACAGCTGATAGGTGATAAGTAAGCGCTAATGGTCCTGGTATTTATATGTTCTTCTAAAGCATGTTCAAATACTATTAAAAGCAAGTGCTAATTTTCAAATAAAAAACCCAAAATTTTCCATTATGATGAATTACCTGTCATTGGGACAGTGACTTGGCAATGTCCAGTCATGGTGTGGATTAATGAGGAAACCCCAGGACAGGAAGACTGAACTTGGTGTCAGAGTGCCAACCACCAGCTGGAGAGGTTTGCGAGCACGACTTTTACCTATGAAGATAGAGGCAAGTTAATTATGGAAACATTTAGTGCATTTTACATTTTGAGTGAAATGCATACAGATGACTTGGCAAGATGATTTTAAAAAGTGTGAAAACATCAAATTCCTTTTCTTTTCATATAGCTCACATATATTAATTTTTTCCCATGAATTTTAGCATGATCAAATGAAAATACCTTTTATCAGATTTATGTGCATGTGTATATATGTATGCATGCAAACATGTATCTGTATACATATAAACCAGAATCAACTACATTGACTTTTTATTGTCTTGTGGGTCAGAATTTCTTGGTATACTATTGCAATAAGCATGTATCTACAATGAGAACCTAAATGCAAAACACATTTTCAATAATACTGGAAGAGCAGGAGCAGTACAGGAAGCACAGTTGTTTTGATGGGGATGGGACTGACTGAATTTGGGCAATGCTGAGAGTTATGCTGATGAATCACTATATATTCAAGTACATGGGGAAGGTAGGTATTTGAAACTGCAGGAATGAGAAGAGAGAGGAAGAAAGAAACTTAACCACGGAAACAATATTGGTTCAATTGGGATAAATAAAATAAAAGAAGCCTAGTGAAAGTACACAGAATGAACATAAAAGATGTATCTTTCCATTCCCATTTAATCTCCTCTTATTTCATGAGGCTGTGTTTTATTTGCTATAAGGAAGAACTTGTATTATCTTAATCTAATGGAGTGGGAGTAAAACAGCAAAATGGCCTTGTGACTTTTATTAAGGTGGGTAGGATGGTACCCCCTATCTGAGCCTATTGGTGGTTATCTAAATAAAATGCTTTTGAAAACTGTGCAATGTATATTGCTTTAAGTTCTGTAGTTGTTAATTTGGTAAGAAACCTTCTGAGTCCAGAGTATATACAAACTACTTGTGGCAAACTGTTGATATAGGATAGTTGACTTTTTAAATTTTTTACCAATTCAGAAAAATTGTACATAATTATGGAATCCATGTAATATTTCAATTCTTGTATATATTGTGTAATGTTCTAATAGAATAATCCCATATCTTCAAACATTTATCATTTCCTTATGGTGAAAACATTCAACATCTTTTCATCTAGATTTTTTACAATAACCTTTACGTTATTTGTACTTTGTGATCTATGATGGTATGGTTTGCAGAACTGTCTCTCAATGGTCAATGTGCTAAAGGCTTAGTCCTCAGCCCATAGCACTATTGAGAGTTAGTAGAAGCTTTAAGAGATAGGACCTAATGAGAGACCTTTAGGTCTCTGAGGGTGTGCTCTTGAAGAGAACTGTGGGACTTCAGTCCCTTCCTCTTCTTCTTTTTGTCTTTTGGGCAGGAGGTTAGCAGTTTTGTTCTGTCATATATCCCTGCCATGATGTGCCACCAGAGCCCTAAGCAATGGGGCCAATTAATCATAGTCTAAAACTATGAGTCAAAACCATCTCTTTATGAGTTGGTTATCTTAGGTAGATACAATAACGGAAAACTGACTAGCACATATAGTTGCCTGTTACGGTTTAGATATTAGGTGCTCCCCAACAGCTCATGTGTGAGAAAACACAAGAAAGTTTAGAGGTGAAGTGATTGGGTTTTGAGAGCTTAAACATAATCAGTACATTAATCCACTCATAGGGATTAACTGGGTGGTAACTGTAAAGCAGGTAGGGTGTGGTGGGAATAGTTGGGTCATTCGTGGCATGCTTTGGTATATATTTTGTTCCTGATGAGGGGAGTGTCTCCACTTCCTGATTGCCATGTCCTGAGCTGCTTTCCTCCATCACACTCTTCTGGCCTGATACTCTGCCTCACCTTAGGCCCAGAGAAATAGAATCGGCCATCTATGGACTGAGACCTCTGCGATGATGAACCTCAAATAAACTTTTCCTCCTTTAAAATTGTTCTTGTCAGGTCTTTTTGTCACAGTGGTGAAAAAGTTGACTGAAAACATCCCTTTACTGTGCAACAGAATACCAGCACTCTCTCAACTAGGATAGCCTGCTTTTTAAAGATGTTTAAAATAATGTATAAGGATAGTTATCATTTTCTTGGTTGCAAACATGCATTTATCTTTCTAGGCAAATATTTTTTCAGATCCATCTACAGTCATACCTCATATAATAGTGATTCAAATGTGCGATCTCCTAGGAGGGCAGATGAAAATCTTGATTGAGACTGGGGGCTTTTTCACAGTTTGAAAATGCCTATAGTGATTCCGATATTATTTATTCCACTTCTAAGTTGATGCTTACTAATGTAACATTTTTGTCTTACAGATAAAAGGTAAAGACCAGGGAAGGTTCAAGGGTATTCAAAGTCACATGGAAAGCAGAGTTAAAACTCAAATTTAGGTCTCCTTGATCATTACCTAATTTTCTTTTTACTACACATTGGCTTAGCTCATCACTTATGAAGAAAATACTATGTAGAGATGGAAGATGCAGTTTTCTTTCCCCAAGGTAACCTAAGGCTTGTATGACCATTAAATAGTTATTTAACTAAGTTTAGGTCTTAATACAAAAATGATTGAGTAATTAGAATTTATGTAGTAGATACGAATATAAAATGAGTAAAAGCTAATCCATTAATTATTACATTACTCCCAAATGCAAAGTATAAAAACAAAAACTATATCCATTGCCTGAAAGGAAAGGTGGAGTATCACATCCTGAGCAAGATGAAACAATTTCCTGAGTTAGTCATAATGAAGTGAAAAATAATATCTAAGGCCAGTGTCATAGAAACCTCAAAATGAAATGAAGTTATAAAGTGTTACTAGGGTGTGATCACTTTCCTGACTTTCTGTATGTTTTTTATTTGTAGTATGATATTTGTATCAGTTCAACAAATACTTATATGAAAACAGATTGCAAGGAAACATAATCATGTGTTTTTATTTTCCCGTTCAGCTTTTTGAAATATTGGGAGAACAATTATTTTAAAATGTGTGGAAAAACTGCCTGCACAACTCTTAGCAACAAGCAGAAGAAATGACTGAAATTTCCCTTTATCTTTGAGATAATGTAAGAGGCCAGGACAGTATTTTATATTTCTCAAAATACTTGGCCATTCAATGCTGCTCTTAAAAGAAGTGGAAATCAAAGTAAAGGAGAGGAGATTATGGTAACTGATTTCTGGCAACCAGCCCTGGGTTGACAGATCTCCTGAATACAGAGTTGCAAAGGGCCCCAGTGTTCAGTATAATTAAATAGTTGAATACTTTCTTCTGTTTTATCCCTGTAAAAAATATAGCAAGCAAACAACAAGAACAAAAAAGATCCTTTTCTGGGTGGTATCCAATGTTCCATAAAAGAAAATAGTTATTTGCAAAACAGCTCACATAAGAAAAAGCAAAGCCAAACTTTGATGAACTCTATAGAGATAAGAAAATGTTGTATCAGGTGGAAAAATATTACTGCTTCTACCACTTTTTCTTTAGGCAATTCTCTATTTATTTGATCTGAGAAATCTTAGTAGTTAAGTCAGACATTGTACGCTGCTAATCTTTCTTTTGTCACGTAGTAAGTGTCTCTGTGTTCATTCATATGTCACCTACTTTCCTGTTCCCAATCCTCTCAGACTTGGGAAGTTGGGTGCTGCTGTTACTATTGCTTTATGAAAGGAGTCCTTCTTCGGTGTTTGAATACAAAGAAGAGGTTTAAAAGGGGAGAGAAGGAGTAAATAAAACCCAAGTTCAAGTCCATTCAACACACATACAAATGAGTTATCCTTTTGAAATGTTAACAGTCTCCCTGAATAAAAGTAAGACATAAAACTTTGCCCTTGAAATCTAAAAGGCACCATGGTGGGCAAAAATGCTCACATTGCAGATAGAATCAGGTTAATAGGAGCTAGCTCCTGATGAGCACCAGCCACAGGACAGGACCTGTCACTAACTTATTTTGTCTTCTCTACAACCCTGTCACACAGCAGACAGAGGTATAGAAAGATTAAGTATCTCTAACTCCCTGCTTCTTGTAAGTGATGCTTGCACAAGATCCCAAGCAGGTTCTACCACCGAAGCAACTTCTCAAACAGGGTTGCCTGCGGATTAAGGGATTTCATCTATCTACTCATACATTGCTCATACATCTCCAAGGCATTTGGTCTCCATCTAGGGGAGGAAAAGAATAAAAAGTTGTAGTTTAAAGTTAATAAAAGAAAATCAATAAAAATGATTATACCTGAACATGACTTCTTTTGACTTGGAGGAGGAGCAGGTCGTACAACTATCAGATACTTGGGTTCTGCATCTGGAAGCAAGAACATCATTTGTCAGTAAAATCCTTTAAGAACCAGCATTGGAGTAGCACACCCAGGCCCTGACTCAGCATTCCTGGGAGTTTATGACCCTCCGTAACTACAGCATCAGTAAATGAGAGGACCCAGGGATTCAGAAAGTTAATACTTCCCAAGAAGCCCATTAAATTTTTAAAATGAAAATTAAATCCAGATTTTTCAAAGCCAAATGGGCAGGGGCGGGTGAGAAGTCTTCAAAAAAACATGTTAGAAACAGATATTATGCCAATCAATGGCCATAGTGCCTTCTCTCTGTGAGGAGATTTTTAACAAATTAGATCATGTCCATTCTGTCAGCCCATGCTTCACAGAGGGGTAGCCTGATGCTCTAAAATCAGAAGGAAAGTCATACTTGTATACATTATGTGGCTCTCACCTGTTGTATGGTCTGAAATTCCTTGCTTCCATGGGAACTTGAATATTTATAATGCCCTAATTTTTATTGTTTGTACAACTTCTCATGCTATTTCATATCTAAACAGTCACTTCTTCTTTTAAAATTTATTTTTATTTTTTAAAACAGAAGAATGCATTTCAAGTCATAGTACACATATGGAGCACAATTTTCCATGTCTGGTTGTAAACAAGATAGAGTCAGTCATTTCTAATAAACATTCTTTAAACAAAGTCACAATTTACAGGTTGGTGTAATTTCCACATGAAATATGTATCAATTAAATTTGTTAATAAAGAAACTTTTTAAAAAATATTTAGGTTTTAACAAAGTTATGTTAAAGCAATCAGTATGTGCTAACTCAAAAGGAACTAATAATTTATCAAATAGTCTTTTTTTTTTTTAAATTGATGCTTCCAAGATGAATGGTTGGTAAAACATGAATATACCAAATGAATTAGGGTATACAAAATCCACTTTATCAGCAGCTCTGTTGGATTAACTGGTTGATGAGTATTATCTACAATCTCTCTTCAGGAACTCTGGACTCTAAAATTCATTCTACACTAAATTTCATTTGGATGCTGTGGTCAACCAGGGTTCACTCCTACTTGCTTAAGAAAATCTCATTCATATCCTCATTTTGTATTCATTCTAGATTTAAAATTTTCCCTTCTGTGAGTTTGGATCGGAGGCTTTCTTGCCCGAATCTGTACAGAGTTGACTTCAATTTTAGACAGAGAACCTGGTAACTCAACTGCTTTTAATGACTTGTGTCTTTGTCTTTTCGTGGACACCCTCCATAGCACCATTTACTATAACCTGCCACAATGACCATCAGTGACGAAAGCAACCCAGGCAACCTCTCTAACTCACCTTTCAACTGTGTTTGTATATCATATAGTTGTCTCATGAATACCACACAGATAAAGGAATGTACATTCTATTCCAGAGTCCCATGTGTTTGGAATTCTTGCTTATTGGGGCTCAAGTATTAAGAAACCATGTATTGAATGCTTTCTATGTGCTGAAGACTGTTAAGAAATTTACAACTATAACTGAGTTACTCCTCATGATCATGGTATCAGTGAGGTCACTGAGGCAAGGTGAGCTTCACAGGTGTGAACATACACAGTCATAGGGGCCCCATGCTTGGCTTAATACTCCATTATTGCCATCTTGAAATTCTCAATACTTTTGTCTTTGAACTTCTCTTTTGAAAGTCTGTTGAGACCATTGAGCATGCATGTGAGCAGAGGAGACAAGAATATGTGTCTGTGAATTTTTGCCTCTCCATTTGCACACACAATTCCAGGTGCTTTACTAACAGAGCATTCCTGAGGATGCACAGTGTACAGAATTCAGCAAGATTTGAAGTAGAATGAATGGGACAAGCATGTAATCTCTCTGGCTAAGGAATATGGAGGAGTTCACTGAGAGCTCTGACATGCTACACTTTATCTATTTGAGTTCAAGTTTGCTTTAAATGGAGAAAGAAGGCAATGGTGTTTGAAGGAGCACAAATGACCAAGGAATCTTGTCATATTTCTCTTCACTCTTATTACTTCTCTGTGTTAGCCAACCACTTGTGCTGAAAATTATTAACATGAAAGGAAAGGGGAAGATAGGGCAACTTGTAATTTCTGTTTCTTCTCATTCATAAATTAGAGAACATTAATAGAATGCACATGTAAATGAAAATCAAATAAAATGTTGAATTAGTTTTATGCAGCATTTTCACTATTCTGGGATGAAAGAAATACAAATGCATGTGAGATCTACAAAATAAAAACTGTGCAGAACAGAAATGGAGATTTTGTTGTTCAGTTGTTTTATCTTCTCACGTCTGTATTCCTGATGGAGCACAAAGTCTCCCACATACACATATGTTGGAAATAATGAGTAGTGAGCCTACACATACACCCAGGTCCTAACATC
>CM053409.1:78427061-78457942 GCA_028644305.1 Xerus rutilus | reverse complement strand
ACTATTCTGGGATGAAAGAAATACAAATGCATGTGAGATCTACAAAATAAAAACTGTGCAGAACAGAAATGGAGATTTTGTTGTTCAGTTGTTTTATCTTCTCACGTCTGTATTCCTGATGGAGCACAAAGTCTCCCACATACACATATGTTGGAAATAATGAGTAGTGAGCCTACACATACACCCAGGTCCTAACATCTGTTCCAATTTGTAATTGGTGGCAACAGCCTATGCTTTATGCAAAGTGACTGTGAACATAACAATTATTTTGAAATTGCTCATATAACCATATGTCTTGGATCATAACACTATCTTTGCTTCTGTACTTGTTTTTCTATTATTTCAAGACTTTTTAAAAATTTTAAGCACAATTAACTAGCTTGTAACATTGCATAGGCTCAGCTATTAGGAATGAACATTTAAAATTATTTTATACAAGGTTTCATAAGTTGATGTTTTTATTACATGCCTTCTCTAAATGAAGACATAACAGGTTTTGGTAGATTTCTCATAAGGCCACAATGTACATATTTCCAGACTGCTATGAATCTACAAATTTATTTAATTTAATTAATATTGAAAATGCCCTATGGGACAGGATAAGACAGTTTTCTGTTAAAGGAAATCAAATACTGATCACATCCATTTTTTTCTTTGAGGTGCCTCCTCTATGTATAGAATGTGGTCATCTTCTTCAATCATAAGACTGATTTTCCTTAGCCCTCAGAGACGATCCCAAATCAGACAGGATCAGCAATTTGCAGTTTGGTGTGAGTTTATTTTAATACAGCAGTGCCTATACATAATATATCCTACTTAATTACATAAGAAAAACATAAGCCCTTTAATAAATAGACACAGGGCATCAAACAATAATTTGGAATAATCTTTTCACCTAGCCCCCTTCTCAATTCTTTTCCTCAGTCCCTGAAATCATAGGTATAAAGAGGCACTTTCTGGGTAAACTCAAGACTGTGGCTTGCAATGTCTTATTAGAGATCAGATCTGTGGAGACTGTGTAGGTTTTATCCTGGCAGGGGAGGGAAGAGATTCCCTCCACTCAGACTATCCTGCTTTAAAGATCTAGGTCTCTTTAAACACAATAAAGGTCAGATGTCCTTCAAGACTCAGAGAAAAGTTTCAAGAGCAAAATATATTTTACCTTGGTCCTCAGCCTCTTAAGGATTAGAAACACTTTTAGGGGGTAATTAGGTTTATTTTTGATGATAAAAGTATGATTATTCCTGTTGTGATTTAGAGGTTTAAAAAGAACATTCCTGCTGAATCCCTAGAGAGAGAAAGAGACAGCTCCGTGTGGGTCCCAGTGGAAGAGGCTAGAATTGCCTGCAACCCTGATCTCCTTGGCTGGCAGGAATGTTGGAAGCTACTGCTTTGGTGTACAAAGAATGGACACCTTAAGCTGTCTCGCAGAAGAGCAGCAAGAACACTGTGCACTGAGCCAGTGGGCTGCTTGTAGGAGGGCCTTCTTTGAGGATCTGTGCCATCCAGGCTGGGATTCTGGCCAGCAGGCACCTGATCAGATGAAGGAGGCTACCCTGGGGTTCTTCATCTGCATGTGAAAGTCAGACTAACTTTTATTTGGGCTGTACTGGTTCCTTGGGATTTTGAAATAGTGGGGAGAAATGGAGTCCTAATGAAAATTTAATTTCACACTAATCTGGCAGATGTGAGCTTACTGCTTTAAAGTAGATTCATAGCCGTAAAAAGCAACATAGTCAAGTCTAAAACCCAAATGGTAATTTAGCAATATTGAATATAAAGTGATTTTTATGAGAAATGGTATATTAAAAATCAGAATTCCATATTTCATTGAGTCTAAGGCACACTTTCCCCACAGCTATGAATATCTCTCCAGTGCATTTTAAAATTGATGGTCTCTGATGGGGTGTTGGCTGGAAGCAGTGATCCTGCTGTTGTTGCCTGACATCTTCTAGTAAAGTCAAGGAAGTGGCAGTTTGAAAAGAAGAGGGTCGGTGATCTGGAAGAAACCCCAGGTAATTGTTTCTAAAAGGCTGCATCATCAGTATTTTTGCTGGCATAGAAAATGATACTGTATGGAAAGGCAAGGAGCTTGATAACTGTGTCAAAGGGGGAGGAGTTGGACTCTGGGTGAAAATAAGTCAACAGCAATTTAACCTTTTCTTTCCTTTATTTTACTTTTAATGTATTTTTGTTTAAGTAATAGATATCTTCTTGTCATAATCCAAACCACAGTCTAACCATGAGAAAAACATAAAAAAAAAAACTAAATTGAAGAAATTCTGCTAAATGCCTAACTAGGATCCCTCAAAACTTTCAAAGTCATCAAAAACAAGAAGAGTCTGACAGATGGACAGTTTACAGGAGACGTGACTATTAGATGTAATGTGGTATCCTAGATGGTATCCTAGACAGAAAAAAAGAGAGAGAGAGAGAGACTTTAGGTGAAAACTAAGGAAATCAAAGAGAATTTAGACATCCACTAATAATGTATCATTAGATCATTAGTTGTGATAAATGTACCACACTAATGTAAGATGTTAATGATGGATGAAGTGGGTATAAAGTATACAGGAATTCTCTGTATTATCTTTACAACTTTTCTATAAATCTAAAACTTTTCTAAAATAAAAGAGAAATTTACCAAAAAAGAGTAATAAATAAAATTTATGCATGGATAAGTTAAAGGATGTTTTTCAATAAGTACAAAGTAAAAGCCCTAAGGAATATGGAAACACTGTCATTTATTAGCAGCTTTATTCATTTTTAGTTTTTAATATAAAATAGTGTTGTAATTTCGGTTAAAGGTACTTTAGAAATTGATGAAACAAGGTTAACTATTTTAATTAGAAGTCAATATAACTCACCATAAGACCCATAATAAGAATAAAAAATCACTCATAAAACTTGAAACAGATCAAACCCATGAAAATCTCCATAACAGTAATATTATCATTTCTTGTTTGTATCTGTGTGACTACATCCCATATTTAGCTGTAATCCAAACTGAGTGGGTATGATCCAATTTTGAGGATCTATAGCTCTTAACACTTAGCAGACAGCTTCTGTAACTCATTTTGTCAACACTAAGTAACTTCTGTTGTAAAACCACGCTTGAAATGTCTCCTTGTGTTCTAAGCTCAGGTGAGAACTTGTTGCCTACTTTTGTTGGGTATGAGAAAAGGAACATAATTGTGGCCATGGAGTGGACAAGCAGAGGGAGGTTGGCCAGGGCCCTTGGCTTTGCAGTTTGCCTCGGCTGCCTGTCTTGCTACAGATACATGCCCTGATCTGCTGGTCCATGAGGGAAAGAAGGTGAGGGAAGCTTCCCTAAGAAAGTGTCTAGGAGAGGTAGGCAGTACTGTGGGGAGTTGGAAGTTTATGGGGAAAAAAAAGTAAAATACTACTTCTTGAAAGGCCATTTACCCAGTATTTCTAAATTCAGGAAGGTGACCAACCTTGTTCCCCACCCACCCCACCCATTCTTACATTCTGGTGACAGAAAACTGAGCAATAATAACAAATTGACACCATGACAGCAAATTGGTTTCAGCAATGGGGTACAAATGATTCATATTTGAACTATAGTTCACAACCATCGTGAAGCCCAGTTACTGGGACATGATAGTCTCCACTAGTGTTGATAGGAAAGATGCATCATGCCACAGAGCAGAATCAACAATAACAACTAAACCCACTATAAAATACATTGTTAATAATTATGTGACCCTAAGGTAACTACATATGCGAAGACCAAAATAGTAGCAATTGATAGTCTCAATCCAAGAACATCACTGATTCCTTTTTAGGAAGGCAGGTGTCCCTTTTCAAAAAAACAAAACAAAACAAAACAAAACATTAATGGAGTATTTCTCTAGAAAATTGTGGAATTCCCATTGTCTGCTTGGGCATATGCTAAGTTGCAGCTTTGCAAAGTCTCATGGTTGCCAGATGTTCAAGTAGAAATACAGAATAGAATATTATTATTGCTGTGCCAACTTTACTATGTTTACTAAGTTTATGAATGAAATTTTAGTAATTTTTAATAAATAACTTAGGTTAATAGCACATGGCCCTTAGTGGTACATAAAACAAAATGTCTATAGAATTATAATCATCACAAATGAACATAAGTCCTTCACCTTTTAAAGTATTTCTACGCCTTTGTGGAAAAACTTGGTGGGCTGAGGATCATCTGCACCTGGGCCACACATACTCCCAGTTCATGCTTTATTCATTTATGTACTTTTAAGCCTGGAAAAGTCACAATTGCTCAATAAACATGTACTGAAAGAAAGAATGATCTATTCTTCTTTTTCTCTATTACCTGAGGCTTAGAATCAAAATGAATGAAGCCTGAGGCTCTGTAGGAAGAATGGAAAAAATAATTAGGGACTGGGAAATTGCATTGTTATCAAAAGCAAATAATAATTTTGAAAGCTCATAAATTTTAACTGATAGTTTTTGATAAGACTACTTATAGTAATTTTCTTGTTATCGTTACAGTTTTCTTATAAAAAGTTATGTTTTAGTGTGGAATAACAAATCTTTTCCTTCCTTGCCTGAAAAATAATTGGAAAGGAAATTTTACAGCAAATCCTACAGTATTTGGTAATTATTTCCATTGAACATTACAAAATCTGCTGAATAATGAGCCCACACCCAGTTTGACAGTACAGGCTGTTATGCCCCCTGGCTCAAAGAGAATTCTGACTTCTCTTAGCCTTTAAGATGCAGTCTGCAGGCCCCTGAGCTGGGACAACACTGAAGTATAAATTGTCCACAGAAGTTTAGCCAGCCACATCACACAGCAAGCACAAAAACGAGCAGGAGCAACATCACTGATGGGGCTGCCGAACGTTGACAGACCGGTTCTAAAGGAAACTTAGAGCTGATGTTGCTGTGTGTGTCCTAAGTGAAGGTGTTCAGAGCTGATGACAGCATTGAGCAGCAGCCCCTCATCTCCATGTCATGGAGTCAGTGAATGGAGCCACTCAATATGAAATGGGAACTCAGTTTTGATTGGAAGAGAAGGTGTGGGGGCTGAGGGAAGAAAGAGGGTGCTATGGTTTAGTCTTGTGTTGTACCCCAAAAGCTCATGGGTTAGGTAATGGAAGAATTTTCAGAGGTGAAATTCTTGGGTTATTAAAGTCTTAACCTGTGAATTAATCCACTGATATGTATCAACTGGTTAACTGTAGGCAGGTAGAGTGTGACTGGAGGAGGTAAGTCACTGGAAGCCTGCCTTTGGAGTTTCTGTTTTGTCCTTGCTGCGTGGAGCTGTCTCTGCTTCCTGGTGCCATGTCCTGAGCTGCTTTCCTCTGCTACAGCCTTCCACCATGATGTTCTGCCTCACCTTGGACCCAGAGCTATGGATTTGGCCATCTATGGACTGAGATCTCCAAAATTGTGAGTCCCAAATAAACTTTTTCTCTTTTATGTTTTCTTCTCAGATCTTTTGATCACAGAGCTGAAAAAAGCTGACAAAAACACAGGACTTTTCCTTTCTGTGTGCTGCCAAAGCTCTGCTGCACTCCTTCACTGCCCTCAGCCTACTATGGTTGTCTGGAAGAGAAGATGTACATGCTCTTTTTCCATACAGAAGGTCATTTCAAAGATACATTCCTTTGAAGGAGACATTATTGGAAATTTCTTTCATTCAGTGAGTGTTTGAAAGGCAATGCTATTGAAAACACACACTTCATTCAGGTCCAGCTATATAATCTGTGGGTCCCACACAAAATCAAAATATGGGACCCCTATTTAAAAATCTGGGCATGGTAGCACATACTTGTAATCCCAGTAGTCTGGGAGGTTGAGGCAGGAGAATTACAAGTTCAAGGCTAGCCTGGGAAATTTAGCAAGACCTTGTCTCAAAATGGAAAATAAAAGGGGCTGGAAATATGGCTCACTAACAGAATACCACCCCCTAGTACCACAAAAAAGAAAAAAAATACAGAGAAAAAGTACTATTAAAGACACAAAATACAAAACTTTTCCTTTCTTCCACTGTCTCGACTTGTCATGGTGTTTAATTGCTAGTTAATGCTGTGCTCTTCAGGTAAGTACAGACTTTCACTCTACCTCTTCATACTGCACCTTACTCCAGCCCCAAACAGCATGGCACTGTGTTAGGGTTTATGATTTGTCCACAGCAAAATTTGTGTTGAGGCTTAATTCCTCAGTGCAGCAGTGCTGAGAGGTGGAGCTTCATGGGAAGTAATTAGACCATGGGGACTTTTTCCTCACCAATGGATTGATCTAGTCTTGTGGGATTTCTCACCTGGGACAGTGGTGGAGAGTGGGTAGTTCTGTGGTGAGCCTGCCACCTCCCCTCACTCTCTCGCACACACATGTTCTCATTTGCATGCACCTGTTCACCATTCTTACATAGGCACCTCCATTTGGTTCCATCCACCATATTAAGATACAGCATGAGGCCTTCACCAGATGCAGCCTCTCAGTCTTGAACTGCCCAACCTTCAGAACAATGGGACAAAAATCATTCACTTTTCTTGATAAATTATCCAGTCTTTTACAGCAACAGAAAATGGACTAAGACCATCTTCCACCATTGGCAGTCCCAAGATCAAAATGCTTTATTCCCCACCTGTACCTCCAGGGCAGAAAAGTCAGTCTCCCTTTCCCACTGGTCGGCTACCTTGACCCATAAGCCTCAAGGGATTGCAAACTCTGCCCTGGGACATACTGTGTGCTCCCTCCAAATCCCCCACTGAATACACAGTGGCATTGCCAGCTTGTGCAAGAACTGCTGCCACCATGTGTAGCTGGGTATCACCAGAGTGTGTACATTCTGACCCTTCCTGAGTCCCCTGCTTGAAGTGGAGGCCAGTCCAAATTGCCAAGCAGGAGTGGGAAATAGAAGGCCAGCCAGACAACAAGGGCACCAGAGTCTGGGGAACAAGAGAGTTGAGAACCAAATTAGGGGAGAGGAGCTGGCATAAGAGAACAGACTCCACATCCCCAGCACATGTGCCACTGTCTCATAGGATCTCCCAAGACAACATGGAAAGATAAAAGTATTAAAATATTCAAGATAGCAACAGTACTACATTAAACCCTGAGCACAAGTCCTTTGAGGGCACTGGTCACCTGCTCATAAAACCAGCAGTGACCTGACCCTTTGGCTCCCAGTCTCTCCACACTGGCCACAAGTCTGCTGTTCCAGGTAATCTCATTTCCTGTGGTCCTGGCACAGAGCTGGAACCATCTCATTTAGCCACTGTCCCAAATTAACCCTGCTTCACTTTTACACTCTTGACAAATTCTCACTGACATAAAAAATATTTAATAAATAATTTATCTTACCCACTTGTCCCAACATATAGTATACATCCTTTCCTAGTTTAGCAGACCTGGTAGACATTAAAATCGTTGGCTTTGTTGCCTGTAGTGTTTTTTTTGCCTGGATTTTATATGTGCACCCCACAGAGAAGTTTAGTGTGGGGTGTTGTCCATTAACTGGTTTAAGGTTTGGCAAGAGCTTGCTTTTGAAGTACAGCCCAAACATGCACACAGGCGCATTTTCCAATGAACTCAGCACTTTGTTAATATTCCCTCTCCAGGAAGGACTATTGAAAACTTGGGGCTTCATTTGGATATTTTTCTTTCAAGTAATAAGCCTAGGTCACATTAGCTCTCAAATGGTATCCAAAGTCAAAGCCTTCAAATCAGCAAGGGTTTTTTCTTTCTTTGTAAATGCTCTAGCCAGGAAAGCCATGTGTGGATAAGGGGCCAGGAATTATTCCACAAGACGAGTTCAACAGCACTAGAATACTGACATGCCATGGGGGAATTACCAGGGCATGGTGGCCAAAGGCATAGGAGCCAGCCTGCTGCTTGTAGATTTCTTAACCTCCTGGGGAGTCATTGTCTTCACTGGGATGAAGAGGATCATAATAGCATCTACTCCATGGGATAGCTATAAGGATATCATGATCCATTCCCATAATACCCTTGGCCCAGGACATTGAGATGCTCAAAAATATTAAATCATCAGCTAATAGGCTGCTGAGACCCTCCACTCAACACCTGTTCACTCAGCTACTATGTGCTCACCTGGTGAATGAAACACAACAAAGGTGAACTTGTGGCCAAACTCCCTTGATTGTTCCCCCTTCCTTTCTTGACACAGAATGCTCCCAGTGGCAGAGGAAAAGGCTGGGCTATCACTTTGGGACCCAACTGTGAAAGATCTGGTGATCATGCTAAGAATCCTAGGCTTCACCTCATATGTAGATTAAGCATGCCATTTTCCAAGTAAACCAGGATACAGTTGAGAGACTGAGACGTACAGTAGACAATTATGTCATAACAACTGTGTAAAGCATGACTGTTCCAGGGAAACCAGGATAGTTAAACAATAGGGTAGAGTCAACTCTTATAATTTCCCCCTAGAGATTTCCACTACAGGACACTAAAGACTTTTTATTTTGTTGATAGGAAACCTTTCTCCAGAAAATTTGGGGGGCACCTACCACAGCTGTAGATATATTAACCCTGACCGTAGAGTATAGGGGAAGGGTGAGACTCAACTCTGGCCCCAAGAAGCCTACATTCAGTTGGTGAGCCATGACAAGATGAAATCATATACAAACACACCCCAAACAGGGAATGATATAAAACAGAATATAATCAAATGCTGACCTTCATGGCATGGCACTTGGTATGACTCACATATGCCAAAGAGCACTGAGTGTCTTGGAAAAGTAAAACATATAAAGGAAAATAATAAAATGGCCCATTAGGAAAGCTGATATGACTACGTGCCTTGGTTTTGAGATGTATCCCTAAAAATAAATAAAAATCTAAAATCTAAACATTATCTTGTATATGTTTTCTAGATAACCCTCTAATTTTTATCCTTTTATTGGCAGCTATCTGTACAATTAAGACCCCTTCTCAATTGGCAGACTCTTGCAGTGAGTCTGGGATAGTATATCCTTTTGGAGCCATTAGCCAATTTGGGGGACACTTTTAAATATAATCAAGAGTGAACTTTAAAAAGTTAGACATTGATCTCAGTGTGTTGTGTAATACATTTGAAAAAATGTGCTTTATATTGAAATTTTGTGAATTTGTTTTATTGTATTTCCAAGAAAAGATAGACTTGGAGATAGTTTATCATTTGGTAAGTACAGGCAAACCGTGAAAAACCTTATAGTTGGATCCAGTAGAAAAAAATAGAACTTTGAAAAGATGTTATCTTTACTAAAGCATAGTGAAATGGTTACCTATTATCAACATAGGCCTTTCTGCTGGAAACTCATGGTGAATTGTTTAAGTGATGGTATACATTTATTTAAAAAATTGATACCCACTAGGCTAATATCTTTAAAAAGCCCTTTTAAAGTTTACTGAAGTTTTGCTTAACTTTGTGCCTTGGAGGAAAATCAAATGATTCTCTGATTCCTAATTTTTTAAATGAAAAGTGTAGATTTCATTTGAAGATTTAAAGCCAAATACTTCCCGAATGGTAAGTCAATTTCCAGATAAATAACTAAGAATTAGATGACATTTTGAAAAGTTTCAATCAAAAGAAGAATCCATCTTAAATGGTACCCAAAGCTGTTTGAGACTTCTTGAGTCTCAAACTTTCCTCTTTCTCATTCATTCATTTATGTATTGTGTTTCTAAATTCAAGACAACATTGAAGGTCAAAAGCAATATATGACTCCTAACGTCCTTAGCTCTTGAGAGTTTTTTATTTGGGTGGAGTGTTGGGGCAGAAATGACAATAAAACAAATAGCAATTTATTGAGTGATGCTAAAACTGAGTGCTATAACATGTACCTGTCTTGCCAGCTACTTGGAATGCTGAGGCAGGGCCACTAGAACCTGGGAGTTTAAGGCCAGCCTGGGCAGCATAGTGAGACCCCTCTTAAAAGCAGAAAAAAACAAAAATGTAAAAGTAAACAGAAATTCATTAACATTGATGCTAAAAGGAAATGCTCAGGCTCTAGGATAGTCGTGAAAAAGGACATACATATTTTCTGCTCTGGTGAAAGCTGGCCTTATGCAGAGCAGATGAGGTAGTACTTGACAGATGGGCCCCACATAATCAAAAGAGAAGGTGACAGAAGGTGTAAACAAGTTTTGGGGGCCCAGAAAGTACTGAACATAGTTTAATTCACTTAAACTGTTGTGAATTAAGTAGCCATAATATATGATCTTTAACAAACCTTTCTACAGAACATTGTAGAAGCAAAACATCAAGAGTTTTCTACTACAGAACTGATAAAATTCCCTACGTTTTGAGACTGAATATAGTAGTTCAGAGCTCAGATTCTCAAGCCAGTTCCTGGGTTTAAATCCTGGACTTACTATTAACTAGCTGGATAACCTTAGAAAGTTTTAATATTTGGAGTTTCAGTTCCTTTATGGGTAAGAGGGAATGAATACCACCACCTGCATCATAACTACATCTCATCTGCCTTTGGGGATTGCTTCTTATTCCCAATTGGCAGCTGCCTTTCTCTCTTCTTTCACAGCTCCTTGCTAATTCTATCGTTTTTTTGTTCTGTTTGTTTTGTATCAGGGCTTGAATTCAGGGGCGCTTAACCACCAAGCCACATCCCCAGCCCTTTTTATACTTTGAGACAGAGTCTTGCTAAAAGTTGCTGAGGCTGGCTTTGAGCTTACAATCCTCCTGCCTCAGTTTTGCTTATTCTCCAAAGATTCTGCCAGAGAAGGAAGTGTTCAGCTGGTTTTAATGGCTGGCACTGTATCATTTCCTCCTATTGGTTTATCCTGTTTCTTTTTTTCTCCAGTTATTTTTTTCAATATATTTAATTCTTTATATACTTCCTTCAGTTATTTATCTTGAACTTCTACTTCTAGCAATTTTCTTCCAGTAAATCTACCGCAACCTTTCTTGTGTATTTATCCTTCAGTATAATATGGAGTAGCAATCTCCACTGTTTATACTGCGTCCCACTTCTGTACATGGATAGAGCATGCTTAAAGGTTTTTGTGACAAAGAAAAAGATGGCTAAAATTCTGAGTTGTGATCATAGAAGGAAAAAAATGTGCATTTGTTTCTGTTTTCTGTACAAACAAAAACTAAGGGTAAAACTTGAAAAAATGATTACTAATCTATAGGAATATCAATCGCATTAAAATTTATAAGCACATAATTTATATTTATTCATATCTGGATCAATAACCATAAGTAAACTTCATTCAAAACTGTTTGAAAAGTTTCCCCTATGAAATAAAAGAAAGTGATAAACCTCAGATTATGAAACTATTAACTCTTTTTTTTCTAAACTCCTACTACAAACTCAATTTACTAGAACAGATTTCTGATTTTAAGTATTTTATTAAAAAATAAGAAACTATTAACCTTTTTTTTTTGAGGTTTTGGACATTTTATTACTTACTCCTCAGTGGTAGCTGGAATACAATGGAGGGCTGCCCCAAATGCCTGGGAGCTGGAGGATACATAGGATAGGCTGCATTCCCACAGTGCAGGTGGAATTTCTCCTGATGTTCTCTGAGTACATTTCTTTGCTTTACAAATAAGGTCACTCTGTTAATAGTTCAGGAGCTGAACTTGCTGAGATAAATTTATCATCAGTTTAGAAAATAAAACTGTGTTATCCTCTTATTTTGATCCATATAGGGCAAGTCAAAATTCTTGCTATGTTCTTACTAAAAAATTGCTTTATTAGAATAAGATTAGAAAAGTAAAATCTAGTGATTGAGATTGGGGGAGTCACTATATTCTTCTTTGGAGGCCATAGCTATGGAATTCTAAGAAGCACCTGACAATTCTATTCACCAAAACCAAATGGCAGCTTTGAAACAGGGATCTCCATCTAATGATTAAAAGATAAGGACTGGCCAGGCACGGTGGTGCACCCCTGTAATCCCAGTGGTTGGGAAGGCTGAGACAGGAAGATCACGAGTTCAAAGCCAGCCTCAGTAAAAGCGAAGTGCTAAGCACCTCAGTGAGACCCTGTCTCTAAATAAAATACAAAATAGGACTGGGGATGTGGCTCAGTGGTTGAGTGCCCTTGAGTTCAAGCCCAGGTACCAAGAAAAAAATGATAATGACTGCAGGAGAGAGGTTTTTGCCCACCAACCATACTGTGTTACAATCTCAGATTTTGCTTGTCTCTTAATCTTGTATGAGAGTTGTCGTTATCAAGAAAGTATACTTGGTGTATGATAGAAAGATGAGTATGACTATTTCTTTTCATTAACCAATAGCTCTGCTAAAATAATCTACTGCTATGATTTTCTTGGCACCAACTCCCCATCCCCCAATACATAACCAAACCAAACCATAGGACACCACTCAGAACCAGGGTTTTGAACCTGGGCACTAAAATTTTAGAACTGACTAGAATTTCAGTGGATATTTAGCACAATCGTCATTAGCAATTGAGAAAAAGCTCAGGAAAGTTTAGGTTAACTATGTCAGTTTATTATAGCAGCAACTGACAAAATTTATAAAGCATGCATACTCTGTGCTAGAATATATCCTAGCTGCTTTATCTAATTCATCCATAGTCTTTATAATACTTCTGAAAGATTATCCTCTATTACAATATATGACAAAAATGAAACACAAGAAGTTAAATGACTTACCCAAAACATCTGCACAATAATTAGTGATGTTCAATTTCAACCCAGGTCTAACTCAAAAGTACTAGATATCTTTCTCCACATCTCTCAGATAGAGGCTCATCTTTCCCAGAACACTGTTCTAGCATTCTGGCCCAGGCCTCTTTCCAGTTCAGAGGGTCTACAGGCCACTAGCTTTTTGTCCTTCTGTTTACTAGTCCTGGAATCACTCAGAGGAGTTCCAGGCACGATGGTGCCTGGGGAGTGCAGCTGAGAGGTCTACACTTAGTGTGTGAAATTGTGCTCTCAGGGAAATGAGCATGAGGGTCAGCAGCTGGAAGTACATCTTGCCCTTATTAATCCTGTTGGATTCCTAACACCTGGATGGAAGACAATTTGCAGTAGTGGTAAAGCTATGATATTCTTTTTAATTGAAGTCTTTCCTACAACAAGAATAGCAAAATAAAACTCAACTTCTACTCACAATTGATGGTCTATAATGTCTTTCCCATGTGACACAGATCTCAGATGTCAACTGAACATTATAAAGTATGAGTCTTAAAGTTCAATATTAAAATTCTCATTCTTTATTTTATTGGACATTTGCTGAATTATCACAGCTGAACATAAAAGAAGCAAAATCTTAAAATGTAAATTAGAAGTGAGAACATTCAGGATGAGAGTCAAAAAAGAAGAATGTGGGAACCTAGAGGACATATTAAATGGGAATCCTGCTTTTTCCCATCATTGCAGGACTCTCCTGGCCATTAATATTTAGTCCCAGCAACCTGGTAAAATACAATTTTTTCTACTGCTCCAACTAGTCCTCTAAAATGTTAAGTCAATTTTATATAAATTTCATATGAACATGAACTTCCAAAACAGCAAAAGGGAATATTTCATTTTTACTTTGCATGTAAGACCAGTAAGTGACTTGAAAATATCAGTCTATACTTGATATTAAAATACATGAGTAAAGGTTTATGAATAATTATTAGGAATATTAGTCTACAAAGCACTAAATATTGAACATTTACATTTGAACATTACTGAATAACCAATAGCTTCTCATTTCCATAGCAAAATGAGATATAATAATAAATACACCATTCAACATGTGAAATGTGTTAGGCAATGTGGCTTAATATTTGTTTTGACAATGAATTTATGTTTGGGTACAGTTCAGTGCAACTGAAAAAAAATGCTACTATCCCATTTCAAAAGGAAGAGTAGGAGCTGTAAGTGATGCTTTCTTTCCATAAAGAAACAAAAATCCTTTGTTCTCACACACCACCTTGAACTAAGGGATTTCAATTCATCACTTTATGATCATGAATTCACTAACCTACCCACAGCACATCAGTGAAAAATAGACCTGTACCAAATGAACAGATTCAAGAAGGATGTTAGAATAATTGAGTGCATAAAGGCAATCGAATAGAAACACAAATTTCAAACATACAATTCATGGCACACAGGGTAACAGCTTCCCAAAGACTGCCCACATCCTAATGGCCAGAACTTGTGAAAGCATGAGGTTATATGACAAAGAAGAATTAAGGTTGCAGATAGAATTCAGGTTGCCAATCAACTGGCCTAAAAATAGGGAGAGTATCCTGGATTTGCCAGGTGGGCTCAAGACAATCACAAGAACCATTAAAGGTAGAAAAGAAAGAGAAGCAGTCAAGATGATGTGATGTGTTATGAGAGCAGCTTGATCTATGTTGTTGACTCTCAGGTAAAAGAGGAAAGAAAACAGGCACTTTGTGGAAGCTGAAAAAGGCGAAAATCCTCAGTTTCCAAGAGGGAATGCAACTCTGCCCACATCTGGAATTTGGCTCACTGAGACCCACGTTAGACCTCTGACCCACAACCACAAGATAATGTATTTGTAATGTTTTCAGCCACCAAGTTTGTGGTCATTTGTTAAAGCAGCAACAGAAAGCTGATATACAGCTGTTTAATCAGTTAAGAGTAATCAAAGCAAACACAATCATAGAAAACTATAAATTATCAATTTTAGCAACCAAAAATAACACTTGGAACACAAGTCCATTTCTGAAGTAATAAAAGTAGAAGCATACAAAAAGAAAAGATTCCTTGGCATACAAAAAGAAAAAAGAAAAAAAGAAATATTTAAGAGGAATGTTTTTCCCCTTCCACTAGACTACCAGAAGAGGAAAGGCACTAATAAAATGAACACAGTGATAAAAAGGATAGGTAAGAGTTTTTAAAATTCCCCTTGGAATAATATCCTAAGAGTTCTGGAGTCTTTGTCCCTAGAGTTATTTTAGATACATGGAGACCTATCTATGTTATATCTTCTCTACATGGCTCAGATGTTTACTTACCTCACAACAGAGCTTAGATGAAACAGTCTCCCATGGCCTCCTATAGTCTAAATATTCTACACAGATTTGAGTCCATTCAAATCTGTACCACAAATATTTATTACCTATCTACTCAATGCAAATCATTCTGATGTCAATAACTAGAGAATACGACATAAACCTTGACTTTAAGAAGTTCACAGTTTAATAGTTCCCCAGAGTAAGTAAACAACCATTGTCAGGCCAGTCAAGGAGAAGAATCACAGGAGATAGAGAAGTGATATATTGATAGAAACCTATCAATATATAAAAATCAATACATTCTGATTGGGCAAAGGGGAGGGTGGAGAGAGGAGGGGCCATGGGGCCAGGAAAGATGGTGGAAGAAGATGGACATCATTACCCTAGGTACGTGTATGACTGCACGTATGGTGTAATTCTACATCGTGTACAACCAGAGAAATGAAAAGTTGTGCTCCATTTGTACACAATGAATTGAAATGCATTCTGCTGACATGTATAGCTAATTAGAAAAAAATAAATAATAAAAAAGAAAGACAAAATAATCAGTGCATTCTCATTGATTCTAAATCAACTGTATTGTTAGTCATCCCTGGAGGTTACCAGGGCACTCACTTATACTAATGAGAATTAGTTATGCCATTTTTCCTAAAAACATACAAAGGAAATGAAAAAGTAGATGAAAGAAGAGAGAAAAATCTTTATCATCAGCTTAAAAAGGCAGAAGGAATACTAGAATTACAAAATTGTCATTTTACAACTCTTGTATAAAATAATGGATCTGAACAATGATCATCATCAGATACTAAAACAAAAATAATTGTAAAATAGAGAAATCAGTCTAGAATATCTAAACATGCACACAAAACAGTCTTAGAATCAGGAAGTGGGGCATACAGCCATTATGCACCTCTTCTTATGACTCACTAGTAAATACATAGAACCACTTATAAACTAGTATTTCTCACCCCAAAACCAAACCCAAATCTAAAATAGCCCCCAGATCCAATTATCTTTTCATAGGGAATACAGGGAGAGAGGAACCAGTTCCAAAAATCCAGAATAGGAGCTACCAATTAAAGAATGTAGAATTTTATGTGTTAAACCACCCAATTTCTATAGAAATCAAAAGGAAGAAACTTAAGAGATGTGATCAAATGCAACATATAGGCCTTGTTTAATCCTGATTCCAATAAGCCAACCCTGAAAAGCTAGTTTTAAGATCACCAGAGAAATTTTAAATATGGACTAGGTATAAAATGGTATCATGGAATTATTGTTATAATAAAGGCATGACACTATTAAAACATGTCTTATCAATTAGAGATGAATAATGAAGCATTTTCAGATTAAGATGAAATATCTGATTATGCTTTAAAATACACTAGCAAAGAAGTTGTATATATAAAAGAATATACAGAATAAGATTAGCAAAACTGTAGCATGTATTCAAGCTGCATGATGAAACTCAAGGGCTCATCACAAGACGCTGCTTCCTGTTTGAAATTTTCCATAATAAAAAAATTTAAAGGGTGAAAACAATAGTAAATAAATAAAAGATTCCTAATTCATTTGATCAGTCTTTATTATTGAAAGTGTGAAAGGTTGGAATAGTCATGCTAGAAATTTTATTTTTCTGCACATACACATATTCTTATTAGTAATTTGACTCCAATTACTTTAAGAATGAATTCCTTTCATCTAATATAGAAAGGAAATTTCCAATTGACCAAATTCTAATTTAAATAATCAAATAAAAGTCTATTAAAAGTGAAATGTTACTTCTAGTGCGGAGTGTAAAAAGAGGCTGCAGCTCTACTATCTGCGTGAAGGTGAGCCTACATCTATAGCATGAATATAGTAAGAAATATTTGCAAACATTCAAATTCTTTATGGTTCATGTGAAAAGATTAGTGTTGTTATATTTTTCCAAAGTGCTTAATTCTCATAGTTTTTTTTTAAAAAAATAAGTTTAGCTTTAAAGTGATTATCTTATGTAAAATCTAGTCTATTAAAGAATTAATAATATTGCCCTCTTGCCTGTTTTTCAAATCCAACAGAGACTTTTCTAGGAGGAAAAAGAGGCTGCAGGACAAAAATGGATTCATCTTCAACATTCTCTGCATACATGCACAGATGCCAGAGCTGATATAAAGTGGCTGAATTTATAGCACTGAGCTTCTGAAGTTCATAGAAAGCCTCTTAAGCAATAATCCTAGCAGTGGAACAAAATATAAATCTCATTTTGGATTTTCAAAGCATTCACTATAGAGATTCTCTTTTTTAAAAAAATTATCCTTTAAAGGGATTTTATTTGCAAATAATTTATTTCTAGAGAAGTCTTGAAGGTGACCCACATGCTCAAATTGCATCTGAAGGTGATTAAAGTATTTTCAAAGATATATATAATTTTACAATATATAGAAAAACTTTCATCTTTTTGTCTGAAATACTTTAAAATTTAAAAAATGTTATATCTTTTCTTTTTAAAGGTAGCCCTTTACAAAGAAACACCCCAAAAGTTGTAGTTGTAACCTTCTACCAGAAGAGAGTAAAGACAGTAATAAGGCAAATTAGACTGTGTAAATAAATTACATTACAGAAGATTAAGTCTAGTTATTTCAGCTACTATTTTTCCTTATGCATTAAGTTATGTGGGAGAGATTACAAGTACAATGACAATAAGGATTATTATTATTTCTGCATGCAGTAAAATTTTTAATGTAAAGAACTATGCTATGGGTTGCAACAATTATAAAGGTGATTTGCAATTCTAGCATTTGGTTCAGTTAAGGATGTAGAAGAAATGGATACACAAATCTCAACATGTTGTTCCAACCATTACCTCCCTTTTTTCTGAGTTTGATCCCCAAATACCTTACCAACTACAGCTTCTGTGTATTTCCCTTCAGTGGGAAGAGGAAAGTACTGGTTTGGAGATACGTTGCTGCCATATCCCAGGAGAAATCCTTCGAGCTTTACATTTGGATTTGGACGTAGAAACTTCAAGAGGATTGAGTCACTGGTGGTATTGATGTGGACTTTAAGGCTCGGCTTTTTACCTAATGATGGAAACAAACAAAAAAAAACACATGGCTGTTACTTCACCTGTTTCTCATTCCACAAAAATTTCCAGCAAGGGTTGGTTGCCAGAGGTATTGTTCTGGGAAAGAATGCTCTCTACTTTGTAAGGCTCATAGCAGACATGCCCAAATGTGCTCAAAATATAGCCAATTTTGATATCAAAGAAAATAGACTTTAATGAGCCCAGAATGGTGGCACACACTTGTAATCCCAGCAACTAGGGAGGCTGAAGTAGGAGAATTCCAAGTTGGAGGCCAGCCTGGGCAATTTATTGAGACACAGGCTCAGAATAAATTTAACAGGGCTGGGGATGTAGCTCAGTGGCAAAGTACCTCTGGGTTCAATCTCTAGTACCACAAAAATAAAGTAATAATTTTTAAAATAGCAATGAGGAAAATGGACTTAATACTATATAAAGCAGCTGAGAATAGAAAGTAGTATTGTGGAGTTTCAGTACTTGGTAGTTTATTATTGAGCAGGTAAGTAGAATTTAGGATTTTTGTTTCCCCTCCCAGTGAAAGTACCTGGATTTCCTTATTGGTAAAACTGAATTACTGCCAGGCACAGTGGAGCATGCCTATAACCCCAGCAGCTTGGGAGGTTGAGGCAGGAGGATCACAAGTTTAAAGCCAGACTCAGCAACTTGGTGAGGCCCTAAGCAACTTACCAAGAACCTCAAAATAAAAAATAAAAAGGACTAGGGATGTGGTTCAGGGGCTGAGTGCCCCTGGGTTTAATCCCTGAAAAAAAAAAAAAAACCCTGAATTATCACATTTTGAGAACCTTCAGTCTTCTCTGTGCTCCAACACCACAGCCACAGGAATTGGTCATGGATAGAGTTGGAAAGAGAGAGGACAAGGAAGGTTTCTGGTTTAGGGGTGGCTAAGGTGGTAAATTAAAGAATACTGGAAGGAAGAAAATGGTTAAAGAGAGAGAGGACTAATTCCATTGGGAGCTCACTGTGTCAGTGAGACAATTACATGGAGATGCCCAACAGGGAGTTGAATATCTAAGCTCAGGACTGGGGTACAGACTTATCTGAGAGTCATCAGCTTGTCAGTGACAATTGGACCAACTTTCCCAGAGAGACTGTGAAAAGTATGAAGAGAGACATTACTTCAATTCTCAAGACATTTTTTTTTTTAAACTACTGATGCAATAGGAAGAGATAATCACACTAACTAAAGGTCTTGACCAAACAGCGAGGAAACATTGTCTTTGGAACCAGAAGGAACAGGATTCAAACCCAACTCTGTTATCATCACTGTGAGATAATGGTTAACTCATCACTCTGGCAACTCCCTGGACACACTTGCACCTAAGCATTCTGCTTTGTAAACAATGGATAACAGCCACCTTCTTGCTGGGCTATTTACCAAGATGAGGGGAAATGGCACAACCTTAAAGCTGGCATGCAGCCGTTACTCCATAATTGCTTAGCCATCTTTCAGCCACAATTCTTTAGCCATCATTCAGAAATCCAAAAAACTTTGTATTTTTTCCCCTAAGTTCATCTCAAAATAATTTAGCAACAAAACTCACTCTGAACCATCCTAAGTCCATTTCGTCTATCTCTGAGCCTGCTCAGTATAACTACTGACATGCTTCACTGTGGAAATGTGCTTAGTTAAGTGGTGCTTTCTGGGAAAGAACTCGCTGAGGAGGTTATATAATATTTGGTCTAATATTTTTCTAAAATGCCTCAAATTTGTGAATTCCAAAACATGCCTGGCCCCCCGGGGTTAGGATTGCAAGCCTGAATTATTTTATTATCCACAGATTTATTATTTTGAAAATGTCTTGCCTATTGGGAAGATTGTATTTACCAATTTAACAATTCATATTCTATTTCTCATTAATCGAAGTTTTATTTTTTTATATTTATATTAAATATCAATCTCCACATCTACACAACACTAGTTCCCAAGGTTGTCATACTGAATTTATTCTGCTTCAGCCAAACTCAGTATTGGCAGCCTTTATAAATACAGGTAAATAAATGAATTCAAACTACTATCTAGAACTGAAAAATGAACTTTAAAAATGTCCTGAAAAAAATGAAATATAAGCAGACAAATCTCACTTCACTACAGTATCACCAACTTTATACTTTAAGATCATCATCTGTGTTCTTTATTTAGAATTAAGAAGTCATGTCCCTTGTTATCTTACCATACATTACTTCTTCTATTACAACTTCTCACCATAAGTCCTCTGGTTTTGGCCAGTATAATCTTCTTGCCTTCTGCAGTACATACATGGTCCTGGCTCTCCACCTTGGCTCACATTGTTCACCCAGGACCAATTCCCTCTATGTTTGGTTTGCCTTCTCTACATCCCTTTACTCTTCTGATTCTTTCTTTACTCTTCTGGTTAATGAAAATTTGGATGAGTATTAAGTAACATTTTTTGATAATTTCTCCAATATTTGGGGGCTATATCTATGTGCATCCTATATTAATTTTTCACTTTTAAATAATACTTTTACATTTGCCTTTAATAATTCCGGTTCTAATGGCTTGGAACCCGAGTCATGTAATGACAGTTATCTTTCAACGGTTATTAGTAGATAAACCTCTGCTGAGTGACTTAGATAAAGATAATAGAAAAATCATACAATATATTGCAAGCCTAACTAGTATAACATTTCCAAGTAAAGTAGTATATATGTTACCTAGAAAAGTCCAGGTGTACAGAGAAGTAAGAGTACTGGAGATGTAAGAGTATATGGCAGCAGATGTGGAGGAAATAAAAATAAAAAATAAATCCAAGCATTGTGTAAAAGCAACACTGATTTGCCTGGGAGGAAAAAAAAAAAAAACACCGCATATTGGCAGAGTCCAATCTTGGCTCTGTGACAATGGTTTCTAATCCTCTGTTTGCAACAAACACCCTAGGGTATCTCTAAATATTTCAAAGGGTGTTGTGAAATTCTAAAAGAAAAGTCTTTCAAAACAAAATTAGAATTAATCCACTTTTTATTTTTAAAAGTAAATATAGGCCCTGAAGCATTAATGACAGCAAGCAGGGCAGAAATGGTGGGTTTAGAAAAAGAGATAAAAGAAATAGCCTTGTAAATTCAAAAAACTCTCTGAATCAACCAGAGGGGGCAGATTGCTATTGCTGCAGAGAACCTGTGGTTAGTTTCATTCAAGTTGTGTTAAGACACAGCCCAAACACATGGTACTTAGTAAAACCAGCTAAACTGTCTTGGGCATCCAGTCATAGAACTGTGAGAAAGGAATCAGCATTCAGGTATACTCAGTAGAAGGGATTTTTTTTAATGTTTGATCTCTCATAAAATTATTTTATACTTTCCATAATGTTTCACAGCATGTTGTAAATTGTTGATATCAAGTTGATCAGGATGATAAAATTACTATAAGAGAAAAACTACAAAACATTAAAACTGTCTTCTGAAAGTAAAACATAGTTATTAATGTACAAACAATAATTACTGTGGCTTCATATGTCTTGATGCTGTACAACATTAATGAAATTAGAAATATTCTAAAGAGCAAGTTTGGGCATAAAGTAAATCAGATATAGAATTGATTTTCTTAGGATATTAAGTGAAAGAAAATCAGTAATACTGATGTCAATAAAATAATGAGTCATTTTAGAATTAAAAGCATAACCCTATTCTTACCCATAGTATGTAATATATTCTTCACACATTTACAGTCTCAGCTTCTACTTGCTCAGTCACTTACTCTAACATGCAAATATCAAAATTTTCTAAGACATTTAATTAAATCAATTTCCATCAATTCTGATGTAGTATATGAAGCATAGATTTTTAAAAAATTTTAGTTGTAGATGGACACAGTACCTTTATTTTATTTACATGTGGTGCTGAGGATTGAACCCAGTACCTCACATGTGCTAGGCAGGAGCTCTACCACTGAGCTACAGCCCCAGCCCTGAAGCATAGATTTTAAAACTTGACACACTGGACTTGATCAAATTTTTAAATTTTTGAAATTTCAAAGAACCAGCAAGAAAAATAAAAGGAAAGAATAGACTGCTAGAAAATATTTGCAAAAGATAAATCTTTCAAAGGAATTATATCCAGAATATATATTCTTTCTATTCAATAAAAAGACAAAACAAGGGGCAAAAGATTTTAATGCACTTGAACAGATTCTTCACTAAAAGCCCTATATGGTAAAGAAGAAGCACATGAAAAGATGCTCAACATCATGGTCATCAGGTGATTTCCCATGAGGAATCAGGTAGTAAGTACTTCAGACTTTGCCATCCAGATGTTCTCTACCACAGCTAATCAACTCTGCCATTGAAGTGTAAAAGTGGCTATGGACATCAGTCAAATGGTCGTGTCTGTGTTCCAACACACTATACTTATAAAAATTGGTATTGGTCTGGATTTGTCCCTCAAATAATAGTTTACCAACTCCCAATAAATATCAAGGAAATGAAAATTAAAACCTCTATGATATACTACACACATAAGAATAGCTAAAATCAAAAAGACTTACAATAGTAAATCTTAGGCACAATTTGGAACTTTTACACATTTTAAGTGTGAATATTAAAGTACCAAAAAGCCATTGATTTTATTTCTAGGTATTTTATTCGGTAGAAATGAAACTATATCTATAAAAAAAACTTGTGGCAAATATTCAAAGTAGCATCAACCTGGAAACAAACCCAGATGTCCATCAATAACTGAATGGATAAAAAATTATGGCTTATTCATACAATGTGATATGACTCAGCAACAGAACTGAGCAAACTACTGGTTATATATGCAACAACATGATTGACTCTCTGGCATGCCCTTATGCCACTGTAGAATGGGCCATGACTGTCTAGATCTCTGTAACCACATTACACAGACTGCCAAATGGAAAGTTATTCAAGCATCTTGCTATTATAGCACTGGTAGAAGAAACTTTAACAGTGCCTAATATTATTAGTATTGGTATTATTATTACCATTCAACAAATTATATATATACACACACACACACACACACACACACACACATACATATATA
This sequence comes from Xerus rutilus, assembly GCA_028644305.1. Lineage (NCBI taxonomy): Eukaryota > Metazoa > Chordata > Mammalia > Rodentia > Sciuridae > Xerus > Xerus rutilus. The sequence goes on along the minus strand of CM053409.1, from coordinate 78,434,896 downwards.
TATACACACACATACGTATATATGTATAGATATGTGTGTATCATGTGTGTGTGTTTGTGAATCATTAAGAAAGTTCTCAGGCATTGACAATGCCTGAATTGACAATACTATCTCAAATATATTTTATGCTTTTGATAGACAGTGGATTACATGTGGAAAACACTGCAATGCCTTGTGGTCACATCAGTTTATTAAGGAGCCATCAAGACACCTCAGCTTATGTTGCTGTTTTAAGCAGAGCAATTACTACCTAATGACATATTTGAAAGCTTGCAAAAAATTATCGTTCGTGGCACAGATTATATATAATTAAACTGTAATGTTAAGATATATAAACTACAATGTTAATATAGAACTTGGCAATAATTTAACATTTGCCTTAATTTTTAGGGAGTCAAAAGAGAATTGCATAACATAGGTTGGAGCTCAAATGGATCTCCCTTCTCTGGTTCCATGCTCCAAGGAAAGGTGTTAGAAAAAAGAAAGAGAGAGAGAAGGGCGGGGAGGAGGGAGAGAGAGAGAGAGAGAAAAAAAGAAAGCTATATAAAGTTTCAGTAATTTTTCTGTGATACTCAGAGTGAACTGAGTGGCCACAGGCAATTAACAACTATCTTCAGTTCCTGATCCTACAGAAACTATAGTCTATAGCATGACTTTTTCTTGCTAACAACATGAAAGTCAGTGATTACCAGTGGAAATTTTCCATAACAGGAAAAAAAAAGATACCTTCAGTTAAACACTTTGAGGATGAAAATTAAATGTTGCTATAATAAATAATATCAGATAATATTAAAACCGCTTCTGTTGGTCCTTGCATGACCTTTGATCAGAAGGAGAGCCTGTCTAAGGGGGATATAGAGATGGGGAAAGCCAGGGTCTATTCTGAAGTGACATGATGGCATACCAGAACAGGGTAGGTAGGTAGAAGGAATTAAATGGTGGTGGTGTTGTGTGTGCCCATGCAGACTTGTAATTAAAAACACAGAGTAATAGGCAAATCCTTTCTAAATTCCAAGTTAAGGGATATTGGTGGTGGGATGCCCTATGTAGGCTAGACGTGGTCATAGAACTACAAATACTTTGGACATCATGCTCCCTAATTTAGAATGAAATTCTTTCTCCATATATTTAAAGCATGGATGTTGAATCTGGGACCCAGAAATGAGCAATAGAGGGAAAAAGATTCTGGACATTCAGGAAATAACAGCAAAGAGGTAGATAGAAGGCATTCTTACTAGTGTTTTATTTTTTAAAAATCTGAAAACATAAGAAAAAATCCTGATTACAATGAGTACATGCAGCAAGATTTTCACAAATCTAAATAAAGATGACACTTAACACAGAGAAAGACTATAATAAAATCCCATAAACCATATGAACAGTTGCACCAATGCCAGGGAATGGGGCTTTGAAATAACTCAGATTTTAATTTACTCAGACATGATCATGTGTTAGTAAGAAGCACCAACAGTGCCTCAGGATTCCTGTTCCCAGGCTAGCAGAACAGCACAGTCCTTCTCCAGGATACCTTGAGCTGAGCCTGCCAGCTGAAGGGCATGTTTCCACATGTAATGCGCTCTCAGAGTTCAAGAAATGATAATTCCCTGCCCACCTGGAGAGCTCCCCTCATAAAGCCACATCTGGGCAATTCTCCTGAAGACATAATTCCCAGGAATCAACTAGTTAACTATTTGGACATCATGGTTACCACATACCCTGAGGATGTTCGCTACTAGATTTAGAAATGCTGTAAGTCCAGATGAAAAATCTTTTCTTCCTAATGGAGCACTTTATATCCATTTGCTCAGCTGTTGGTATAGGTGAGTTCCATCAACCAAAATAACCTTGGTTTCCACTTTGATCAGAATTCCCAGTGCTCTTATTCCTCAGGCCAATACTTCACCGTCTGGTGACTTTGGATGCCTGAATAAGACAGATTGAACCTGCCAATGTTGACATGTCAGCACCATTTGGCAAACTTAATAGTTTTACCAAAGGAACAAAAACTTCATTGCCTACTTTATAACCCAACCAACAGCCAAGTAGGAAAATTATTTTTCATAGACTACCTTCTAAGTCAGCAGCTTCTCATTCTCAAGAAGACATCTCATCCTGAGACATGTACTGTTGTCACTTGCACACATCCCTTAATGATTCTCTAGAACTGCTTTTTGAAGTCTGTGTTACTCTAATTTGAGAAGGAGAGAGGTGCAGGGGGATGGTGAGAGGGACAACCATATGCAATCAACAATCATATATTTGAAATAAATGCATGGAGGTAGTTTTCAAATAACAAAAAAAAAGTTTAGTTGCAAATTTATATTTTCCTTGAGGAATGCAATACTTTTGGATGATTTTATCCCCTCCGAAACTCATGTTGGGAACTTAATCCCCATTGCAATACTGTAGGGAGATGCAGGCTAATGGGAAGTGTTTAGGTCCCTCTCATTAGGCCATTAGAATGCATTAGTGCCATTACCCGAGGGTGAGTTCAGTCCCCCTTCTTACTTGGTTGCCCTCTCGCCTTCTTCCATGTGATGATGCAGCAAGGCAGCCCTGGCCACATAATGACACCAGATATTAGATTTCCCAGCCTCTAGTTCTGTGAGCCAATATACTACTGTTCGTTATTAATTACATAGTCTTCGGTATTCTGTCAGAGTAGCACAGATTGTACTGACAAAGGGAATATGTAATACTTACTCATCTGCTTTTCATTTGATCCATTCTAACTATTAGGTAATTTATATTAGTGATATAAATTCAAATATGACTAGTCTGATCACAAATACTGAATTTCAGCAAATTAGGCAGATAAATACGCCTATTTCCATGTAACATAATTAGTACAATGCAGCTACAGTAGAGAGACTCTCAATCTGATGGAAGAGGTAGAAAGAAAATGTCCTTTTAGGGTTTTTTTTAGGCATAAAAGTAGTTTTTATTCCATGAGGGTATGTCATATACAGGTGAAAAAGTGAAAGAAATTAAGTATATTCAAATTAAGTATAATCAAAGTATATTTGTAATACCTTTCCTGTGCCACTCAGAAAACCTGTGGATTCTCAGTAATTTTAAAAATACATGTAAAAGAAAAGAAAGACAACAGAGTAAGAAACTTAACAAAACTTATTGCCCTACTTTTTCTATTAATTTTCATGAAAATCCATGGAGAGTATTTGCTTCTATTCTCTTGCTATCTAAAGTAAGAAATAATGGCAATGAGCTCTCCAAATGGAAGGTGGGTGCCAGAGTTCTGAAAGTGTGGTCCCCTGATTAGACAGCCAGTATGACTTGGGAACTTGTGAGAAGTACAAATTCTTAGAAAACATATCGGTTCTACTGAATCAGAAACTCTGGGGTAGATGCAGCAATCTGTATTCAACAAGCTACTTGAGTAATTCTGATGCACTCTCAAGTGTGAGAACCATTACTGTTTCCAAATTCGATGCATCAAAATGAAATTAATGAGCCCAATGTCATTTGAAAGACATTTACAGATATGCAATACAGTGTGGAGGGAGGAAAAAAAGACCTCACTCACAACTCTGTTAAATTTCCTATCATTAGAATTTTTCATATAATTTAGACTTTGAACAAATTATGTGAATTATAATCAACTAGAATTATAATTTCTGGAGACACTTCAGGTAAAATGTTAAAAAAAAAAAAAAAGTCTGGTGTGGTGGTGCACACCTATAATCCCAGAGGCTTGGGAGGCTGAGGCAGGAGGATCATGGTGAGTTCAAAGCCAGCCTCAGCAATGGCAAAGCACTAAGCAACTCAGTGAGACCCTGTCTCTAAATAAAAAATTCAAAATAGGGCTGGGGATGTGACTCAGTGGTTGAGTGTCCCTAAGTTCAAGCCCTAGTATCTCACCCCCCCCAAAAATATTGGACTATTACCGTGACATTTGGAGAATCCATTACATGTCTTTAAATCCAGGAAATCTAATTACAGAATTAGAAGAAAAGATGAGAATTTTTCCAACATTACAAAAAATCCCAAATATACAGAAAAGTTGAAAACAAATGTGCAGTGCCCATCCATGCAGCCACCACCAAAAGTCAATGTTACTTGCTCTATCATGTTTTTCCATCTCTCCATCCTTCTATCCATCATTAATCCATCTTATTTTTAATGAATTTCAAAATAACATGCACTTCAGTACCTTTACTCCTAAACATTTCAATATGCATATTTAACTACAGTTTACTATGTACTTATATTTCTTTTGAGATAAAATTTACATATAATGAATACATAAATCCTAACTATACATGGTCGATTTTGTCCAAATGCCATATGTCAAAGGAACCCAAACTGGTAACATGATTTAGAACATCATCATCAATCCAGAAAGTCTCCTCATGCCCCTTCCCAGTTCACTCCTACTCATCTCCCAGAAACAACTGTTGTTCTTACTTTTACTACCACAGATTAGTGTTGTGAGTTCTAGACTTCAATTAAATAGATTCACACAGTAGCTGTCTTTTTCATAAGACTTTTAGCACCCAAGACAATATTTCAAAGATTTACCAATTTTGTTCTATGCATTGGTTGTTTTTTTTGTTGTAACTTTCACTAGTCCCACTTTAAAATCAACATTTTCACATCTTTGAGTTGTCATTCTAGATATTTATTTGTAGGTTATTTACCAGGAAAACAAAACTAAAACTCTTCCATTTATTATAGCACTTAATGATAACATTTAAGTGAATGCAGATAAAACCATATCATGATTTTATCTTTACTGGAGTGCTAAGGATGGGCACGGATACTCAAGTTCTTTGACACCTTTCTCATTCATACTGAGGTGATAGAAAATAAGACACAAGCCAGCTCCTTCTAACAACAGAGGGTAATGTTGACTTTCTAATGTTTAAAAATGATTCTCACAAATATGAAAGTGGGTAAGTTAAAACATGTTTCATGAAAAAAAAAATTGCTCACCCCTACAATTCTCAGAATGATCAGGTTTCAAAAACCAAGCTAAAAACAAAAAAACAAAAGAAAAACAATTATTCTAGTTAATATCACTCCGTTTAGGTGATTTTCCAAAAGGATTAGTGTTCCTTTTCCTTTCCTTTTTTCAATAACTTTAATTCAAGCACATAAGAAGTTCCACTGACCCTGACCAAGTAGAAATTGAATTTAATCAAAGTGCTCCTTTATGGGGTAAAGCAGAAAAGCTACAACTTTTACCAATACTATAAGAAATCCTAGGCACAGGCCAGGGCCCAGGACCACCTTCAGGGACCTCTGCAGGAGCCCAGCCAAGGTCAGGACTGAGATTGCTACTCATCAATCCACAGACCCACAGGGGAACCCAGACTCAGGTGAAGGACTGCCCTTGGGGACCCCTGTGACTGAGGCCCATGACCATCCCCAGTTCAGCGCCAGAGTCTCTGCAGATCCGTGGGAGCCCAGGCCCAGGGCTATACCCACTACCTGGAATCCCTGAGACAGTCTAGGCCAAGATTAGGTCTAGGACTGCCCTCACAGGTCTCTGTGAGAGCCCAGGCCCAGGATCACCCCTGCACATAGAGAGGATACACGCTGTTGCTCCCTTCCTGTATCCATCTTGTATACTGCAGCCATCTCCATAGTTCTTCCCATGTAGTAGCCTCTACTTTGGGGCAACAGACAGGGCCTAGAGGCTGCAGCCAGCCAAAGTGCTGCATCTCTGATCATCAGCCCAAACTCATTGTAAGTCCCACCCTTTTAGCCCCATCTCTGAAAGTGTTTGCATCCATCTTGGGCCACTCCCACTGCCATCTTGAGTTACCTCCACTACTGCTGCCACCATCTTTTGTGGCAAGAGTGTTCCTCTGGGGACACCTGCTGGGGACTGGAAGTGAACTCCAAGATGAGATACAGGTAATCTATAGTGTCATTATAAGATTATAGGATAGAAACTGCAATATCTCAGATCAGCATTGCAAGAAAGGAAGATACATAATCCACAAGAAAAAACAAGGGAAGAAAGTGCCCCAAATAAACCTAGATACTACAATAATAGAATCCATTCACAGCACAGTTGATGAACTGTCAGAAGGAGAACTTAGAATGTATGCAATTAAAATGATCTGTGAATTAAAGAATGACTTAAGTGAGCAAATACAGGCAAAAATCAATCACTCAAACAAAGAAATAAGAGAGCAAATAAAGGCAACCATTGATCACTCCAACAAAGAGATAAGAGAGCAAATAAAGGCAATCAAAGAGATAAGGGAGCAAATACAGGTAGCAAAAGATTACTTTAAGAAAAAAATAGAGATTGTAGGGGAAAAAAATCAGAAATTCTTGAAATGAAGGAAATAATAAACCAATAAAAAGTCAATAGAAAGCATCATCAGAAGACTAGATCACTTGGAAGACAGAACCTCAGATAATGAAGACAAAATATACAATCTTGAAAATAAACTTGACCACACAGTGAAGATGGTAAGAAATCATGAACAAAACATATAAGAATTATGGGATAGCATCAAAAGACCAAAAATAAGATTTATCAGGATGGAAGAAGGCACAGAATTTCAAACCAAAAGAATACACAATCTCTTCAATGAAATAATATCAGAAAATTTCCCAAACATGGAAAATGAATTGGAAAATCAAATAAACGAGGCTTATAGGACACCAAATGTACAAAATTACAACAGATATACACCAAGGCACATTATAATGAAAATGTCCAGCATACAGAATAAGGATAGAATTCCAAAATAGATCATATATTATGTCACAAAGCAAGTGTTAGCAAATACAAAAAAATAGAGATACTACCCTGCATCCTATTTGATCATAATGGAATAAAATTAGAAATCAATGACAGATTAAAAAATAGAAACTACTCCAACACCTGGAGACTACATAATATGCTATTGAATGATACATGGATAACAGAAGACATCAGGGAGGAGATAAAACAATTCTTAGAGGTAAATGAAAACTCAATACAATATATCAAAAATCTCTGGGACACCATGAAGGCAGTGCTGAGAGGAAAGTTCACTGCATTAAGCTCATTCATTAAAAGAAAAAAAGAGTCAACAAATATATGACCTGAAATACATCTCAAATCCCTAGAAAAAGAGGAACAAACCAACACCAAAAGAAGTAGAAGACAGGAAATAATTAGAATCAGGGCTGAAATCAATAAAATTGAAACAAAGGAAACAATTCAAAAAATTGACAAAACAAAAAGCTGGTTCTTTGAAAAAAATCAATAAAATTGACAAACCTCTAGCCACCCTAACAAAAAGGAGGAGAGAGAAAACCCAAATTACTAAAGTTTGTGATGAAAAAGGAAATGCAATGATAGACTCTGCTGAAATACAGAGGATAATTAGAAACTATTTTGAAAATTTATACTCCAGTAAAATAGAAAACCCTGAAGACACTGACAAATTTCTAGAGGCACATGACCTACCTAAACTGAACCAGGAGGTCATATACAACTTAAACAGATCGATTACAAGCAAGGAAATAGAAGATGCCATCAAAAGCTTACCAACCAAGAAAAGCCCAGGACCAGACAGATTGTCAGCCAAGTTCTACAAGACCTACAAAGAAGAATTAATACCAATGCTCCTCAAATTATTCCATGCAATAGAAAAGGAGGGAACCCTCCCAAACTCATTCTATGAGACTAATATCATCCTGATACTAAAACCAGACAGAGACACATCAAAGAAAGAAAATTTCAGGCCAATATCCCTGAAACATAGATGCGAAAGTTCTCAGTAAAATTTTGGCAAATTGCATACAAAAACATATTAAAAAATTATGCACCATGATCAAGTGGGGTTCATTCGAGGGATGCAAGTTTG
>CM053409.1:78368085-78426561 GCA_028644305.1 Xerus rutilus | reverse complement strand
AGCAATAAAAGAGAATAAACTTATGGCATTTGCAGGTAAATGGATGGAGTTTGAGAATATTATGCTTAGTGAAGTAAGCCAATCTCAAAAAACCAAAGGCCAAATGTTCTCTCTGATAAGTGGATGCTGATCCATAATGGGGGAGAGGATACGGGGAAAAATGGAGGAACTTTGGCCAAAGGGGAGGGAAGGGGGAGGGGGCATGGGGACAGTAAAGGTGGTGGAATGAGATGGACATCATAGTTCTAGCTTCATGTATGACTGCATGTATGTTGTGATTCTACATCATATACAACCAGAGAAATGAAAATTTGTGCTCCATCTGTGTACTATGAATCAAAATGCATTCCACTATCATGTATACCTAAGTAGAATAAATAAAAGAAAATCCTACACATATAAGATTATAAACATTTACATTGCAAAAACATTGCTCCTGGAGCAAAGAATATGTTCTTGATAAAAATGAAATTTTGTCATTTTGTAAAAAACATGTCACAAAACTGTCTTAAATAAATTAGACTTTAAAAAAAAAATCTCACAAATAAAATCATGAACCTGAGCTGGAATACACAGCTGCACGTGCCATCAATTTTCAGACAGTTGGTATCTTCATGAATTGTTTATAATTTGTTTAGTTAATGAATACCCAATACTGAATTATATAGCTGTTTATTTTGAGATTTCACTATCAAAAGACTCCCAGGAAAAAGGCTAAAATGTCATGAGAGCATAACCAGGTGGCCTCTGGTACTAACACAGAGCAGGCCGAAAGACTTAAGAAGGCTTTAGCAAGGGCTGTTAGCTGTTAACCTCACAGCAGGGCATTCCCTCTTAATGACACATTGTGGAAGAAACAGCAGGGGTCTTGGCAAAAATTTTGCTTTTTTACTGTGTTTGACCTTATGTCACCTGTGCTTGCTAAGACTCGTTTTTTCTCTTCAGTAAAATGAACTGTAGAATCTCAGATCCATTCTTGATCTAATTTTCAAGGATATCTCCTAACATCCAGACAAAATATTGTCTTCCTACTAAAATGCAGGAAAATCCCAAAAAAATCAGAAAATGAATTTTTATGTAAACATTCTTCTAACTATTTCTGGATAATATTTACTTCTCATAGGACTCCAAAATTGTACTTCAAATATGCAAAAAATATTTTCATAGACATATGGAAAGAATGTATGTGACTGTCACATATAATACATGTTATAAAATTCACCCATTTACAGTGTACAGTTTATGATTTTGTAAACTTTATATAACTTAATAGATTTTTAGAATTTATTACATCTACTACAACCCATTCTGAGAACATTTCCATGACTCTAAAACATTCCTTTGTACCCATTTACAGTCAATATCTGATCCCAACCTTAGCTCCAGGCAACCATTTGTCTACTTTGGTTTTTTGCAATTTTATAAATTGACTCATACAACATATAGTCTGTTGTATCTGGCTTCTTTCACTCAGCATAATTTTTATGAGATCCATCCATCTATATTGTATCACCAGTTCATGTCTTTTTATTGCTGGATAGCTTTTTATTTTATGGATATGTTACATTTTCTTCAGTCCTCAGCTGATGGATATTTGGATTGTTTCTAGTTTGGGTTATTATGAATATGCTATGAAAATACATGTACAAGTCTTTGTGTGGACATATGTTTCTATTTTTCTTGGATAAGTAAGTAGGTGTAAAATTGCTGGGTCATACGGTAAGTTTTTGGTTAACTTTTTAAGAAACCCAAACTTTTTCATTTTTCTATTGTTAAGATTGTGATTTCTTCTCTTATGGACAACTCCAAATTGTGATCATTCAAACAGTGATCTAAATTTTTATAATTGTCACTAAATATAGATTACATAATAAAATTCATCATTTTCAACTCACGGTGCTTTAAAGGTGTCTCCCAAGGTTCATGTGTTGAAAATTCAATCTTCAATGCAACAATGATGAGAGGAGAGACTTTCAGAGGTGATTAGGTCATAAGTACTCATGAATGGATGATGCCGTTACTGTGGGAGTGGGTTCATAATTTCAAGAGTGGGTTTCCTATAAAATCAGTTCAGTCTTTTCTTGCCCTCTCTCCCCACGTGATGCCTTCCAACATATTTCAAAGCAACGAGGCAGCCCTGGGCAGGTGCCAGTTCCATGCTCCTAGATTTCCCAACGTCAAGAGCCAGGAGTCAAATAAATTTCTGTTCATTATAAATTACTCCATCTATGGTATCCTATCAGAGCAGCACACAACAAAGACATCGGGACATCTGTCTTCAGTCATTAAGGAAGACCACTTACTTTGTTATAATAATTATTTTAAAATACTGTAATTCCAATTTATCCAGAATGTAGGAGAGAAGCTCTTGCAAAACAATAGTGATCATTGACATTCTTAGCAATGACTGGTGAGGGATAAATTACTGAGTTGTTTTCTTAATCTCTAGTCATTCTAGTTTTAAGACTACTTTACCTAGCTATGAATATTTGTGTGCCCCCAAATTAACCAATTCTGGAGAGATTAGCTTCATTATTATTTGTATTTAAAATTAAAGTGAAATTTGCTGAAAACTTCATCCTTGTGAACCAAATGCTCCAGTTCTGTTCTTCTGATTATGGAAATAAACAACTATCTATAGTGACTTGGGACTTACTGTGGCTGTCATTGTTAGTCATTGTTTCTTTTTCATGGTAAGAATTATAACATTTCAAATGCCCAAAATGTTTTTCAATATTAATAAGATTTTGACATTTCTGATCACATACCTATCTGAAGTGTGTATAGCTCTTGCTAACATCTGTGACAGTTTGCGATTAATGGAGCGTTTGGACTTTCTTAAGTGAGGAAAAGAAAGCCAAAATGGCTTGGCATCATTTCCTACCATCCTGACATTATTAAAATTTCCTTGTTTTACATGATGGATGTGACCCAAGCTTTAGATTAAGTGCTTAAAATAGAATTTAATAACATTTTTAAAATGTTAGCAAAATGTAACTGAATGAACCAATTTGGAAAAAAAAGTCTTTGACTTTATAGAAATAAGAAGGCTGCCTTACAACGTTTTTTTAATGTTACAAAGTTTCTCTTTATTTTTCTTATATTTAGAACATAGGAGCTACAATGAATTTCCCCCCATTCCATTCAAAACTCTAAACTTGGAAATGAAAAAATGAGATTGTGCTTTGACTCCATGGGAGAATGTTCCTTAGACAATGTAAATGTGAGTCCTCAAGTGGGATGTATTAATTTAGATAGTGAGGAAGAGAGACTAGGAGTCATAATAAGGAACTAAAATAAGTTGACATTGTGATAATAAAAACCATTAAGTAGCAGAAGCTATGAGGCTGAGAATAAAAACAGAATTCAAGGCAGTTCACTGGTAGCAGGAAATAGAATTGGCACAGGGAATATGAGAACAAAATCCAAGATTATACTGTTGAGGTACCCAGACCTTCCATAGCTCAGTAACTGCTATCACCTGAGAGAGAAGGAATTTAAGGCATGGATAGGAATCAGTCAGCCAAAGCCTCAGTGTGCATATGGAGAGGGGCAGCAAGAACAGCATTCTCAGGCACAAGGAGCTGCATGGGCAGAGGCTTTGAGGCAAAAGTTGTTGGTGAGTTTAAAAATGTTACTGTGACTGGGACATAATGGGTCAAGGGTATACAATGTAGCTACCAAGGACAGAGGAGTCAGATCACACAGGGTCTCTGTAGGTAAGACACATCACTGTGTTATAAACAAACCTAAATTATTTTTCCTAAACATGCACACAACCCAAATTTCTGAAAAATCTGGAATTTAAATCTGAGGCAATTATAGCCACATGGTAAAAACGCTGCCTCGCAAAGCCCTTAAAATAAGCAATTCAAATGCTCAGAGCAAGATTTGATTTAAGCAGAAAAACAAATATGCTGTTTTTAAATTTAAAAAAAATCAACAATATTTTACAAGTAGATGACAGTTTAAATGAAATTCAATCAATACAGGTTCCTCCTGCAAAGAGAACATGTTATTAAAATCAGTTGTTATTCATTTTAAGCCAAAAACGAAATGAGAATAAAGCATTTGGCATTCAATTGCTGTATTGGCATGGGCCCCCTGCCCCCCGGAGAATTTTGCTACTTACAAATTACTAAACTCTGTCTTCACCAAGTCACATCATTTCACTGTTCATCCTAGGCTAGTAGCACATTTTCATTTCCATTCCCTGTATGATAATAATCATCTCTTCATTGATTTTTTTAACTTAAAGAAATATATAAATTATCCACATTTTAAAAAGAAATTTAAAAGAGCTGGAAAAGAAAATATTTTAATCATCCATTATCTAAGATCAAGAGAAATATTCCATGAAGATTCTTTGTATGTCCTTCCAGACATTTTTTTCTGGGTATAATATATAACAGTTTACAAAAATGGGATTATATTCTAAATGTTGTTTTATAACCTGTATTTTCTTAAACATAAATATTCTTCCCTATCCTTATTTTGAATGACATCACTGTCTTTTAATTAATAGGAATCTTTCTATGATAGTATATAATCAAACTCCATATCAGCTCTGTGAGTTAGCAAAGTTTAGCAGTTATCTCAATCATTTCACAACCTTATGTACTTTGATGAAATTTGGCATTGATTTTAGGGATGAGAAACTGATCTTATAATATTCAAGACCAGTTTTCATCACATTTGAGATCTGTTATATTGAATTTATTTGGCCATTGTATACATTATGTTGTTTGTGAGATAAAGCTAACATTTTCAGCTATGGGAATATTGTTGTTTCTTGTCCTTGAGATTCTTTATCTGATCCTATAAGAAATAGGGCTTTAGAGAGAAGGATGCATAGGGGATGTAATGGCCAAAAAACCTGTGTTCAATTCTCAGGTTAAACCCAAAATTGCCTTTGTTGTATGAATGATTCACGTACTGTCTAAATGTCATTTTATCCCTTATGAAACAGAATTCATCCTCAGAATTGCTGGGGAGAGAAGAGGAAATAGTTTGAAAAAAGCAGTTTCTAAACCATATAGCTCAGTGGTAGTCATTATTGATACGATCCCAGCATGTTCTTTTTAAGTTGAGCATACTTTGAATTTTTAAAACTTTTTTTGGTATTTCACCCCAAAATTTATTTTAAAAATATAAATGTGAATTGTAAGATGTGTAGGTTTTAAGCAAAGATATTATCCTGACACGCAGTACCTGACATAGAGAGGCTGTTTAACAAATGTGGTTTGAATGAATAAGTGAATATATGTAACACTTTTCTCAAGTGTAAATATTGTGCTTGATATGAGTTAATTCCTCAAACAAATTTTATAGTATTGGAGGATATAAACTTGTGAGAGTTATTGCTCAACATACTAAAAAATTTCTACACAGGGGTGATCGCATGCTGAGGTCACTCATAACACTGACTAATCAGGAATGGGTGGGTCAGGAACAGTACCATAGAAGTGGCATCAGAGATGGGTCTTGAAGTTCAAGGACTTGTCCAGAGAACAGGAGGATGAGGATGCCAGACTGAGTCAAGATGAGTGTTGGGAGTTGATATCTGTGCTAATTCATTTCATAAGACACTATGTTAGGCAAAATCCCTTATTGGTCAAAACATACCTTTCCTCTACTAATTTAGAATTAATAGAAGGCCATCATCATTTGATTCCACTTCATATTCCCATAAAGAAGTCTTTCTTCTGTGTGATGAGTTATTTCTAGAGGTTATAACCATCAAAAAACTACATGAACTTTGTCTCTGGTGTCCTTCCTATTCTAAGCATCTGATAGATCATCATTCAGAGCTAACATGATGTCCATTTTCACGAACTGGGACAAAATGACCAGCAGCTATGACTCAAATCCCAGTATATTAAATTCAACTGAGAATTTGAAGATGCACCCAAGTCCTCTCTAAAGAGCAATGATGGACTAATTCTTAATAATTATCCACCATATTGACTCCTCATAGGAGAGTAGGTATAAATCTGTTATTTCCCACACTAACATTAGAATAATTTTAATGGCTTTAACAATTCTAAAAATATCTGAGACAAGTCGAATGCTGATTGGAATGTCCATGTTTCAAACACTTGAAGTTCTCATGCCTCATGATTTCTCCATAGCACTGAAAACACTGGCCCACCCTAATACAAGTGTTCTTCCATGTGCACACACACGTGTGTGTACCCATGCGCACACTTAACACACTTTGATTTCACTCTGGGACATATGGCATCCTGGTTCTCACTTTTCTGTGAAATCTCCATCCCTCTCCCTTACTTCTCTTCCTCCTCTGGCCCTCACGACCGACCTAGCAATTCACCAAGTTCCAGCTTTTGCGTTTTCACAGAACTCCCTTATACTCAAGGATCTGGTGGTAACCTAACCGCTAACTAGTAAGTTGGAACCTGCCCTTTTTAGTTCTTAATACTCAGCTCCAGTCCTTTGGGCTTCTTTAACTAAATGACACTTTCCATAATGACTCCAAAACCCAACCATCATTATCTTCCTCAAAAATAGTTTATGTTTCTACCTTGCCTGGTCTGCCACAGTCCCAGCACTGCACTCACCCAGCAGAGCCATCTTCCAAGGGCTACAAAACTGGCATCCATCCTGGAGAAGTCCACATGTAAAGATGCTAGTGACTGCTTCACTGTCACCCTGGGTCTTTGGAGCAGCGGTTCTTTGGTGAAAAGATAAACTTCTGAGAAAATAGTGACTGTCCCTCTTCCAATTTTCCCTGCTTAATTATGGCTAATTCAGCGAAGATCATCCCAGATCCTAATAACTTTATTATAACAGAAGATTCTTAGGGAACACAACATATGAATGATGGTTTCATAGCATTCAAATCACTTGCAATGGGTTGTAAATGAATCAGTGTTTTCCTACAATTTCTATTTTGCCTTTTTTCTTAGCCTTGTCCAATAAAATCACTGATTATTAGTTTTAACTTATCCTGTTTGTTTATAGTACTATTTTACTATATTACTAGTTATATTTCTATTGAATAAAATCCCAGATCATTGGAATTCTGGACTCTGAGAATAAAAAGCATCAAATCTTTCATTTGACTAATTCCTATAATTTTGGTCAAAACTGCCTCTTTTCTAGTTAATTCATTTAAAAACTTTATTCTTAAAATTCAAAAGATCTATTTCACAACATGGTAACTATAATTTTTAACAATGTATTGTGTACTTGCAAATTACTGAGTGGACGCTAAGTGTTCTCACCACAAAAATGGTACATATGTGAGATCATAAAAACTTGGTTAATCAGTTTGATTTAGTTATTACATGATATATGTATATTTTAAAATATGTTGCATATCATAAGTACAAATAATTTTATCAAAAAGAATTTAGAGGGGCTGGCGTTGTGGCTCAGTGGCAGAGCGCTTGCCTCGCACATTTGAGGCACTGGGTTCGATCCTCAGCACCACATAAAAATAAACAAAATAAAGACACTGTGTCCATGTGTAACTAAAAAATATTTAAAAAAAAGAATTTAGAAAGAAAACATTTGTATATGTATATGCATATTGCATCATTTATACTAGAAAAAATCAAACTCCCTTAAATTGTAACCTATATTTTATTTTTTGTGGTGCTGGGGATTGAACCCAAGGCCTCACACATGCTAGGCAAGTGTTCTAACACTGAGCTACAACACCAGCCTCCTAATTGTAATCTCTATAAAAAATATTTTGGACTATGTGATTTGATCTGTTAACATGTATAAATACTATTTAGATTTTTAAAAATAGGTATTTTATAATGTAAATATATTTCTAGGGAGAGGCCCATGAGCAAAGCCTTGGGGATATAAAGACAAAACCATCTTAACTTTGAATTGCAGGTTTCTCCTTTACAAGATCTAAATATACTTTCTATACTATCCTTCCTTGTATTTCTGTAAAATCCCTCTTAGCTCCCCTGAGCTGCTTATTAGCTCTATTCTTTCTCTACTCATTGTCTCTCTCTTTCAACTTCTAAAACCTCATCCTACATCCTCTGAATACCATGTTTGATTTTTTTCACTTTCCACATATGCTTTTCTTAAACCCCCATGTAAAATGTCCTCATTTCCTCTACAAAACGCATCCCTGGGCCCCAAACTCTGGGTTCCTTCTGTGCTTGCATAATATCCAAAAGTTAGGCCTGAAAAGACCAGTCAAGTCTTACCCACTTAGATAATCACCAAACTCATCACCTTTCCAATCCATCCTTCTCACTATTTCCAGGTTAACACTGTACAATACTACTTTGTTGTTACCTCTTCCCCTTCCACACTGAGGCTGGACCAAAACAGTCGATTACGACACTCTAATGCTCCTAGCATAAAGGTCAAAACAAAGCTACACTTATAAATGGGGGTAAATACTGACAAAATAATGTTTCTTGCACAGGCTAAATCCCGTGTATGCAAAGTTGAATAAGACACTGCCGCAAAACACCTCAATGGGGAAGGAAACCGATCTCTAAGAGCTAACGCGAACACACAATACGGGATATAAGCAAAAAGTGACTTTGCAAAGTGAAGAAAAGGATTTTTCTGAGGTATGAAGGTGCTTTTAGAAACACTTCTCAGAGGAATCAATACTATTTTTGTCCTTGAGGATATTTCCATGTAGTTTAAAAGACTATTACTATACAAAGCAGTGCTTGAGACTGATTTAATTTAGAGCAGAAATTATTCTGCAGGGTAATGTTCATGGAGAGGATAGGACTTCAGCTTAGCTTTGAAAATAAGTTGCATAAAAGGCTTGTCCTAGAAAAGTATTTCAGATAAAAATAATAATATTCACAAGAGCAGAAGGCCATGTGGAATAGCAAACTCTGAACATTGTCACAACAAGAACACATACCGCTTTGAAATAGAAAGATCATGTTCAGAGATACTTGGAACCTGAGAGTTGGAAGAGACTTGAAAATAATTTTATCTGTTCTCTCTTCCTCTCATGATGACACTGGACAGACACACTAGGGTCAGACTGTGGATTAGCTCTTAGAATGAACTGAGTATCTTTCTCCCTCCTAAACATTAGTTGGATTAACAAAGGCCTATGTAGAGTGATCCTAGGGACTACGTTTCTGGTGTTAATTAGAACATTGTTCTCTCAAACATGGCATTTAGGAATACACATAAGATATTTGTCTTTCAGAAAGAGCTCAGTGGTCATCTGAAAGACTTATTGTTATTTGCTAATGTGGCATTAGCAGCCCAAACTTGGAATCAGCAATATGAACAGGAAGCATTAACTTCAGACCAGAAAGGGAACAACTTTAGTTTATTTCTTTGGCAAAATTATAAAAAGGATTAGCAGAGCTGAGAATCATGAAATCCTGGAATTGCCCTTTGGATAGAATTTCACTGACTAGCCATTAGTCACAGAGTCACTTCTAATCAATTTAAGGATTATTTTTACTTTCATACTTTCCCTAAATTCTTCATTACATTTATTTTTAGAATAGCTGTTTCCTGGCTATCTCTCCTTCATCCTTATCCCTTTCCTCTGTCCTTCACTGTTACAATCTAGTAAATAAATGAAGTAGCAATAAATTGACTGGGTTTAAGGAATCATACTTCTTTATAATATGTTTTAGCCCTTTCTTTCAAAAAATGTGGTATGAGATAAAACAAGATCCAAATAGGTCCATAGACCTTATATCGTTCATAGATGATCTTAGTAGATAATCTGAGCACAAAATTTGCATCTGGGTGGCAAGGGATTAGTCCATCCACATTAGTACTCATGGGGCAGTGAATACTTTTCCTCCATAATCCTAAACCCAAATGAAGTGTCAGAAAATTTGTCATATAAATCTAGAACACAAAAATGTACATGTGGAAAATGCCTCTTAGCAGCTCTCATTATTATCAGAAAGAGCACATTTCCACCAGGCCTAGGGCAAAAGTAAATGTGCTTATCATTCCTTTCATTTTTTAAAAATTTTGTTTCATTTTTTACAGAATTAGCTGGTGAGAGATTGGGCAGGGAAATCAAGACATGTCTCCCCTCATAAAATCAGCAGAAAATCATGCCTCCCCTCCATAACCACATAGAAGGTAATCAGTATGCGTGTCATCAGGCAGACACAATGGTGTTGGGGTTGAAAATCCCAGCTATTGATTTCTAGCATAAGGGGCTTGCTGTCTGACCAGTAAAACAACACATTTGGCCCAAGAAAGATACACAGCCCTTTTCCTGACAGGCTTGAGTGCTGCACTCAGTGTGTTCCTGACACTGTCTCAATAGCATCATCAGGGCAGGGCACAGAGCTTGCTTTATGAAACAATGATGATGGATTTTACTGTCAAGAATGACTGTGCTGATCCATATACCCTTTGTAACATGTTCATTGTGCAACTTTTTTTCCTGCAAATGATAGTGGATTTCCATATTAGATGTTTGACTTTTGTGTTTATACTCTTCATATTTTAAGTTAGACTGTTCTCTACTTGCATCTTACATAATTCTTACAATATTTTTATACTTCTTATTTCAAATATGTCTTCTACTTAGAAATATATAATAAGTTAATAGTATTAACAATACTTTACAAGTGGAATCTATTACATATCAGCAAATCTGTAGGGAAAGTAGGCATCTTTAAAATTTTTATAGAAAGTCAGTCATTTGTTCAACAAATATTTATTGAGCATCTAGAATAAGTGAAGCTCTTATCTACAAGACGGAAAAAAGCAAATGGGACAAAACAAACAAGAAGTCGCACTGTCATTGAGCTGACATCTTAGAGAAAAGAGACAAAGAGATAATAAGTAAGCCATGGTATGTTAGATAAGGGAGATACCACTGCTGTTTCTTGATATCTGATTCTGTTATTCTGAGCACATGAAAGGAGTATATATCTCCATCTCCTTGAAATGAGTTGTGAACATGTAACTAATTCTTACCAGTAGGTTGTACACAAAAGGAACACATGCGAACACTAGGCCAATACATGTTGGTACAAGACTTTTTAACTCCATTCTTTCCCTTCTTAGGGAATAAATTGACTAGATGGAGCCTGGGCTCTGAGTGACTACAATGAACAAAGGCCCCAGTCTCATTTAATAAATGTAACTGTGTAAAAAGTATATTTTTGTTATGTTTAAGACATTGAGATGGGGGGCATGTTTATTATTGAAGCATATTCTAGCTCACCTGACTAATGCAGATGATAATAAATGCTGTGGATGAAAGTAAATCAGAGTAGTACATAGGAAGGGTCAGGTATACAGTCTGACTTAGGTGGGGTAGGTGGATAATCTTCGATAGAGAAGAAAAGATTTCACTTTAGAATAGAATTGAAGAAAGAAGGATAATCATTCAGATACGTGAGGAAGAACATTCTTGATGGGAGGAATACTACAAAGCTCAGAGAAAAGAACATGCCTGGTAACCATAGCTGTGGGAAGATGAGGGAGGAGGAAATGGTAAGAGGTGAAGCAGGAGGTAACGGGGCTAAATCGATAGGACACTGGGAAAATTAGGGCCTTCACTCTGAGGTGGTAAGCCAAGAGAGGTTTTTGAGCACAGAAATGAAAAGATCTGATTTACAATTTAACAGGATCACTCTGGATGCTGTGTTGAGAATCTGAAAAGCAAAAACAGGGGACCAGTTAGGAAATTATGAAACAATCTAAAATGATGGTAGTTTGAATGGAGATAGAAGAGAATGTGAGAAAAATGGAGAGCCAAAAATTCTGGATAAAATTTAAAAGTACAACTAAAAGATCTGTGGATGATAAATGAGGGGAGATAAATGAGAGGAAAGGAACTACAGACATCTTCAGTGAGAATGGGAAGATGGAGTTGTCTTTCACTGATATGGGAAGACTATTGCCTAAGGAAGTTTAGGGCAGAATATACTTGGGAGCTTGGTTCTGGACACGCAAAATCCTAGGCTTCTATTAGAATGCCAAGTAGAGATATTAAGTGGGAGTTGTTCAATGGGTCTGAAGTTTAGGGGAGTGGTCAGGGCTGGAGATAGAATTTTTCAACTTGTGTTTAGACAGTTTTTAAATCATAAGACTAGATGAGATCATTGAGGGAGCAAAAGGAGGTGAAAGAAAAGATCCAAGGACGCAGCCTCAGACACTCCAGTTTAAGACTTGGTAAGAGGACAATGAATCAGCAAAGGACGCTGAAGAGTAGCCAGTGAACACAGAGGAAAACAGACAAATGAGGAAGCCGAAGCCCAGAGAGGGTAAGCGCCTTGCCAACAAGAACCAGACCATAACTCTGCTCCTGGATCCCGCTGCTCATAGCTCAGCCCAAGATGCAGGAAATCGTGTGGGAACTCAGCGTATCTGCTTATTATGATTTGTGAAATCTTTCACAAAATTACTCCAAATTGGGAAATATGTTGCTGGTGCTACAAAGATAAATTGATTAGGAAATGAGACAGAACAAAGCAGAGAGAATAGGAGAGAGACAAAGCAACAGCCACAATAAGCATTTTCTTTGTGGCCTCACCTCATTTGGAAGAATGTACTTTGAGAATATGTTTACCCAGAGGGACAAACAATACAGTATTTTTACCCAGGATAATTTAGCATATGTAAATATTCTCAAATATATGCACATACATATACATTCATACATACATGAAATATACATACAGACATGTACACACACATATGTCCATGCATAAATATATGTATATATAATACACATGGAAAACTCATGAAAGAAGTACAACATACCACAATTCTAAAACAGAAATATGATGTAAAAGTGCTCCAAATTTTCTGTAAAACATTGAACTTTTAGTTTCCATTTATTATATAAGTCGAGAAGAATATCATTTCCAGCTTTATAACCAAAAAAAAAAACCTACCAAATAAAGTGCAATGTTTCTAAAACTGGTTTTAAAAAAGTTGATGCAGAGAAACTTGAAATCTAAGACAAGTATATTCAAAGAGAGAGGCCACTGGATGCACAGAAGCTAGTAAAAAGAATTTGACTAAAATTTTAGTGAATTCCTAATGGTCTGTGTGTACTATCAGAAGAACAGAATTCCTGGGAGCCAAGAGCCCAGGAGAATTTGCACCTACTACATGGCTCTTCTTCATGAACCTCATAAATATTTACAGGAAAGACTAGAAGCAGCAAGCGAGTCCTGCAATAGCCTCCCGTGGGGTACAAGCCTAGGGCAGGCAAAGTCATAAAGCACCACCCAGAACCATCTGGCTTATCTTTACCATGAGAATACAAGCCTAACCCCACAGGGAAAGATAGCAACCTGGCTGGCTTACAGCACAGGTGAGTATGCACTGCATCTGGGAGAAGGAGATAGGAAAATATGCTCCATCCCTGGGGAAGGGGTAGGAATGCCTCCCAGACCAGGCCACTGGAGATCTTGCACTGCAGGTGAGGCAGGATCACTGGGCTGACCCCACTCCTAAAAACCAGGACACAGTGCACACTCAAGAGTGAGACTGAATCAGACAACAGAGGGGACTCTTCCACACCCCCACCAACAGGCTAATAGGCTTTAAATGACAGGTAACAGCAGTCTATCCTTTAAGAGCCTGGATATAAATCTCCTTTGAGGTATAAGCTCAAAGGGAAGAGAAAACGAAGAGCGTAGAAAAGATATGGAAAAATAACCTCCAGTAATCAGTCCTAACTTTATAAGATAATGCTAAAGAAACTTGAAGCCTGTGGGAAGATGAGCAAGGACCCCAAGGTGACCATGATGACAACAAACTACAGTTCAGCTCAACTAATAACCCACGTCTCACATTACCCCAGTGGAGGCCTAACAAAAGGAATCTCTTCATCTCTGCCATCCTTCATAAGCTGTCAGTTTTAAAACAAAACTATATAGATATACAAAAATACAAAGAATCAAGAAGACAACACACTTTCAAGAGACAAAGTAATCAGTGGAACCATATTTTGATATGGCACAGATATTGGATCAGATGGGTAATTTAAAATAATCACTGATAAATATGTTGAAAGCTCTAGTGGAAAACAGTATGTATAGTCAAATGATACTTTCAGAAGAGAAAAGTACAAGAAAGAACAAAATTAAAATCTCAGAAATGAAAAATGTGGTAAGACATAAAGGAAAAAAATTTTTTTTAAAGTAGAGCATAAAAGGATATGAACTAGTTTGACATACATGTAATTGGAAACTCAGAAGAGATAATTAGAAGAAATATTTGAAGAGAGACTTAGTAGAAGAATTTTTCTAAATCAATGGTAGATGCCCAACCACATGTCCAAGAAGCTCAGACATCATCAAACAGACTAAACACTAATAACAGCAGCCATTGCTTGACATAACCTCTTTAAACTGCTAAAGACAAAAGACAAAACATGGAATGCAAAATGAAAAAGACATTCACAACAAAAAGACACTTCACTTGTCTTACTAAAGAACAAAGATAAATCATAAAAGGAACTTTGCAAATATAATTAAAGTTAGAGATCTTAAAATAGGGAGAGTCTTTGGATTATCTGTGTGGTCCCAATCTAATTGCACAACTCCTTTAAAAGTAGAGAACTTTCTGTTGGGAAGAAGAAGAAATGAGGCAGAACTGGAGATCAGATTGCTTTGAAGCATGCAAGGAACTCAACCAACTGTTGCTGGTTTTGGAGATAAAGGAAGAGGGTCACACAACATAAACTATGAATGGCCTCTAGGAGCTGAGAATGACTCCCAGCCAACAGCCAACAAGAAGTGTCTGCAAGCTTATAAACATGTGGGACACAATTCTGCAAAGAACATAAATGAGCCTGGAAATGATTCTCCTTCCTGAGCCCACACCTGCTGACACCCTTATTTCAGCCTCTAAGACCTGGAGCAGAGAAACCAGTCAATCCCACTCAGACTTTGACCTACTGAGCTATAAGATAATATATTTATATTATTTAAAACTTCTATGTTTGGGGTCATGTGCTATGACAGAAGCAGAAAACTAATTCAGAATAAAGAAACTGTGTTATATATACACAATGGAATATTACTCAGTATTAAAAGATAATAAACTTATGGAATAAGTTATATATACACAATGGAATATTACTCAGTATTAAAAGATAATAAACTTATGGCATTTGCAGGTAAATGGATGGAGTTGAAGAATATCATGCTAAGTGAAGTAAGCCAATCCCCCAAAACAAAAGGCTGAATGTTCTCTCTGATAAGTGGATGCTGATTCATAATGGGGGAGAGGATATGGGAAGAATGGAGAAAATTTGGTCAAATGAAAGGAAGAGAAGGGGAGAGGATATGGGGGTAGGAAAGATGGTGGAATGAGATAGACACCATTGCCCTAGGTACATGTATGACTGCACATATGGTATGACTATATTATGTACAACCAGAGAAATGAAAAGTTGTGTTCCATTTGTGTACAATGAACCAAAATGCATTCTGCTGTCATGTATACCCAATTAGAATGAATGAATGAATGAATGAATGAATAAATAAATAAATAAATAAATAAAGCGAATTCAGTGCCTATATCAGGCCACTTCAGGCATGCTTTATAAATAGCCAAAGGCAGTCCCCACAGTACCAACTAGGTGAAAAAAATTATCCAGGGTCCACTTTTAGGCACTAAAAAGCTCTACCCAACCAAACATACATGACCCCAGCTGCCTGTCATCACATCTGAATTTCAATTTTGAATCGGAGTCAGTGTGAGAAGTTACCTGTGTAAATAACAAATGGGAGATGAGTCAAGCATGCTCTCTCCCAGGGCTCACACACGCTATGGGAAGTGATGGCTGTAAGATTGGCAGCAATAAGCAGTGCTCAAGGGAGCAAGAGGAGAGACACGGCAGCAGAGGAGGGATGCTGGCATAAAACAGCTAAAGCGAGAGCAGGGTGAGCATGGCACATCACTATAAGTGGGTCCATGTTCCTCTGGGAGTGGGTATTCTCCCCTTTTCCTCAAGATTATGTCAAACTTGGAGCCCTTTCCTTCCAGCTGTTCCCTCACTCATCAGGCTGTCTCTGCTCAGGAAAACTGAAGCCACTGGACAAGAATCTACCTGAATTCTTACTTCTAAACACACCAACCTTCCTACATCAGCACCCATCCCCTTCCTCTCTTCTGCATAATAGCAATCATCTTTCCCCTCATCCAAAGATACTCTTTTTAGCTATACTCCACATCTTATCCACAGTGCCCCCTCTTTTCCAGGAAAACTGCACTATTCAGTCAGTTTCTTTCAACTTGTTCTTTGACAGTGCAAATGCTCAACTCTTTCTCATCTTAAAAACAACAGCCACTCTGTCCTCCCCTGACCTCACATTCTCTTCTGGTTCCTGCCACCTATACTCTCCATGGCCAAACTTCTCAACTCTGCCTTTACTCACTTTTCTACTTCCCTCATCCCTCAGCCTGATACAGAGTTGTTTCTGTGTCAGTTACACAGCCGAAGCAGCTGTAAGGTCAGCAGAGATGCACTTCGCTGGATTCGGTAGATAGTTCATCTTAACTGTTGGCTACACTCTCCTGTCCCAACATTCTCCTGCTGCTCTGACTGCTCCTTCTGTAATCTCAAACTCCTCTACCTACTCATTCATCCTGGAGGCCCTTGGGGCCCATTCTGAAACCTTTGCATGGTGACTGTATTAATTTCTACTTCTTGAAATATCATTTGTGCATTGATGATTCCTAAATTTATGAATCTAGTCCAGACCTTGTCACTCAGTTTTACAGTCAATTCCTATTAAGGTATAAAGATTGATAAAGAATGAAGGTGATTTTTATCTCATAATAAATTTTTCAAATCAGTAAGGAAATCCTAATTACATTTCCTAAGTTCCACCAGTGTAAGTGCAGTGATGAGAGATAACTTGGGGCAAGAGGCTTCTTCTCAGTCATTTGCAACTCCCATTCCACCTTTCTCAGTGAAAGTGTAAAGCCAGACCTTGAACATCTGAACTAGCAGAATCGCGAGTCTAAGTAAATGCACATTAGGGATCCTTATTTCCATCTTCCCTTTTCTCAAGTTCTATCTGATTCAAGGCCTAAGAGAACTCAGAAACTTTATGGACTTTGTGACAGAATTCTGAGCTGTTTAAACCATTATCACTCCAGTTTCTTAAAATAGCAGGGTTCATGAAAAAAAAATCCAGTGTCACACTTTTAGCAAATGTCCTTAAAAATTGCCAATTATTGCTGGACCAAAATAGAGCCTATTACAGTTACTACAGCAGTGATGTGAACACATTGAAAACCTTTATTATGAATAAAACAAAACAAAACAGCAGAGTAAATATTGAATTTTGCATCAGGAGAAGAGATTTTAGTGAGGAAAGGACTAATGATCAATTGGGTTGATATATATATATCAATCATTTATATTTATATATCAAAAGGATTGATGTATATCATTGAAAAAAAGTTCATGGAGAAACTTCTGTGTGCCAGGCATTATTCTGGGGGCTCTGGAGAATAGAATTAAGGCATGTTAGTGGTGGAAAGACCTTAGGGATCATAACAGATGAGGTCAACAGAGGCCCCGATTGTTGAATGACTTTGCCAAGATGGCACAGCTAGGAGTAAAACAAAATCCTTGCACTCCATATGTTCAATTGAATGTTTTGGATGATCTTTACAATTAATAAATGCTACCATTATTGTAGGGGTATCTGAGAAGCATGAATGCATTTATCTATCACATCCCTGGATTAAAGGAGGATTTCACCCAAGAATGAAAATAGGCAAAAACAAAGCTCATGAACCAGGTCCTGTTCTGCAATTAGCTTAGTTTTGCTCCTAATTTAATCCTCAGAGAGCTACATGAAAGCAGGATTGGCTTCCTAGTCCTGAGAATGCCTCTGTTCCCCAACCTGAAGTGATCACATTGGACTCACAACACTAATTGTTTCCATAGTGCACAGCTGTTGTGTCGAAAATAGAGAAAGATGACTTCATGTGTGGACTAGGAGTGTCAGCAAGAGATCTGTTATCAATAAACCCAGTCTCTCTAATTTGATCATCTGAAAAACTGAGTAAGACTTTTATCCATCAGCTTAGCTTTTCTGACTTCCCTCTGGTGAAGTGAAGCAAGGAAGGCAATACTATCTCTCAAATTCATGCTCTAAAGGGCCAACAATGGACCATGGGCCAGTCCACCACCTGTTTCTATAAAAACAGCAGACTTGAGAACCATACATGCCATATGTTCCACAAATGTTGAATGTATTTACTGTGGGATCTTTTCAAGAAAATATTACTGCCACCTACTTAAAAGTAAATTAAACAAAAATAAAAGCAGAATTTTTTGTTGTCATGGGTTGTGTTGCAAATGAGAAGTTAAAACGATTTGCAAAATAGTTTCTTAAACCTTCAAAATTACAGCATGGATTAAAGAATAGGGATTTTATGAATATAACATTTAAATATACCTCCTTGATCCATCACACATAAAAATGATTGGTCTAGGACTGTTATTCTTTTAAGAAAGAGAGTGTCGTTTAAGGTGTCAGACTTAGTGGCTGTTTATTAATGATTGTGCCTCTCGGAGTTCATATGCTGCATCTGTGTACCCTACGCCATGATGAGCACAATGTCTTATACTAAAGAACTCAAATGCTGTTGCATATGCAATGGATTTTAAAGTTCTATAAATTATAAAGCATTAAAAATATTGAATATTAATCAGGTGTGAGGGATTAACTTTGGAAGACCCAGTTTTGTTCTTGACTAGCAGTGTGATCATAATTTGTTGACTTAATGTTCTTTAATCTCAATTTTCCCATCCTTGAAAGAGATAGCTGAGCTGTATATACTCTCAGGTTTGGGGCTCTACATTCTATTAAAGGTAAACATCATTTGATTCCCAACAGTTCCAAAGGATGGTTCAAGTTTTTATTGTATTAATATTTTGTTAAACATTTGAGATTATTGATGCTTCTTAGACATGTTGGGCCTAACAACCCTTTGGGACACCAATATCACAATGAAAACTAACTAGTGAACAAGAAATAAAAATAATTCCAACTTTATAGTGATTTACCCATGTTTTGTTGCATTTTTCTGATTTTAATCAATGTAAAAACAATCCAATGAGGCAGAATGATTTCAACTAGCTTGATATTCAAATTTTACTCAGTCTCGCTATAGAAACGCATTGGGTTGGGGCTGTAGCTCAGTGGTAAAGCATTGTGCATAGCATGAATGAGGCCTTGAGTTTAATACCCAGCACCATAAAAAAAATAATTTTTTTTAAAAAAGGGAAAAGTGTCTCATCAGACATTTTATAAAAGGTAAAATTTTAATCTATAATTAGTTAATAGCTTGACTAAATTCAGCCTAGACTTCATAAAAATATATGTTCACACACATGAAAACAGTAACTATTTAGGTCAGTAGCCCATAGCTTTTTAAAAATTGACTAAAATGAATGAAATTAAGAAGGGGCTATTAGATTACGAAAACAGGGCTCTGTGGAGTCTAGCAGGCCAGGCTGTGCTGCCATGGACAAGTTTGAAGAGTTCTAACAGAACACTCTGGCCATACCTGATTCATAGTCTGTAAATGACTGAAGTTACTTCCCGCCTTTTATTCCGTTAGTATGACACACAAGTATTTGACTCTTAGAGTCCTATTAAGAAAAACAAATCTGGAACAATCTATTCAAGAGATCTCAAATATAATTTGTTGTCCTAAAAGAAATTCAGGTTATCATATGAATGTGAGCTTTTCTTTCAGATGTGGGCCCTATGGGGTTTGTTAAACATTTTCAGACCCCACTGGAGGAGTAATTGAGTCTCACTTCACCAATGGGGTCACTATTGCCTCATCTTACGTGGATCCAGTACTTGAAAAAGGGTGGGGACGTACAGACATGATCTAAGTGATGCAAACGATGAAGCTAGAAAGTCACAGTCCTGGGTCAGAGCCAAGACATGCACATATGCAGTCAATAGGCCACAAGTCAATTCCCAAAGTAATCTTCCTTTGTAAGTAAAATACTCTGAGTTTTAGAGACAAATAGGAGTTTGGATTGTAGACCAAGATCTTCATTTGAAAGCTAACATAACAGAAGCTAACATAACAAGGTTAGAAGATTTAAATAGGGTTCTAGAGTTAACCAATGGTGTTGATTTAGAAGTAGAATCCACTGGATCCTGTCCAGCAATCCAGACCCATACCAGGCACCCTCTGCTGCCCCATGCAGAGAGAGCAAGAGCCAAGTACTGAGGGGATAGGCTTATCCAATAAACATGGCTAACAGCAAATCCTTGACTCTGGATTTTATTATAAACCTAAAAAAAATCTGCATCATTTACAAACATAAATAATAAAAGCTATCCTCAGAACAACATTTTGTTCCAAAAATGTGCATTTGAACATAAGAGAAGAAAAACGGTAGAATCTTCAAATCTCAAGGCATAGCTTTAAACAGAAGAGCATATCTATGCCATCAAAGGGGAAAAAATATGCTTTTTTGAAAAGAGTGGATTTTGCTGGAATAGAGTCAGGGTGGAGTAGGAGGAGTCCACATCTGAGAGTGTTAACTCATTTTTGTGAATCATCTGCCAAGAGTCAGAGGAAATCCCCAATAATATCAGCAGAGACATGAGCGTTTTTTTTAATGTTTCCTTTAAGATTTAGATGAAAAGATGTTCTTTACTTTTTTTCCTGTTCATGTAAACTTTACCTTAACCAAAAAGCTATAGTATAAGTTTTCTTCAAAGAACATTATTACATGGCCTTTGTTTATAAACTTTATATTACATAACAGGTGACAGTGTTTCTTTCAATAGAATATTCCCATGGGGGTAGAGATCAAGTGAATCTTGACCATTCCTCTGAAGTCTTGCTGCAGCCCCAGTTCTATTGCAGGCTACTAACTTGTGCGGCCAACTACCTGTGAAGCTGTTCATGTCTATGTTATAAAAAGGAAAGGACAATCTTAACTTCATCCAATGGCCTACAGGGCCTGAGTTATAGAGTAAGCAATTAATAAATATCTGTTGAATGAATTGCTGACTTTTTATTGAAAGCAGAGGTTAGGCTTCTTATTTCATAACAATGCTCAGTGGTAAAATTGAGAGCATGGATTTGGCTTTACAATGTCTTGGTTTTTGTTCTTGTGAAAAGTGGAGTGCCGCCAGGCGCGGTCTCTTCAGTTCTCAAAAGATCATTATATAGCTGGGCATGGTGGCACACGCCTGTAATCCCGGCCACTCAGCAGGCTGAGGCAAGAAGATTGTGAGTTCAAAGCTAGCTTCAGCAAAAGCGAGGTGCTAAGCAACTTAGTGAGAATAAAACACAAAATAGGGCTGAGGATGTGGCTCAGTGGTCCAGTACCCCTGAGTTCAATCCTTGGTATAAAAAAAAAAAAAAGGGTGGAGTGCCCAGCTGGACTCCTGGAAGAAAAGTTATAGTTCCTTCCCAAACAAACACACTAAAAATTATGACAAAGAACATAAAATCAACTCCCAGGTAACTAGCTGCAGTAATGTGACATTTAGAGATTTATGGAGCCAGACTGGGATTTGGGGTCTTATTCTAGTCTTTTTCAAATATTCAGAAAAAACAAAGAACTTGGAGCACAACAAGCTTCCATTAAATTTACTTGTTCTCACCACCCTGGAGAGATCCCATGAGCTCCTGGCTTATTATCTCCCCTTCCTAGGACAGTCCCCTGAGGAGAGTAGTTCTTTAGTTTGTGCTGAAAACTTTCCTCTGGTCCCACAGCATTATTTCTCCCTGTCCTTAGAGAGTGGAGAAGGTTGAATAACTCAAGTGGGCAAAGCAGGATGGAGAGGGCTGGGAACTGCACCTGTTGGTAACTGTTACTCTATCTCAGTATCACTATGAAACCATTGGGCAGTGGCCCTTACATGGGCTCAGGGCACATGCTCCATCAAGAGTTCCCTCTTTAAATCCTAATTAAAAATGAGTTGCTCTAAGGAGTTCATCAAGTAAAGAGATTCTTGAAATGCTTTCTTATAGTGGCTTTGAGCAATTTTGGTAGCTACTGATACCATTTTCTGAATTCAATATACAGCCTTTTTTCTAATAGTCCTCACAAGTTTCAAGCAAACATTTGTATTTGTCAGGACTGTCTGCAGTGAAAACTCTGGTTGGTGCTTTTTCCAAGACCCATTTGACAGGTAAATAGAATAGGTGATCACTTATTTGATGCAATTTAAGAGACATAAGGATGACTCTTATGCTTTAACAAACTATTCCCCTATGATATACCTGGTGGTTGAAATCTTCCTATTAGAGAAGACAGGCCTGGTTCTTTTGCATTAAGGATTTATCCACACAAGCCCTTTAGATAAGAAGCAATTGTCCCAGGGGAATAAGACATTTAGCTGTTACCAACTATTAACCCCTAATTATAAATGAGAACATACTAAAATACCACACTGAATCCCACTAATATATACAATTAATACCTGTTAATCAAAACTAAAATTTTAAAAAGAGAGCTTTCTCTGTCAGGAATAAGGTACTGACAAACATTTTGACAGAGTGTGGTGATGGGATGGTCTGGGGCCGACCGCACTGCCAGCAGAAGGCAAGTCTGAAATAGGCAACATGTCTTGAGGGGTTGTCTTAGCTTTTTCTCTGCTGTAACCAAAAGATCTGACAAGAACAATTAGAGAAGGACGAGTTTATTTGGGGGCTTACA
The DNA here is from genome assembly GCA_028644305.1 of Xerus rutilus. NCBI lineage: Eukaryota > Metazoa > Chordata > Mammalia > Rodentia > Sciuridae > Xerus > Xerus rutilus. The sequence goes on along the minus strand of CM053409.1, from coordinate 78,403,916 downwards.
GTTTCAGAGGTCTCAGTCCATAGACTGGACTCTGTTGCTCGGGACTCTAGGTAAGGCAGAACATCATGGAGGAAGAGGTGGTGGAGGAAAGCAGCTCAGGATATCACACCAGGAAGCCGCGAGAGCTTCTCTCAAGGACAAAATATGTACCCCAAAGGCATACTCCAGGGATCCACCTTCTCCAGCTACACCCTACCTGCTACAGTCACTCCGAGTTAATCTCTATCCGAGGATTAATGCACTAATTAGGTTAAACCTCTTATAACTCAGTCATTTCACCTCTAAACTTTCTTGGATCGTCTTACACATGAGATTTTGGGAGACACCTAATATTTAAACCATAACAGGAGTCCTGGGGCCCTAGCTCTGGAAAGAGGAGCAGTGAGAATATGGGTGGGTCCCACAAGCAAAATACCCTTCCACTTTTATGCCTGCCCCCCATTCTGAATCCTCCCCACTGTCCACCTGCATTATCAAAAATGCTTTATTTGGATTTGTATCATGCAACAAGAATGAAAGAAACAAGTATAAAGTTTGATGTTTGATAGACGTTTAATAAATGTAGATGGAACTTGAATTTCACTCCTCTGCTTATCAAGATGTTTCTCTTTATCCTAACAAAACCATGTGTTTTAAATAAATGAATTAGGAACAAAGTTATCAAAACTAGACCTGAAAGTGGAAATTAAAACAGAAAGGTGGTATGAAGTTTCTTGCCAGTCCAATCAATGTGTACTTTGTTGGTGGAAGAATCACAGAAATGAGAGCTGAGAAGGGTGTGCCTTCCAAAAAGAGGTAGAAAGGAGGGCAACTGGCAATGGAATGTCATCCCTCCCTGTGACATTGGACTCCCCTGAAAACATTTCTGCCACCTGGTGATTTCACCTCAGTAGCACAATGTATCTAAAATTCCTTAATTACATAAAGCTAGCATTGCCATTACAACACCACCTGTAATCCATTTCAAAAAATAAAGCTCATGCCATGGAAATTAAAGTAAGCGAGACAATTATGTGAAAGCGCTTTGTAAACTGAAAAGCAATATGAAATTGTTATGTGAAAAAAAATCTATTTATACTGAAAGGAATCTACAAATAAACCTGTGATTGCAAATATTTACAAATCACCTTTAAGATATAAAAATTACTCTGAGCCAAGAAGAGAAATGATGCATTGACCACTTGATTTTAAAATGGTCCCACAGGCATCCACAAATATGCACAAAAACAACCAGGTTCCAACAAGCCCGTATCCACCTTAAAGAAATCAAACAATGAAGTGATTATTTTTGACAGTCAAAGCTCTTCATCCTGATGTTATCTCCATGTTAATGCATGTTTTAAAAGGTAAATAAGCACTTCCATTAGGCTTTCCAGTTTCCCAAATATGCTTATGGTGTTTGAGACCCAGTACATCAGTAGATATTTAAGCACTGAGATTTCTTTTCCACCTAATGAATGTTCTAGATTTCTTGGGCTGTGGCTGGGAAACAATAATGAGAATAGGAATCACCATGTCCTTTCATATCAACCAGCAGGAGTAGCAAATATAGTCAGTCGATCCTCACTATTATTAGCAGATTCCATATTGCAAATGTTTCTACTTTTTAAAAATTTATTTGTAACCCCCATGTCAATATTCAAAGCACTTTTACAGTTATCTGTGGACGAGTGCAAAGCAGTGAAAAACTTGTCACTCCATGTGCACATTCCCAGCTGAGACCGACCAAGGTGACGCTCTGCCTTCTTTCTTCAGTTGTCAGACTGTAAAATGTCCTTCACATAGTGTATTTAGTACTATATTTTCCCTCTTTTGTGCTTTTTGTTGGAGATTTCAGTGTTTAAAATGGCCCCTAAATGTAATGCCTACAGTCTACCTAGTGTTTCTAAACATAACAGCTACAGTGCACCTTGTGGAGAAAATCTGTGAGTGAGGTAAGCTTCATTCGGGAGTGAGCAATAGCGTGTCAGTCATGAATTCAGTGTTAAGTAATCAACAATATATATTAAATAAGGTATCTTCTAGCAGAAACACACACAAAACTAGGTTATATACCTATCCATTGATGAAAATATTATGACCAGAGACTCCCAGGAACCTGGAAGCAATGGTTCAGCATTGGCTAGTTTGCAGTGACTTTATAGAACATAACTATTGCAAATAATGAGAATCAACTGTATTACGTTTTATGTTTTTTTAGATGAGAAAACTAAGACCCAGAGCAATTAAATTATTTCTTCCAGGGCTACCCAGCCAATTAGAAGCAAAGTAAATACTAAAATAGAGGCCTTTTGTTTCCAAGTTCAGTGATCCCTTTTCTTCCTCATGCCTCCTAATCACACTATGGTTATGGGTGAAGGGGAGGGCTTTCTTTTCTGCATAATAATGGGATGCCCACATTTGTCTAGCATCTTTCTGTCCTGATCAAAGTGTTTAAAGCAGGCTTAGATTGAATCTTAAAGCCAAAAGAAGAAAAAAGTATATGACATATACTAGGTTGTAGAATTTTGGGCTGTGACAGTTTATGAATGCAAGGGACATGCAGGAAAGGAGTTAACACTGAACTTTTATGAATGCTCCCTCTGTGCCAGGCAAAGGCAGCCAATTTCCTTTTTTATCCCATTTGATTAAAAAAAAATCAGTGTGGGCTCCAGCAAATTAATCTGCCTATTATATTTTAGAAAATATATGGTTTCTAAGAAAATGGATCTCTCTCTTTTTTTTGGTACCAGGGATTGAACTCAGGAGCACTCAACCACTGAACCATATCCCCAACCCTATTTTGTATTTTATTTAGAGACAGGGTCTGACTGAGGTGCTTAGTGCCTCACTTTTGCTGAGGCTGGCTTTGAATTCACAATCCTCCTGCCTCAGCCTCCTGAGCTGCTGGGATTACTGGCATGCACCATTGTATCTGGCAGATCTCATTTTTTTCAAAGGAACGATGACCAGAAAATATGGGCAAAATCTCTAAGGAATAGAGTTATGGATTCAAAGCTTATCTCATTCCTATTAGAATAGCCAAAATTTTAGCTGGGTGTGGTGGCACACACCTGTAATCCTAGCTGCTCAGGAGGCTGAGACAGGAGGATCACAAGTTCAAACCAAGGCTCAGCAACTTAGAAAGACCCTGTCTCAAAATTTTAAAAGATTTTAAAAGCTGGGGATGTGTACTAGAGTGATGCAGCCACATCAATGTTTACAGCAGCTCAATTCACAATAGCTAAAGTGTGGAACCAACCTAGATGCCCTTCAATAGATGACTGGATAAAGAAACTGTGGTATATATACACAATGGAATATTACTCAGCATTAAAAGGGAATAAAATTAAGGCATTTGCAGGTAAATGGATGGAGTTGGAGAATATCATGCTAAGCAAAGTAAGCAAATCCCCAAAAATCAAAGGCCAAATGTTCTGATATGTGAATGCTGATCCATAATGGTAGAGAGGGGAGGGGAAGAATGGGGGAACTTGGGCAAGGAAGAAGAAGGGGAGGAGAAGGAGCATGGGGGCAGGAAAGACGGTGGAATGAGATGGACATAATTATCCTAGGTACATGTATGACTGCACATATGGTGTGACTGCATCATGTACAACCAGAGAAATGAAAAGTTGTGCTCCATTTGTGTACAATGAATTGAAATGCATTCTGCTGCCATGTATAACTAATTAGAATGAATGAATGAATGAATGAATGAATGAGTAAATAAGCACGCAAGCTGGGGATGTGGCTCAGTGGTTAAGTACCCTTAGGTTCAATCCCTGGTGGCAAAAAAAAAAAGAAGACTTAAAAATTTTAAAATCCATAAAACTGAAATAGTGATAATATAAAGTTTTGGCAAATGAATAGCACAACCATAATTTTCATACTTTTCTATAGAAATGCTATAGCCACTTGGAAAAAAAGAGTGCGATATTTCTTACCAAGTTAAATATACAGTTTGTATATGACAAAGCAATCCCACTCCTAGACATTTACCCAAGAGAAATGAAAATATATGTTCACAGAAACACCTATAAACAAATGTTTAGTTTATTCATGATTGTCTAGAAATAACCTAAATGTCATCAATTAATGACCAGATAAATTGTGGTACAGCCATATAATGTGGAGTCTTATTCAAGCAATTAAAAGAACTAACTACTAATACCTGAAATAACATGGATATATCACAAAAGCACTAGGATAAAAGAAAAGAAATAGAAAAAAAGGCTATATGTCATATACAGCTATTTTATTTTCATATACTTTTATTTGCAATATATTCTGAAACACACAAAAATGTAAGGACAGAAATCAAAGCACTGGTTGCCAGAGATTTGGAATAGGGGAAGGGATGAAACACAATGTATGATGGAATGTTCTAGAGTCATAGAAATGTTTTCTATCCTTTTTTGGGTAGGTGGGAGGGTACCAGGGATTGAACTCAGGGACACTCAACCACTGAGCCACATCCCCAGCCCTATTTTGTATTTTATTTAGAGACAGGGTCTCACTGAGTTGCTCAATGCCTCACTTTTGCTGAGAATGGCTTCGAAGTCATGATCCTCCTGCCTCAGCCTTCCAAACCACAGGTATTACAGGCATGTGCCACTGCACTCAGCCAGAAATATTTTATATCTTGATTAAAACTGACAGACTAAAAAAGTTATTAGACTGGATGAAGTAATCGGGCAGTGTGCTTAAATTTGAAAAGAAGGATGAAAAAGAGTCATGTTTTTTATTCCTTAGATTAAGTTTTAACTACAGAATATTTACTAATAAATAGAGTAATGTTAAAATAAGTCATGATTTATTCCAGAGTGTGGTGTGGGATAACAGGTATACCAAGAAAGGGCATTCTGAGAAGCCAAACCTGCCCAAGATGCTGTTTGAGATATTTTTTCTTTAAAAGACAATGTCATCTTTTATATACTGATCCAAAGATTATTTAATCTTTACATATTAGTAACAGTATAGGAAATTTTATAAAGAACATTGTTATAATTACCTTGTCTCAACAAAAAGAGAAATTAGGATATTGAGATGTACAAAATAAAAAATGCAAAAAATATGTACATACATAGATAAAAGCCATTAATCATTGGAAGATACTCCTTATTTTACTATTCTGAAATTCAACTTCAGTAAGCAAGATAAAAAAGCCAAACCTAAACATAGTTCACTTCCACTTGTAAGGAGAAGATACCTTAGGAGGGAGCCCACAGTGCCATCCAGGAGCCAGAGGAGATTGGTCAGCGAGGATGAAGGGCGCCTACATTTCAAGGACAGGATTGAAAAAGGGTCATACAACAGTTGATTTCTAGTCACAGTTGTGATTTTTTCAGTGGCACCTGGAAAAACTGGAGTGATACTTTCAGACTTGACTCAAAGTTTTTGCTTTGACTTTTTTCTTTGTCCACGACATCCTTCACAAATAGTCTCCTTCTAAAGCCTGAATATTTTTCTTGCTTAATTAGGTGTGTTTATTAAGGGTGGATAAAAGGAGTGTTAGGAAATGAGCTGTTTTTACTACAAAAGCAGCCTTTCCTTGGCAACTATGATAAGACACTTGGGGCAGGTCAAGTCCAACATGCCCTAAATCTGAGCAAAAGCAAGACACAACATGAGGCCCTGAAATTCCCTGAATGATGAACATATTAGTAAAAAAGACTAGGGACCCAGACTAAGATTTGATCCTGGATGGAAACTGCTTCCCAAATTTATGTTGTGTTATTTTATTTTGTCAATAAGGTCTTATTAACTGGTAAGGGTGTGTGATTTGGTAATAATTTTATAAACGAATGGTGTTTTTAAAGGAAGCAAATATAGTTGGATTAAAGCAATAAAGTCTATTGATAAAATATACTCTAGGTAAAGTATAGAACTAGAGCATATGTGATGTTTTGGAAGAGCCCATTTATGCATATACTGCCTATGTCTTGGACATTACCTTTATATTTACTGTGTATTCTCCTTTGGAGTTAGAAAAAATTGCTCATCCTCTACAGATAGAATATAAAAAGAAATTTACTACATGAAGCTTTTTCAAAATAAAACACTTCTAGAAATGCCATAAAATTTTTGCAGAATGGCAGAAAAGGTCTTATTCAAAAATTTTCCAACTTTCTTATGCAAAATAAATTCCTTTTTTCCTATGCCAAATTCAGGTTTATTTGTTCCTCAGTTGTACCCTTTATTATATGGTATTATCTTATTTAGTTTGTCAGTTCCTTTTACCAGGATATCAACTACACTGGTACAGTACTCACTTTTCTTCTTTATATCTCTATTCTTCCTATTATGTTAGGTGCTTATAAAATGATTTTTATAAGAGATAAGAAATTTCATAATGCCTACCCTGGAGATAAAATTCCATGAAAAATGCCAAGGCAGAAACTTCACTGTGGGACTGAAGCCAAGGCCAAGTTGATGAGAGCCTGGACTGATCCAGGTTTTTCCCAGGAGGCCCATTTGTTCCTCAGGGGAACTCAGAGATGTAGGTCAACTGCAGGGTGGATCTTGGATCTGGCTCTCTGTAGGCTATCTCAGACCTAGAGGTTGACTCTCCTAAACAATAGCAGAATCAATACAGATCCACACCCTTGGCCTAAAGCTCGTCCTGATCTAGCCTCTGGAATGAAGGAGAAGGCCATTTATGAAGCCCTCAGAAGAGATGGTCTTTAAGCTGCTCTAAACTATCGAACAATAACTTTTCTTTAAAAGGATATTTGTTCTTATATTTTTACAATCACTTAATCAGCATTGATGCCCACTGTTTCATGGTCCTGGCAAAGGTAAATGATCCAAAAACTCTCTTCTAGAATTTAGTCTTACTTATTTTTTGCCCATAGGCATTTTCAAAATTGTATGCCAAATAAATAAGCTTATCTACACTGCTCATTTTATATTTCCTCCTTTTAATATTTTTTAAAGGTAGCAAATACACTCACCGTATAGTTAAAAAATTAACGCAAAGCTTAGTGGCTTGAACAGCAAAGGCACTTATTATCCACAGTTTCTGTGGATCAGGAACTTGGGAGCAGCTTGGCTGGGCAGTTCTGGCTCATAATCTGTCACTAAATTGTGTTAACATATTAGCCAGGGCGCCACCTGAAAGCTTGACTAGGGTTAAAAGATATACTTCCAAGATGGCTCATACCTATGCCTAGCAAGTTTGTGCTGGATATAGGCAGGAAGTCTCAGTCCATCAACACACAGGCCTCTCCACAGGATTGCTTGAGAGTCTCATGACATGGCAGCTGCCTTTCTCCAGACTGGATGATCCAAAAGAAAAAGCAACATTAAATCACAAAGTCTTAAACACCCTAGCCTCTGAGGTCACAGATCTTCACTGTATTTCTGTGTTCTAATGGATACATGGGCCAGCCTGGATTTAGTGTGCAAGATCATAAATATAAGAACATGAATAATAGGAGGTGAGAACAATCCAGGGCCATCTTGGACACTCCATTTCCACACTTAAATTTTTCAGCCACATCAAAATCAATTACAAAAACTAAAATGTGTTCACATCTTAGTTATAAAGTTTGAGATTTTTCATAAACAATCCTAATCCTATCCTAACCTTCAGTCTCTGCATATTCTTCTAGTCACTTACTTGACCTACTCTAATTCTTTGAGTAAAAGAAATCTGTCTAGACAGTTGTTAACTTTTATTGGCTCTTAGACTTCTTGAAAAGCTTCACATTCAAAAACCAGCACTCCTGAAAAATGCACAGACCCACAAATATATACAAATTCAAAGGTTTTATGGATGCCCTGAGCTAAGAAAAGAAACTAACCTGCAAACTATACACACAACGCTTTCAGCTGGCTGCTAAGTACAAATATCATAGCTAATGCTCACAATAGGCTGATGTCCAATATGAGCTGACAGGCTGGCTAAAAGCCTGTGAAAGTTAAAATGACAGAAAACTTTTATGTGAAGTACCGAATTTATCTTTAGCTTCACAACTGTATTTGTCTTCATTGACCTGATCAACTGTTCATACTTTATAATGGTTTTTCTTGCATTTGGGTTATACTTTACAAATGCCTTTTGCTAGTATTAGGCATTAATTTTAAAATGCATACCCATGTGGAATGACTCCCACTAATAGCTCATAATGTCACCACAACCTTTGCAGCCAATTTTTAAACATTACTCACCACCAAACAAGGTTACATTAAGTAAATGCTGCCCAGGGCCCCAGCTCTCTGTGGTGAGATAGAATCTAAGTTTAAAAGACAGCCAGCACATTCACCACAAGAGCTAGAAGTTCTCACTCTCACAAGCCAAACTTTTCCTATAGATAGGTGCCACATACTGAACTGCAGAAAGCACAGGTTCTACAAATTTAAGGTAAAAAACTTGGTAAGTTAGTTAAGTCTATATTAGCTACTTTCTTCAAATTAGTGCCCCAGTGCTTAACACTGATTATATTAAAAGATCAGTATTATTTTTTAATATATTGTTAATCTCACCAGAGTCATCAGTGGTAGTTGTTTAGCAGGCAGATTATCAGAACAACTGAATCTGAGTTAGCTAAATGTAGCACGGTGAGGTTGGGTGAGGTAGAACTTTTCATTCTAAAAAGATTTATTGTCAGTGGTTTTCAAAATATGGTACCAGGATCAGCAGCACTATAATCACCTGGAAACTTGTTAAGAAATGCAATTCTTTGAACTCCCATCTCAGATCTACTGAATCAGAAACTGGTGATGAGGCCTAGGATTCTGAGTTGATTTTTTGTTTGTTTTCTGGTACTGGGACTAAACTCAGGGGTGCTTTACCACTAAGCTATATCCCCAGTCCTTTTTAAATTTTGAGACAGGATCTCACTACGTTGCCCAGGCTGGACTTGAACTTTAGATCCACCTGCCTTGGTCTTCTGAGTTGCTGGGATTACAGGCATGTGTCACAGTACCCATGCATTCTGTTTTTAAGCCTATGTGGAGATTCTGATGCTTACTACAACTTGAGCATTCAGAAATTCTATGTTTCTCAATACAGGTCAAGTATTTCTTATCCTACATGCTTAGAATCAAAAATATTTCTAATTTTGATTTCTTTTTGCCCTTTGGAATATTTGCATATAAATAATGATATAACTTGAGAATAAGATACAAATCTAAACATGAAAATTGTTTGTGTTTCATATATGCTTTATACGCATAGCCTGAAGGTACTTCTAAACAATATTTTTAGTACATCTGCATTTTAACTATAACCCATCACATGAAGTCAGCAGTGGAATTTACCACTTGTGGTGTCATGTTGGTGCTTAGTAAGTACCAGATTTGGGAGCATTTTGGATTTCAGTATTTGGATTATGGATGTTCAAGCTGAGTTTAAGAATCATTTTCTCTAGGTTTGTTAAAAAGCTGAATTTCAATAAAACAAAACTCAAGGTTTTTGTTGTTTGTTTGTTTTGTTTTCTTACTATTCCCATCTAATTGTGGACTGTAAGCAGGACTTGTGGACGTAGGATGCAAGTACATAAAGAAGGGTAGGAGGAAGAGACTTTAGGCTCAGAGTAGATAAATGGAGATAAGTGTTTCTCTCTCCCTCTCCCTCTCCCTCTTTTTAAGAAACAAACACTCATGAAATAAGAAAGTCCCTGGAAAGAGATATCCCTAAAAGCATCTGTACTCTGCTAATGCTTATCCTTTAATGCCTTTTAAATTACTTGATAATTTACAGGAAGTTTATTTAGTGTTAATGTCTGTGGTCTCTTTGTGGCCTATCAACCTCTAGCCAGGAAGAAGAATATTTGAAATAGATGTTTCTGGGACACCACAAAACCCTTGCAGAGGACATCTGAGCCATGGGTTATGACGACTTTGGAAAACACCACAGTAAATACTTGTTGTCTTAATTTTCTAACATAAGTGAAAACAGATGCTTGGGTTGAATGGCCGATTAAGAACAAGTGTTATATAATGCAATTCAGCTGACAAACTTAGGGAATTATAAAACTCAATGCATATTCTTTATAAATAGCTGAGAAAGGCACCTGAAAATATTTGAAAAAGCACTGAGATGTTGGTGAAAATAGAATTCCTTGCCAAGAATATGCAGAGAAGAAAATAAGGCTAAACTGTAGTATGAAGTATTATTATACCTCTAAGTGATTCAGTGATATATATCTGTTTAGTCATTCTGGTGATTCAGTTGTAATATCTATATTTGAGTTGTTCCCACAACAGGATAATAAAAATGTCACTTACTTCAGGGTAAGACTGCTTATAAAGGGTTTTGTGATTAGATGGTTCTACATAAGAGCAAAAAGCTAAATCACTGTATGATTGATATATGAATCAAAAATCATATCACACCAAATTCAATTGGTTTTTGGACTTTCACCATATATATTATATTTATAGATAACATGTTTATATATATATTTATAAATACATATTTATATATTTGTATCACAAGGAGAACTAGCACAACTTAGCACCGGGCACACATATGCAAGTGTGCACACACCTGGATCTGGAAGCTTAATTAATACACAGTCTTCTCTTGGCATCATGGGAAATTGGTTCCAGGATCCTTCACCAATATCAAAATCCAAGGATGTTCAAATCCCTAATGTAAAATGGTATAGTATTTGTGTACAACCTATGCACATCCTCCCAAATACTTCAAATTGTCTCTAGATTATTTATAATACACAATACAATGTAAATGCTATGGTAAGTAGTTGTTTTATTTTTTAGTGAATAATGGCCAAAAAAAGCCTTCATATGTTCAGTAGAGATGAAATTTTATTTTCACAAATATTCAATCCACAGTTGGTTGAATCCGCAGATGTAGAACTGTGGATATGGAGGGCTGACGATATATATTTTCATTCGATTATGAGTTATGGTTGAAAAAGTCTAAATGTCAAGAAAACATACAAAGTTCCTATGGCAGGTATAGTGGATGTCTTCCAAGTGCAGGGATCAGAACTTGAAAAGACATGAAAGCAGGAAAGAGGAGAGCTATAAACGAAGTGAGAGGAAAATTTGGAAGACATCTGTTGACTACAGCAAAGAAAATGGTGAGCCTGAGAATGGAGATCAAAGAGGTAAGCTGGCATGTTGAAAAGAACTGAAATGCCTGCAACTGTGATCTGGTTGCCAAGAAGAGGATCACATTTCCTGGGGACACTTTACACAGAAACCCAGCTTCGTGGAAATGTTGGTTACAAGTCAAATGAAGAGAAACATGGCATTTGAATGCAAGATCCAACTCACTAATCCCTAGAAAAAACAACAAAATTTTCTATAAGTTCTTCAAAATATCAAACTACAACTATAACAGAATAAACACAAAACCGGTTTTACACAATGACACTGTAATATCTAGGTTTTGTCACGTGTATATTGTTGCCAACCTTCACGGGACATAATACTTGTGCTATACTTGAGGCCATTTAATGAACTATGGTGTGAACATACGGTTAGGGTTTGTGCAATCTGATCGGCTCAGAGCTTCTCAGATGAATATATGCGAGCTTTTTTCAAGTTTGCTGATTTCAAGAGAAATGAGCAAGAAACCATGTTATTTTCAATTTAATAGAATACTTAGAATCACATAAAAATAATAGTCCTGCCTTGAAAAAGATATAAAGTGTGCATTGTCTTCTAAAGGATGACTCCTGGTGTATCCAAACAGGTGGAGAGTCAGCTGCGAGGCAAGAGTATGAGCCAAAGCAGCCAGCAGGAGTGGCTGGGGTGGTGCCAGGAGAATATTCTGAGGACTCTTATAGTGTTGAGAGAAATGGGAAAGAGGACAGGAGGGAAGTGGGAGGAAGAGGCAGGGCAAGAAGGGGCTGAAGGTTTAGGAAAGAGAGGGACAAGGAACAAAAAGAGAGAGGCTAGAAAAGGGTCCCATTGGGTGAATCATCAGTCACCTGATCAAACCAACCCAATGCCTGGGCATCAATCAGACAGACTGTAGCAGGCACCTAGCAGAAAAGCAAGTCACACAGAGCTGCCTCCCAAGGACCACGACTCATGCTCCCAAATCTTTCACAATAAAAGGCCAGTCTGTTCTGAGCAAGACCTACCAAACCCATGTAGGGAAAGATGGACAAGGGACAGAGCAGGATGCTGATGGCAAGGATTATGTCTAAAGCATCCACCATGGCTTGACACCACTCCTCAGATCCCTTTCACTGTGAGGCTGCCATACCACAGATCCCAGTACGTTAACCACTGACATACAAGAAGGTGTTCTCATCTCTCAGCATCTTTTCCAGACTGTGGAGCTTCCAGCAGATGTCCCTTTAATTGCCACAGAAGGCAGAGTTTTTAAAAGTGCACTTGGTCTCTACATCTCCTCTTACCTTGGTTAAGAAAGTTACTACTGAAACATCCATTAAAGTCACCTTAATATTATTGATTAGTGGAAGCTAAAAAGAGAACTGATATTTATTATACTCCTTTTTTCACAGGACGAATTCTGATGTTCACAGGTTCCCATTTACTTCTGCGCTTTACCCACTAAGCAATATTGCTATTTTTCAATACTTACCTTCTCAATTTTTAATGAAACCACAGATTAGGATAAACCTAAATGAGAAAGCATGCCCATCAACATTTTCTTTCTAATGCTAGGGAAAATATGAGCAGTTAGGGCAAAATTCTGTAACAGGATCATCAGGGGGTATTTGAAGAAGATGGACTAGAAGAGAAATAGAGGGGCGGACTTCAGGTCATCTGATATTATGTCCTAAACCAACTGGTTAGGGGTGGTTTAACTCCATCTGGGAAAGTAAAAGGAGAAGGAACTGTCCTGCCTCCCCTGACAGCATATCTGGAGCAGGACTGAATTCCAGAGTTCTCTGCCAGCAAGACTTTGGCAGCCATCCCAAACTCCTCCTTAAACGACAGAATCTGAGGCTTTCAGAAAGAAGGTCTATTAGGTCTTACATGCCCTTACACGCATGTGCACAGTATACTCTCAGTAGGGCCCTTGGAAAACCAGAATGTTTTCTTACCAGCCAACAGAATGGAAAAATCAAAGGATGATATTCAAGGAGAAAGGAAAACAAACTCCACCTTTGCATCACATCAGATGCAAAAGCACCCCAATTCCAGGTCCTTACAAAGGTCTCGCTGCTCAGAAAGGAAAGACCTTTCCCTGTACTGGAGATGCAGTGGAATGCATTTCAAAGAGGTTTTAGTTTATAAGAGTTTCTGTGTGCTCAAAAATTGTCCTTCAAACAAAGAAGATGAGCCAGAATGTATATGGTAATGTACACAATTAAAGAAACCATTTCCAAAAGAAATCATGTCACCAGGACTTTGCAAAGAGGGAAATTCATGGCACATTTGCTTCACTCCAGTGTTGTACACTGATGGGCTCATGATGTTTTGGTGTTTCTTACCTATTACATGAACTCATTTCTTTTCTTTATGTATATCAAAGCTAGTGTATAACAACACAGTGGAATGGCTTAACTCTTGGAAATTCAAGAGTTAAGTTAAATGAGGACATTGTTAAATGAGGACAAAGAATTAAGACACTGATGATTTCACATAAAATGACTTGTGTGTGGTCAAGTAGAACTGATTTCAAACTCGTCAAAGGCAGGAAATGTCCTACTCATCTTTGTAATCTTTATATGATGATTTTAAAATATCACCTACATAACAGAAAGAATAGATGTAAGTTCAGTCCTGATAAAGAAAATTAGTCATAGCTTCTCAGGTTTAGCTTCTGAGATTTTATAAAATTAGAGAGTATCACTGATGTTCTCATACTAAAAACAAATGTTATTCTTAATTTTAAGCATTGTTGTATGTACTTTGAGAAGGAAGTCTGAAAAATTATTCCAAATAGTGTTTTAAAATCCTGGAATAAGACAAAAAAAAAAACTTTTAAATTGATAGAAATTAAAACTTAAATGGAAAAATAATTTACTTGCAACTTTTAAATTTTAGTCTATATTCTTCCAGAAGCATTTATCAAGCATTTATACATGCACATTTTCAAAAACTGTTGATGAGTTATTAGTTATAGCCATGAGCATATTGGAATTACCTAAGATATGTTTTTAAAATCTCTCACTCTGGACTAATTGAATTGTGATGGGGCAGGGGTAGCAGAGCATTACCAGTATTTTTGAAAACGCAGTTATTCTCATGTGCAGCAAGGATTAGAACTATTGCAATAGATGTTATAATACTGGTGAACTTATGTTAAAAGAAGAAAATGCTTATTTTTATATCATAGGTAAGGTTTATATTGGGAAAAACTTTACAAGTAATTTTTAATCTGATCAGAAGGCGCTTGGAGTGGGTGCATTTGATCTGAGTTTCTAATGGATGGGCATTAGACACATAATCCTTAACTAGAGAATGGTAACAAAATTTCTATGGAAAAATCACATCTTCTACTGCTGTTTTCAGAATTCTGTGGAGAGAAACATTAGCTGACTTTATTGCTTGTGTTCTGAGAGGCTTCAAACCTCAGACTAACTCTGAGGATCCTGAATTTCAAGCAAAATCCCAGGAAATATAAATCGGAGTTCTGTTGGGTCACGAAAATCTACTACACACCATAACAATCTCACCATGAAAGATTTTCAGTGGGAAACACAAGTAAACATTATAAGCAGTGAACTAAATCCTGATCCAGTCTTGCTACCTACAAAACTTTCCCAGAGTAGCCCGAGACCCCCAAGCCAACCTTCCCTATCACGTGCCTCCTAGACCTTTAAAATCTTCCCAACATAAGAAGAGACTGTGGGCTAAAGGGAAGACCCACTGGGTGCTCAAATATTATTAAACATTCTACAAGATTCTGAGTGTCATGCTGAGAATATTTCTTTGTACTACCTAAATTTTGTTTTGTTTCCTGAGATCATGTGGAAGAATTGCTGTTTTATTAACACTAAATAGCATCTGAGAGAAGCTCTTTTAATTTTCCGAGTTGCCTTAATCACATCCAGCAACAAAAGTATACTTTCTTTCCCCAAACACAAATTTATTTATCCTCATTGTAATTCCTCCATTTACTCAAAAGCCACTCCACTAATGTTTCTGAAGCATATTTTCATGGGGACTGTGTGACTAAGTTCATATTTATTAATTGCTTAATATATGTTCAGATTTGTACATCATTTTTATTTTTATTTTTTTCCTTTGAGAGGTGGTGGCACCAATGAAAGCAGTTCTTCTATTTGGGGGGAATTTGCTTTGTGTGGCACCCTACATAGATCAACCATGCTTGATGAACTATAGAACAACTCAGCAAAGGAATCTAGGTACTGACTGGCCTCTTGCATACAGAAAAGAAGGTTCACGTTGGATGCTGAACATTTGCCTTTGCATTCTTAAGCTACTTACCTCAATTTTCAGGAATTTCCTAGAATTAACTCCAACTATGGAGGGACACAAATAAGCAGTATGCTTATTGAACATCTGCCAGTAATGGCTGAATTCTGTGGGAAGTTGACGGAGTGTTTATGCTCAAACAAGTGTATTCTCTGGAGTCAGATGCCCTATGTCCATGGTTGTACCATATAACTTAGTGCCTTTAAGCAGTCATTCAACATTTTGTGGCAGGTACACTGTAAGCTAATCAAGGTGTAATTACCTCTCACCTGCTTCTCACTAATAGGATATGGCAAAAGAAATGGGCCTTCCCTTCTGCAATTAGGCTACATAAGGCAATGATTTCCATCTTGCCTGCAGACTCTTCTGGGCAAGCAGCCATAGTAGAAAGGCCCATCTGGCAAAGAACTGAGGTGACCATTGGCCAATGAAGGCCAGTGATGAGGCCCTCAGACCAATGACCCTCTAGTAACTGATTTCTTTGACCACATTGCTTGTAAGTGAATCCTTCCCCAGCCAGGCCTTCAGATGAGACCCAGCCCTAGAACCTTCACTGAAACTTCATGAAAGACCTTGAAGAAGACCCAGCTAAGCCAGGCTGACTCCTATACCATAGCAAGTTTGAAACAATCAATGCATTATTTTAAGCTGCTAACTTTGTGGAAATTTGTTATGCACAAAGATAACTAGCATACTCTTTAAGATACTAATAATATACTTTTCACAAGTGTGAGGATAAAAAGACATCATTTACATAAGCACAGCCTTAAACACCTAACCTGGTATATGGTAATTTAGTTATATTTAATAAAATGTATGTATTTAACATGTTATTCCATTCATGGGTAGCTTTTTTTTTTTTTTTTTTTTAGCTGATACTTTTTATATTTACTTTGGGGGTGAGTACTGGAGATTGAGCCCAGGTCTTCACACATACTAGGCAATTTCTCTACTACTGAGCTACATCTATAGCCTTTTCGTTTTATATTATTTTATTTTGAGACAGGGTCTCACTAAGTTGCCCAGGATGCCTTGAACTTGCAATCATCCTGCCTTAACCTCCCAAGTAGCTGAGAATACCACACCCAGTTTATTTTTACTTTCGGTCATTTTTTAATTTGTTTTTATTTTATTATTCTAGGAATTGATCACATTAGATTATCCTAATTTTTAATTTTACATCTGTTTTTAGATAACTCTTATTAAATTCACTTCTTTTATGCCTATTATTGTAAATGCCAATCAGGGAATATTTAAGAGGGAATTCTTTCTGAGGATGGTGACCCAGGTAGAATGGTTGGTCACATCTCCTCTATGGTTTTCCCTTACTCCAGGTCTCACTTTCATCTTAGACAAACCATTCATCAACTCACATTAACCTACCAAAACATTTTAATCTTCTTTGTTACAATATAGTCTTAATAAATTCTATTCTCAAGTGTTCCACTGTATCTCATTAACTTGAGTCAAGAGAAAGGGAGAAGCTAAAATTCCTTAAGATTTTGTATCTTATAGTCCAATTGAACAGTCTATGAAACTAAACTAGTGATGTATATTTAACCTAAGGAAATTTTACTTTTAAATCTTGGGATTTTTTTACATTCTTAATTTAAAGTTCTTTTAGAACACAGCTGAATCTCATTCCGTTTTATCTAGTAGATATTCAATAATCAGTGCTTGAATAAACAAACATACCAATAAATCTGCCAAGAGACTTTAGAGCTTTAATAAAATACAAAAATAATTCTGTGGTTTCCTAACTTTTTCCTTTTAACAGCAGGGCTATTTCTTCTAATATACTCTTCAATACAGTTCTAGCAAGACCTAAACATATATTATTCAAATAAAATTAGAACTCCTTCTGCTAGACTTTGCAGTCCCCACATCAACCTCCCAACTTCCCTGCCCTAGATGGAAGAGAACTGATGGTCTCCATCCCCTCACAAGTATCAACCGCCATTTGGAGACATACACTGTGTTGTTCGAGTGACAAATTTTTATTTTGTCAAAGTTAAGATTGAGAGGGCTCCATGGAGAGGGAGAGGACCAACCCCCATTAGAGCGGCTGGACAGTCACAGAACAAGAAATAAGAGCTTGCCTCTCCAAAGACAATGTTCTATTTCCTCTTCATAATAAATCTTAAGGACTCAGAACAGATAGAGACAAGAAAGGCATGTCAATTGCATCCTGTGGATCTCTGGGTCTTGGTTTCCCCTGTCAATACTTCAGTAGTTGCTGAGAATTGGCCAGCAGCCACCTCTGTTGGGAAGGCCCCTCACTTCTCAGCCATCTTTCTTGCCCCAAAATGCATTTGTCCTTTACACTTGAGTATCTTTCATGGTATTTGATACCTCCAGTCTGGATTTGGTCTTTCTGGCCATTCACAAAATTTACTGTGCTTCACCCAAATTAGAGAAGAATGCTACTCTACTGGAATTATCCCTTTCTACCCCATCTCCTCCACTAACTCCAGTTGCCTGAAGACAGGTGCCAAGCTTTGTCTCCCCAGTATCAGTGCTCTCTATATATATGGGGTAGAATTTATAACTTGAATAAATTAATGTATCTTTACATAGATCACTGAACTGATATTACATCAAAATCAAGAGTAGAGTCTTTTATATTATGTAGAGGCACAGTCTGGCTCTATAAAATGAGAGTAATAGGATACTCACTTTATAGGGGACTTAGACAATTTAATTAAATTCATCTCATTAAAAATGTGTAGCTCTATTGTCTTGGCATGATCCCTGCCTTACATATGTCTTGTACAGTCACCTGCCATCTGCCGTCGTGAACCTCTCGATTGCTCTGATGCTGAATACCTTTAACTGTCCATGCCCCACCTGATAGAGAACAAGGACTTTGGGTTACTTCCCTCAACTTCACTCCCTTTTCAGCAGGAAGCAGTTTGGAGATTCCATCACCTGGTTTTCCATAGAAATGGGATATAGAAATTGACAGTGGGGAAATGTAACAGTGTCGACCTTGTGCTTTGAATGTCGCCCTTTCTGCTCTGCCACTGCAACTTATTTTTAAAATGGATATGTTTCTTTCTCTTCCTCTCTTCCTCTCTCCCTCCTCTTCCCTAATCTCTCTCCCTCCCTAATCTCAGGTAAAACAGGATTACCTTTCTTTCCCATGTTAGTCAGATTTATCTGTCCTTGAATACAAACCCACCATAGGAAGAAGTAACCCAGAAGATATCAGAAATGACTATCTCCCAAATTAACAAGTGAATTACAACGCCAATAGACAATATGTGGAATGTAGCCTTTGAATCACCTCTTTAAAAGCCCCCTGTTCCTGCTAATGGGCAGAATCTCAGACTTTGGGACAGGAGTCTGTGTTTCTCCTTTGCTAGCAAAGTAATAAATCTTTTTCCTTTTTTTTTAAAAGTATATATAGCTGTAAATTACCACATGCAGTACACATTCAAAAAAATGTTATCTATGAGAATGAGAACAATAGTAGTTGTAGATAATAGCCATGATGGTTATTGTTTTATCGTCAGTCCCTGTGTTTTTTGTACCTGAAGTGAGAGATGTCTACCCTCTCAGGTAAAACCTGACACAAAGAGCCAGCTACGCATTCCCTCTGCCACACGACAAGGCTCACACCCAAGATGCCCGGGCTCCCTGATCATATGACTTCACTTGCAACTCAGATGTTCCTCTGTGGTTTTCCTCACACATGCCTTAAAGGGAGGTGTGACAGACTTGCCTAATAATAGTATCCTTTGCCTTCAGGCTGAATACAATTCTCTGGGAGTTTTACTACAGAGATGTGCCAAGCTTCTGATGTCCAATTATAAGATTTTTTTTTTTTTGGTACCAGGGATTGAACTCAGGGGCACTCGACCACTGAGCCACATCCTCAGCCCTATTTTGTGTTTTATGTAGAGACAGGGTCTCACTGAGTTGCTTAGCGCCTCGTCGTCACTGAGGCTGGCTTTGAACTCGCGATTCTCCTGTCTCAGCCTCCCAAAGTGCTGGGATTACAGGCGTGTGCCACCGTGTCCGGCTTCCAATTATAAGATTTTGTTGGCTCCCTTCACTCCTGATTGTCCTGTGTGGTTTTGTTTTCGCATGTATGCTGGGGAGAAAAAACTTCTCTGGTGCAAGAATAAAGATTATGAAGGTTGCTGGAGCACAGGGGCTTTCTAAGGTACAAAACAATATGATTCATCTCAGGGGCCTGTGTGTTACAGTCCAATTCCTCCACCTGAAAAACAAGTTCAAGTGGTTCTCACCTGGTGGAGCCATGCAGCCTTCCCCATCCCCATGGAAATCCTGATCCCAAGGCAAAGGCATAGCTTTCCCTGGAGAATATCTGCCCACATGGGAGGACCACAGTCAGGTTGGAAGGGGGTGAACGCTTTGCCCCATTGATACACAAAATAGCATATCACAGTCTCACCCCATCTGTCCACCAATGACATACCACCAAGCTATCTCACAGAGCTTTATCTTACAGTTTCAACAAAATATCACATATTATTCAGTGTGCATTCAATATTGAGCCACCTTTCTACTAGTAAAGACCCTTTACTAACATCTCTTCATGTCTTAACTCATTTAACCCTATAATATTACAGTACCTATAGTAGATAGGTATCATTTTGCTCATTTTACAGACAAGAAAACTGAGGCTTAGCAAAGGTTAGTAACTTGCCAAAGAATATGGTCATTAAATAGTGAAAAAGAGAATAGGTACATTATTAACAGTCTCCTTTAAGCTCTTAAAAAATAATCAGGACCCTTCTAAGAACTTATATTTTATAATAAGGTATGTGGCCAGACATGCATATAGGCAAATGACATATGACAGGTTATTTATTATAAATAATCAAACAATACATATATAACATATGTGTAAATATATATAAAGTTTATATAAAATGTGGCTTTGTCTTAGGAAAATGTGAAAATTAAGATGAACTTTAAACATTGTGAGAGAATCAATTTTATTCAAGGGAAGGATAGCATTCGCACACGTGCTACAGAATGTGATTCCTAAGGTTTGGGTAGAGGGCTCTGCTTACCAAGTGGGAAATAGGGTAGAATGTAAATTTTTAATCAGAAACTCAGTGTCCACTTTTGGCTCTGCCATTAAAAACATGAAAAAGTCCCTCAGCTTCCCCATCCTTTGGATGCCTTCATTTATAAAATAAAATGTTAGGCGAGGCCAGTGATTTCTAAATATTGGCCTGTAATGAAGATTTTATCAGTCTATGACAAAATGAGTAAAATGACTTGTTTGTGTAGCTAAATTCATTTGTTTTATAAATCTGTTAAAATAGCCTGTTTTTATGAACAATGGGGATCTTAAGTAACACATAGTCTGAACTCTATTAGGTAGGTAGAGAAAAAAAAACTGTTTGTATCATTTTTTTAAAATCCTTTTTTAGCCCAGCATTTCTCCAAATATGTTCTGGGAAAAACAAACCCTGGCAAGATATAATTACCATCATCCTGAAAAAAGAGGTTTTCAGTTAAATGAATTAGGGAAACAATGGGTTAAAAAATTGTAAAATGCTAACATCTATTGTAACTACCCCACCGCAGAAGACAAAGCATTAAAGGCTCCCCAAGTTATTGACAAAAAGCAGCCACCTGCCCACTGCTGTCCCCCACCCCATCAAAGGACAGAACACCTATTTCTGGAACACAGTTTGAGAAAGATGACTTCAGCTAAAAGAAAGTTCCTCAATAGCTTCTATGATTAAAAGTAGCATTAAAAACAACGAGATGTGTCATTTATTTTATAGTTGTTACAATTTGATGGGTGGGGAATTTTCTCAAGATTTATAAACTTATAGATTTATTTAGATTTAGAAAAGAAACCTGGATGAAAACACTTCAGATTAAAACTCAAAGAAATAGACAAATATTCCATGATCATTTTTTATAACTGTGTTTTTTTTTCCTTTTCCTTTACCAATGATAGTAAAGGCAAACTGTATTAAGAGGTCTGTATTTAGTGACTGCAACATAATTAAAGCACTTGGAATTTGCAGAAGTTTACAATAAACCAAATTTTGGCTATCATCCCTGCACGGTGAATAGAAAGTAAATAAAACCATCTATAGGTATTGAGATGGAGAGAAAAACCCCAGATTCCTCTCAAATGATATGTTACTGTTAAATGTTTAATCAGGATGAATGGTTAATTGTAAATGCTAGTAGCTCATGATTTATGTCAATCACAGTTTACCATGACCAAGGAACAAAATTCTTGGTGGAAGAAAAAGATCTGATAGTGTTTGCTTTTCTTTTTTCTTTGCAGAATTATTTGATCAGAGTTGAGAAGTTTTACTTAGCCTTTTTATTGCTTTTCACATCATCATGTGAAATACCAACCAGCCAAATGCTTCAGCCTTCACATTCTGGATTCAAGTTTCACTTTACTCTGTGAGAAAAGAGCAGCTTTCACTCGAGACAAGATGATTCTGGAGTGAGCCTTCCAGAGAAAGGACCCAGGCAAGATCTTCTGAATATTCTGACACTAACAACTTTTCTAACTATGCACACTAGGTTTTTGACAATCCTGTAGCTCTGGGTTACCTCCAATATTTTCCATCATAACTGTTCGGTAAATTCCAGCCTGTTTTTCATAATCCTGCTGACTACAGCAGTCTGCAGCCATAAAAAGCCTCCACAGACCTAAATTTGGCTTCCAAAAGCACCTCTGCAAAGGAACAAAAGTACACACAATATTTATGTTCAAAGACAGGAGAGGAAGGAGCTTCTTGTTTTAGTGTTGATGGGCTTAGTGTTTTTAGGGTCTAAATTTAGAAATTTTAGTTTTCTTCTAATGGCATTTGTAAACAAAATACCAACACTAAAATAAGAGCAGTTTAGTAAGGAGAAGGGGGAGTGTCTTGTCCAACAGATAAAACCCTCTTCCAAACTCAACTGGAGAGAAGTGTCTACATTTAACGCATGACTGTACTTTGGTCAGACCTGGTCATCAGGTATGCTTGAGATTTATGCCAAAGATTCCAAGTTTCAGAAAAAGCTTTTAATCTTAAGCTGGTGCTGGTTTAGTCTCTGAGAAAAGTGATAAAAACAGCAAAAAAACTAGCAAATTATAATAGCCCTTTACATAATATGATTCAATATACAAATACTGCAGCTTGAAGCTATACCATTCAAGTTTTCTTGAACATACCCAACCAAGAAGTTGGCTTTCATTTTTGCTATAAAGAACTGCAACTGAAAAGTAAATAATGGGGAAAGGGGAGTAATAGTTTAAGCAAACCCTTCACACATTTGAACTTTGACTTTCTGCAGCATAAATCTATCCCCCACCCATATGATAAAGCAGGTCATATTTAATATCAACAGTTAAAAACAAGTATCTCTTAAAAATATTTTTAAAACATAAAACATCAGAGCTACTTGCCTTTTGGCAATTTCTGTGCATTTCCCAGGGCAAGTGCAATACTTCCACAGAGAAGTAGACACCCCAAGCTGGAGAGCATGTTGCATTTGCCACCTCGCCCGGGGAGTGATGCTGGTGGGTGCCTCACAACCCTGGAGCTGCATTTAAGTGGATGGTCTCCCAGTGACAGAGGCGGGCGGCTGCACTTAGCTGTGCTGTGGGCTTACTCACAGGGGGTGGAGACAAGATGACATCACAGCCTTTCCCACACACACCAAAAAAAAAAAAAAAAAAAAAAAAGGCACAACAGCAAAAACATATCATCATATTTCCCTCTGTGAAGTTGTAACTGTCTCTTCTCTTCCCTCTGTGACATAAATATTGAAATTATGGCCAATCTATATTTGTAAAAGCAAAAGTAGTTAGGCAATTTTGAAACATTTGATAGACTATTTTAAAGAATCTGTAAAAGACACACTTGAGACCATCAGAACATTAAAAATATAAAATGAAACCTTGTTAGTTAGGGAGGAAACTGTTTTCAATTATCCAGTAAACCAAACCAATTCTTCTTTGAAATGGGAGTAAATTAATAAAAATATACTTTTGAACTATCCTGTATTTTCAGTATTATGAGAAACATTTAAGTCCTGGGCTATTAGCTATACTATATATATATATATATATATATATATATATATATGAAATAATCATGTATACATATATATAAATATATACATATAGGCATTCTATAAGTATGGATATATAGACAGCACTATTAACAGTTGAGCTCCACTCCAAGCTGGGCTCTGTAATAGGACTGATTTAGTGGCTGTGCAGACACTGTGGTGTATCCCTGCCTATCAGTGAGAAAAACAGGCTCAGAGAGGTTAAGTGTTCTGACCAAGCCAGTGTACTCCAATGATTAATAAGTTAGACAGGCTTTGGAATAGGGTTTAAACTCAGACACCACTTACTAGCAAGGTGTCCCTGAACAAACCTCTTTGATATGTTATTGATACTGAGTACATTTCTCTGCTTGCTCATTTGCAGGCATGGGTCTAATCAGTTTACACATATGAAGACATTCATTCCTCAAAATGACCAATGAGGAAAGCATTGTCATTCCTCCCATTTAACAGGTAGGAAAACTGTGCATAGAGGTACAATAAAAAGCCCAAGGTCACAGCTCCCGTAAGCAACAGAGCCAGTATTTTAAGCAGGCCACTTCCACTTATAAATGCTAAACTTTAAATTCTAAAATAGAAATGATAGTACCAACTTCATAAATTTTCTAGTAGGGATTTTAGAAAGTATTTAGTAGTGCCTGTCACACAGAAAGCAGTTGCTGAAAGTGACAGCAATAAATGACAATAGTAAAACTCTCCAGTAAGTAGAATATACTCTAGCCTGGGTGTAATTACCTCTGAAGTCCATGCATGTGCCCTCTCCCCCTACAGCACATGGCCCCAAATATAGGCACATTGCTGGAATGACTGGGGTAATAATTTAAATATTGCTTATATTGACTTTTTGAAAACACTTTATTTCATAAGGTTGCTGTAGTTGAAAACAGTCAGAGGTAACTGGATAACTGGTCAAATGAAAATGACAGGTAGAAAACTTACCAAAAGAAAAATTGAAGAGACAGCCCTGTCTTCCAAATAAAGTGTGAGAGGTACATTGTTAAAGTCATCTGGAGCTGGCCCGGTCCAAGCTCTCACCATAGGAATGCTCTGGCAGTGGCTATGGAAGGGACTGGGTTATTTAACAGGTCTTTTTCATCTCTGATTTTCTACTTCAATAGGCAGTTCCCTCAAACCCGAGTTTGGACACTCATCCAGCTGGCCCTGCTAGTTCTGTTTCTATATGCCATTACCATGAAGCTAAGCCAGTGAGGCCACAGTGTTAGCAGAAAATGACAGGTTTTCTGAGGGAACAATACCAGCAGAAATGTCGACAAGAAGGCTAGTTCTTCAAAACAGTGTGCGGCGCTAATGTGAAGGTTGGGTGATGGGATTGGGCAATCAGCCTCTGTGTGGGTAACAGGCCAATTCCAATCCACATTAGCAATCATTATTTGCAGTTTGGAAATGACTAGAAGCTAATAAAATAAAGGCCAATCTGATTATTTTGTCAGAAAGGTGGTTGCATTACCTTGGCTGGTAGGATAAATGACCATTCAGTAAAAATGGTGACAGTATTATTATAGCTCTCCAAAGACCAGGAGGAGTAATGGCTTTAGAAAGGGCCCGTCTCACTCATGACTTTTCACCTTCTCAATTAACAAGAAGTTTTCTGTCAGGCCAGACTTCCCACTCAGACAGGAGGGATACAAATCCTCCAGAAGACCTGTAGTTGCCTCCTAACAGGGAATAAACACTTCAGGGCTTTGGTCATGCAATCATTGAAAGATTTTAGGCTAAATCCAAGGAAAAATTGACCCTCTGGCTATGGGTATACTGCAGATGACTACTGTGGAATAATTGGTGCATCCTGTCAGGTTTCTCAGTTTTCACAAGAGAACACCAAAGGCCTCTTCAGCCACAGTATCTTATTTGGAAATATGGAAATGCTAAGCTCCAGATACTTGTGAGATTGTAGACTACTGAATTTTGTCACCAACATTTATAAAAAATCTCATTGAAAGAGCACTTAGGAACAACTGCTTGAAAAGCACATAAAATATGTACTGTATTTTTTTGTGAAGGCAGGGACCATGCCTTTTCTGTTTATCATGCCCTCCATGCCTAAAACATAAGAATGCTATAAGCATATGAGGACTAAGTGTCACAGGAAAAACACATCCCTCAATTCCTCCAAACAGTCTAAAAGTCAGTCCTGGACTGACCCAGAGAAAGCTTGAGTATGACCTAGAATGTTGCTGGAAGATAATTCTCCAAGGGGCCCACATCTTATATGAACAGAGGCACTGATTTCCTCTGGCCCAGACTATTTTTTTAAGAATACTTGTATTGTAAACAGCCTTGGAAGACAGAACTTGGTTTGTTGACTCATGTAATAAAGATACTGTCTCTTTCTGGGGCAAAGGGAATGGATGATTATTTCCTTCATAAAAGACTAGAGTTCCCCAAGCTTAATGTTCTTTTGTGATATCACCTGTACCTCTTTTAGGAATTGGGACTCAGAACTCATACAAATACCATTTGTCTTGCATCTCATTCCAGCATCTATGAACTATGAATGTTAGTTTGCACATAGGATAACATCTCAGAGCCTTCCCAGTTCTTGACAATCAAGTTTTGGCTCATTCTAAAATATTTTACTAAATCTTGCTTTAGTATAGTACTTTTGATACAATGCCTATATTCAAATCCACTGTAAGACTCAGCCCTGAAACTCCCATTTGGGAATAGTAATAGTGTTGCCAGACATTGTTTATTAATTAAATCATATGCTTTATTAAAATCCTAGAGAAAACTTCTATTTTTTGTGTCAAAAAAAAAAAAACAGCTATGACTTCTTTTTTCCTGAGCAACTATTTATTTTGTGACATTATAACCAGCTTCACTTGCTGTGTAGATTGCTCAAGAACCACAGCCAATGTGTCCCCCACCCATACTAAGCATATAGGTCTTGTGATGTGCATTTTCTGACATCATTCCTGGCTCTATTTTTCATCCCCACCCTTATTTCTTGCTTATTTTACTTGGAGTCTTAATTTGTGTGATTTTATAAGTTGCTTTAATTTGTTTCTGGAACAAGGTATAGTAAAACAGACAAGCCCCATGCACAGGAGTTGTATCAAAAACATGTGTCAAAATGTGAAGTGGGAGTCTGGAACCTGTTCTCTACTTTCTTTTTCTACAAAACAGACCCAAATGGAATTTTGGTAAAATAATCATACAGCATCATTTCTTTACATTATTTTTATCTTTGGGGAAATGGGTGAATTCCCTGAGTCTAAAGGGCATTTAGAACCCAGCTCTAAATAAGTGTTATATTGTTTAGTCATTTCATGTTTGACTTTTTAAGTGTTCAACATTAATTCCATTATTTCAAAAGAGACTTCCATTAGACCATAAATCTTTCAAATTTTGGAAATAAACTCTACAGTCATTTTACCTATCAATCCACATCTTTTAGTCTCTGGTATGTTAAGAACTATGTTAGGGCATTTTTAAAGACTTATATATGTGCAATTAATAATACAAAAGTATGCTGTGGTTTTCTAGGGGATGCTAATAAAAATAATTTTAATATGACTCATATTTGAAATGGGAAACCCAGTGTTCCATGTTTTCAGCCCAAACCTTGTTTCTGTAATTACTGTGCTGAACCAGACTCATGATCCAATTGGATGAATATCCTGCTCCAATGAGGGTACATTTGGCCAGGGCAAGAAACTCTTCCCCAATGATTTTTATAGCACAGAGAAGTACTGCCCCATAAATGCCTAAGTTATGTTTGCAGGTCATTCTTCAGTCTGTCCAAAAGCACCTTAACTTTTAGTTTTTAGTTTCATTATCTTAACAGCCTGTGCTTGTAAAAGGCCAGAAAGAATCTTTTCTATTAATGAATCTTTTCTATTCATTAAGGTCTAGATTGTACATCTTTAAGCTATGAAGTTTGCCTTCTGTCCTAGTCTATTTTCAGCTGCTACAACAGAATACCACAGACTGGGTAATTTAAAAATAAATGTATTTTGTATAGATCTGGAGGCTGAAATGTCTACAGCCAAGGGGCCCACATCTGGCAAGGGCCTTCTTCCTGCATCATAATATGATGAAAGGCATCACATGACAAGAGAGCATATGATATGATTTGGATATGAGGTATTCCCAAAAGCTCCTGTTAATGCAGGAATATTCAAAGGTAAAATGAATACATTATGAGAGCTGTAACCTAATGGGTTCATCCTAGTTTGAAAGGACTGTGTATTAACTATAGGCAGCTGGGGCATGGCTATAGGAAGTGATTCTTTCTTGTGACCCTTCCCCTCCTCCTTTCTGAGTCCTGACCCTACCACAAGGAGACAGCCTGCCTTGGCCATGCCCTTCCCTCCATGATATTCTGCCTCATCTTGGGTCCTGAGCAGTGGGTTTGACCATCTAGGGACTGAGATCTCTGAAACTGTGAACCACAAATAAACTTTTCCTGCCTAAGTTGTTCTTGTCAGGTACTTTGGTGACAGCACTATGAAAGCTAACTAAAACATTACATGAAAGGGAAAGAGTGAGAGAGGCATCAACTCATTCTATAACAAATCTACACTCATAATAATTAACCCATTACCTTGATAATAGCTCTAATACATTCATGAGGAAAGAGCTCTCATGACCTCATCACCTCTTATTCGGCCCATCTCCCAACTGTTGCCTTGGAGATTAGGTTTCTGACACATGAACTTTGGAGGATACATTCAAATCTTCCTTTTTTTGTCTAAATTCTGCTATCTTCATGGAGATAGCTGAATACCTACCCGATCTTGTACAAGTGGAGGGAATATCTTTTGTCCTAGCTTCAAAGAATGTAAAAATGGATGGAGTAAAGAGCTGAGTGGGAAATATTAGTAAACCAGACAAAGGACTCTGAACAGGAAGATGGGTCAGAGAAGGATCCTGAAAGTTAGAGCACAGCAGCAGGGAAGCTAGGGCACAGGGCGTGTAGACATAGCAGAGCAGGATGGGGAGGTAGGAGGATGGTGGTCCTAGGAACATGCTCTCAGAAAGAGTGTCTTTCTCCCAGGCTCTTACTTACTATTGCGTGTTGTATGGGAGGGTGATGTGCTGTAAAAGCTGAGATGGGAAGAATCATGATTGTGGTCTCCAAAACTACACAGCCCACATCTTTTTCGTTATTATTTCATGGAAGGGACTCCTCTCTGAAGATTTCCCAACTTTGCTGCATCTTATTTAAGGGGCTGGATGACAATGATTACAAGCAGTTCAGGAAAGGAAGGATCTTTCAAGTTAGGGTGAGGTCGCATCTCCCCAATAACATAAGCATTTGTTGGCTCTTCTGGTTATAACCAAAAATTCACGGAAATAAAGTAAGGAACAGTATTCCAAAGGGAAAGACATATTCTAAATCAAATTGAAAATCCACCATGATAAAAAAGGAAAAGATGTAGTAAATGGTTCTAAACCAAGAAGAATAAAATATTCTTAGAAGTTGACAGCTTATAATAGTTAACAATTATAAGCATTTAAAGTAACATTCACGACCCTATCCAAGATGGTAGCCTAGATGGATGCTGCGTTCCTAGTCTCTCAAGGACTGGGGATTAAAGCAGTATAAATACTGTTTCTTTGCAGATTATTAGAGGACCCCTGATAGCTGCCTCCATGCAGGAATTCCAGTTGCTTGCCTGGGTGGGTCACCATGCCCCAGCCACTCGCCCATGCAGGACCCTTGCTCATTGCCTATGCAGGACCTGCTGCCTCATAGGACCCCTGCACCAGAGTCCACAAATGATGCAGGACTCTGCGTTGCATGCCCACGCAGTACCCCTAGCTGTCACTCCCATGTGGGACCCCCGGCTGCTGCTCCTTTGTGGACCTCCATCTATCAGCGTGGAACTCCCCCATTTGCCTACACCTGGGAACACTAGACAGGATCTAGAGACAACCTTCTTCGGCACAGCATGCCACAGAGCTGCATCTCTGAACAGGTCGCCCAATACCACCACCTGGCCGGGCCCTACACTCTATCTCTAAAAGTAGACACCTTTATTGTGGGACTCCTTCCTTTCCATCATGGATCTGAGTGGGGAGATACCAGTAAACAACAGACAACCCCATCTACTAGATGAGAAGGGAAGTAATCCTTTTTATTTACCTTGAGACTTTTTTCCCCTCTATTATTTTTTCCTTTCTTTTCCTTCATTTCTCTCTCTCGCTCTTTTCTTGCCCTCACATCCTCAACATTTGTGAAACCAAGTATTTTTTATATATTAGGGTACTGAGGACTGTGATATCTGATGAGTATATTATAGTTGTATTATATAGTCTTGTATCTTCTATTTTTATATGTTTTATTTTTCTTAATTTTTGTTTCCTTTTTTTTTGTACTCTATTTTCTTCGCACTTACTTGTCTTCCCCAAATCTCTTTCTATCTTTTCTACTACTAGCCAACTTCTTTTGGATTCCTCTTTCACACTTTCTAGGATCTAATAACTCTATATTCTTACTTCCTACCTCCCTAACATCTCATCCTACACCCCAACCCAGTTCTCACTAGTCTACCAGCAGAAACTATAGACCCTTTTGAAAACCTGTTGTTTATATAGCAGATACTAATTGAACTCATAATTTCTGAATATTGTGATAAAGCCATAAATGTCCTATTAGGAGCTACTTGGTTTAAAACTATATATTTTTTGTATTGAGATCTGTAATATTGATTTCCCCCTAAAAGGAGAGGTATTGGAATCCTGCAAGGAATCTATAAGATATGGGAAAAAATTGTAACATCTCAAATCTGCAGTGTTAGAAGGGAAGACCACGAACAACATGAAAAAACAAAGGAAGAAAGTGCCCCAAACAAACCAAGATACTACATTATTAGAATCCATGGTCAGCACATCAAAAGAAATGTCAGAGAAGGAGTTCAGGATATACATAATTAAAATGTTCTGTGAATTAAAGGATGATATAAGACAGCAAACATGGGCAGCATAATCTCATTTTGATAAAGAGATACATAGAAAATTCAGGAAGCAAAAGATTACTTTAATAAGGAGATAGACATTCTGAAAAAGAAACAAACAGAAATCCTCAAAATGAAAGAAACACACCAAATTAAAAACTCAATAGAAAGCATCATCAACAGATTAGATCACTTGGAAGACAGAACCTCAGACAATGAAGACAAAATATTTAATCTTGACAACAGAGTTGAACACACAATGAAGATGTTAAGAAACCATGAACAGAACATCCAAAAATTATGAGACAACATGAAAAGGCCAAGCTAAGAATTATTGGGATAGAGGAAGGCATAGAATTTCAAAACCGAAGGAATGAACAATTTATTCAATGAAATAATACCAGAAAATTTTCCAAACATGAAGAACAAAATTGGATAATCAAATAGAAGAGGGTTACAGGACACCAAATGTACAAATTCACAACAAATCTACACCAAGTCACATTATAATGAAAATCCATAGTATACAGAATAAGGAGAGAATCTTAAAAGCCACAAGAGAAAGGAATCAGATTACATATAGAGGGAAACCATTTAGGATCTCTGTGGACTTTTCAACCCAGGCCCTTAATGCTAGAAAAGCTTGGAACAACATATACCAAGCTCTGAAAGACAATGGATGCCAACCAAGAATCTTATATCCAGCAAAATTAAGCTTCAGATTTGATGATGAAATAAAAAACCTTCCAAGATAAACAAAAGTTAGAAGAATTTACAAGAAAGCCTGCACTACAGAACATTCTTGGCAAAATATTCCATTAAGAGAAAATAAAAAACAACAATGAAAACCTGCAAATGGAGGACTACACTAAAGGGAAGGTCAATAAAAGGAAAAACCTAGTCCAGTTAAAAACTAAAAATAAACCAAAATGTCTGGGAATACAGACCATGTCTCAATAATAACCCTGAATATGAATGGCCTAAACTCATCAATTAAAAGACAAAGACTGGCATATTGGGTTAAAAAAAAAAAAAGACCCAACAATATGCTGCCTCCAAGACTCATCTCATAGAAAAAGACATCCACAGATTGAAAGTGAAAGGATAGGAAAAAATATATCACTCACATGGACTGCATAAAGAACCAGGGGGTTCCATCCTCCTATTAGACAAAGTGGACTTCAAACCCAAGTTAGTAAAAAGGGATAAAGAAGGTCATTTCATACTGCTTAAGGGAATATACATCAACAAGACATAACAATCATAAATATCTAAGCCCCGAACAATGGGGCAAATGTATGTCAAACAAATGCTCCTCAACTTCAAGAATCAAATAGACAACAACACAATAGTACTGGTGACTTTAACACACCCCTCTCATGACTGGATAGAACCTTCAAAGAAAAAATAATCAAGAAACTACAGAACTCAATAAAACAATCAACAATCTACACTTAACAGATATATAGAGAATTTCCATCCTTCAACAAGCAAATAGACTTTTTTCTCAGCAGCACATGGATCCTTCTCCAAAATAGATAATATGCTATGCCACAAAGCCAGTCTTAGCAAATACAAAAAAAAAAAAAAAAAAATAGAGATACTACCCTGCATTCTATCTGACCATAATGGAATGAAATTAGAAATTGATGACAGATTAAAAAATAGAAGCTACTCCAAAACCTGGACACAAAATAATATGCTACTGAATATTATTTTGGGTAAACAGAAGACATCTGGGAGGAGATAAACAATTCTTAGAGTTAAATGAGAACTCTGATACAACATATTAAAATTTCTGGGACACTATGAAGGCAATGCTAAGAGGAAAGTTCATTGCATTAAGCTCATTCATTAAAAGAAAAAAAAAGTCAACAATTAAATGACCTGACACTACATCTCAAAGCCCTAGAAAAAGAGGAACAAACCAACACCAAAAGAAGTAGAAGACAGGAAATAATTAGAATCAGGGCTGAAATCAATGAAATTGAAACAAAAGAAATAATTCAAAAAGTTGACAAAACAAAAAGCTGGTTCTTTGAAAAAAAAAATCAATAAAATTGACAAACCTCTAGCCACCCTAACAAAAAGGAGGAGAGAGAAAATCCAAATTATTAAAGTTTGTGATGAAAAAGGAAATGTCATGACAGACTCTGCTGAAATACAGAGGATAATTAGAAACTATTTTGAAAATTTATACT
Organism: Xerus rutilus; assembly: GCA_028644305.1. Lineage (NCBI taxonomy): Eukaryota > Metazoa > Chordata > Mammalia > Rodentia > Sciuridae > Xerus > Xerus rutilus. Next base: position 78,371,395 of record CM053409.1, on the reverse strand, counting down.
CCAGTAAAATACAAAAACCCTGAAGACACTGACAAATTTCTAGAGGCATATGACCTACCTAAACTGAACCAGGAGGTCATTTACAACTTAAACAGATTGATTATAAGCAAGGAAATAAAAGATGCCATCAAAAGCCTACCAACCAGGAAAAGCCCAGGACCAGACAGATTCTCAGCCAAGTTCTATAAGACCTACAAAGAAGAATTAATACCAATACTCCTCAAACTATTTCACAAAATAGAAAAGGAGGGACTCCTTCCAAACTCATTCTATGAGGTGAGTATCACCCTGACACCAAAACCAGACAGAGACACATCAAAGAAAGAAAATTTCAGGCCAATATCCCTGAAACATAGATGCGAAAGTTCTCAGTAAAATTTTGGCAAATTGCATACAAAAACATATTAAAAAATTATGCACCATGATCAAGTGTTGTTCATTCCAGGGATGCAAGTTTGGTTCAACATACAGAAATCAATTAACGTAATCCATTGCATGAATAGACTTAAAGATAAGAACCATGTTTTTATCAATTATGCAGAGAAAGCATTTGACAAAATACAGCACCCTTTTATGTTCAAAACACTAGAAAAACTAGGGATAGTACAAATATACCTCAACTTTGTGAAAGCTATCTATGCTAAACCCAAAGCCAACACTATTCTAAATGGAGAAAAATTGGAAGCATTCCTCTAAAAACTGGAACAAGACAAGGATGCCCTCTTTCACCACTTCTATTCAACATAGTCCTTGAAACTCTAGCCAGAGTAATTAGACAGAAAAAAGAAATTAAAAGGATATGAATAGGAAAAGAAGAACTCAAACTATCATTATTTGCAGACAACATGATATTATACTTAGAGGATCCAAAAAATTCCACCAGAAAACTTCCACAATTAATAAATAAATTTGGCAAAATTGCAGAATATAAAATCAACACCCATAAATCAAATGCATTTCTATGCATCAGTGATGAATCCTCTGGAAGAGAAATCAGGAAAACTACCCCATTCACAATAGCCTCAAAAAATAAAATAAAATACTTGAGAATCAGTCTAATAAGAGTAGTGAAAGACCTCTACAATGAAAACTACAGGACACTAAAGAAAGAAATTGAAGAAGACCTTAGAAGATGGAAAGATCTCCCATGCTCTTGGATAGGCAGAATCAAGATTGTCAAAATGGCCATAGTACCCAAAGCACTATATAGATTCAATGTGATCCCAATTAAAAACCCAACATCATTCCTTATAGAAATAGAAAAGGCAATCATTAAATTCATTTGGAAAAATAAGAGACCCAGAATAGCCAAAGCAATCCTCAGTAAGAAGAGTGAAGCAAGAGGCATCACAATACCAGACTTTATACTACAAAGATATAGTAACAAAAAAAGCATGGTATTGGCACCAAAATAGACATGTAGACCAATGGTACAGAATAGAAGATACAGAGACTAACCCACATAAATACAGTTATCTCATACTAGACAAAGGTGCCAAAAATATACACTGGAGAAAACATAGCCTCTTCAACAAATGATGCAAGAAAACTGGAAATCCATATGCAGCAAATTAAAACTAAACCCCTATCTCTCACCATGCACAAAATTCAACTCAAAGTGGATCAAGGACCTAGGAATTAGACCAGAGACATTGCACCTAATAGAGGAGAAAGTAGACCCAAACCTTCATCACATTGGTATAGGCCCCAACTTCTAAAGTGCAAGAAATAAAAGAAAGAATCAATAAATGGGATGAATTCAAACTAAAAAGTTTCTTCTCAGCAAAGGAAACAATCAGTAAGGTGAAGAGAGAGCCTACATACTGGGAGCAAGTTTTTGCCATGTGCACATCAGATAGAGCACTAATCACCAGGGTATATAAAGAACTCAAAAAACTTATCACCAAAAAAACAAATAACCCAATCAATAAATGGGCTAAGGAGCTGAACAGACACTTCTCAGAAGATATACAATCAATCAACAAACACATGAAAAAATGTTCACCATCTCTAGCAATTAGAGAAATGCAAATCAAAACTACTCTAAGATTTCATCTCACGCCAGTCAGAATGGCAGTTATCAAGAATACAAACAACAATAAGTGTTGGCAAGGATGTGGGGAAAAAGGCACACTCATACATTGCTGGTGGAACTGCAAATTGGTGCAGCCAATCTGGAAAGTAATATGGAGATTCCTTAGAAAACTTGGAACGGAATCACCATTTGACCCAGCTACCCATTCCTCGGCCTATACCCTAAAGACTTAAAAACAGCATACTCCGGTAACACAGCCACTTCAATGTTTATAGCAGCTCAATTCACAATTGTTAAACTGTGTAAGCAACCTAGATACCCTTTGATAGATGACTGGATAAAGAAAATATGGTATATATACACAATTAAATATTACCCAGCAATAAAAGCGAATAAACTTATGGCATTTGAAGGTAAATGGATGGAGCTGGAGAATATCATGCTAAGTGAAGTAAGCCAATCCCAAAAAACCAAAGGCTGAATGTTTCTGCTAATTAGTGGATGCTGATATATAATTGGGGTGGGGGTGGGGAGCATCAGAGAAACAGAGGAACTTTGGACAGGGTAAAGGGGAGGTAGGGGCAGGGAGGAGGAATGGGGGTAGCAAAAATGATGGAATGAGATGGACATCACTACCCTAGGTACATGTATGAAGACACAAATGGTGTGAGTCTATCTTGTTTACAACCAGAGAAATGGAAAATTGTGCTCCATATGTGTACTATGGCTTCAAATGCATTTTCTTTTGTTTTAAAAAATAAATTAATGATATAAAGTAACGATCATTAAGAAAGACAATAGTACACAAAATTTTTATTTGTGATATTCTATGTTTTGACTTCATGATACTTTGCAATCTCTATCTCTATTTCAGCTTTAAAAAATTGTATTTGGGAGCTTGGGGTGTAGCTTAGTGATAGAGCTTGTGCGTAGCATGCTCAAGGCCCTGGATTCAATCCCCAGCACATACCCCCACACAAAGTGTGTTGAGGTTATGGAAAAAATAATAATTTGATGTAAAATTAAATGTTTTTAAGATTTTATAAAGTTGAGGTTGAGAATTATATCAGATAACAATGTCTCCAATGAGTAAATAAACAGAAATGAGGAAATGAAAATATTCCATTTCCTGAACACTTGCCTATCCAATATAGTAGCTATTAGCCACTTGAAGCTATTTAAATTTAGACTAATTAAACTAAATAATTCAGTTCCTTAATCATAGTACCCCATTTCAAGTGCTTAGTATTCAATTCCAACTAGTGGGTGCCACAT
>CM053409.1:78350202-78367985 GCA_028644305.1 Xerus rutilus | reverse complement strand
GGTTGAAGTATAAATGTAATAAATATGGAGAGAAGACAATAGAAAAATGTGTTAAATGTCCTCAGTAGAATAGGTACTAAGAAAATCAGATTGGATGATGGCTGATATTATATAATTTCAAAAACTTTCCTCTGTTCCCAAGGAAGAAAAATATCTAAATTCTTTCTCCATTTTTACAAGAGGCTTTAAAATATTTTTAAAATGTCTCCTTTTACATATGCTCAGCATTTTGATGGGTTATTTTGAATATATAAGTAAAATAATGTGATAACATGATCTATTTTTTCATGTGCTGATAGCCACACCACTGAAAAAGATATATAAATCAGAAGACATAGTAACTCAATTGTTTACTTAATGAAAAGATGAAAAATATATTTTGTGAAATAAATATTCAGCAAGATGAGGTGAATTCTCTCTTCCATGCAGCTTTAAGTATGTATACTCTTCTCTTAATGCCATGAATAGTAATATCCCCACACCCACTAAAATAAAATTAATAATGGGATGACACTTTATTTTAAAATAACACAATTTTACTTGTTAGGTTAAAGCTCTTCAAATACTTGGGCAACATCATTAGTGACCTAATGAGCCTCAAACTAATTATTGAAGTAGATTATTTCACATTTTGCCTGTTTTTATTCTTTTTCCTTAATCCCTTACTAGAAATGATACATTAGTTGAATATTCCAAATAGATATACATCTGACATCAATAAATTTAAAAATCCTTTGTGAATTCAAATGTACTAATATTTAATCCTTTGTTTTCTTCTTGTTTTATAAATATGCTCATTATACAGAGCACAACATTAGACTATATGGAATAATAGAAAATAGATGTGACAGAATTCTTTGCATAATAAGATTCTTTTTGTAAAAATTTCCAGTTCTTAGGGGCTGGGGTTATGGCGCAGTGGTAGCGTGCTCGCCTAGCATGCGTGAGGCACTGGGTTCGATCCTCAGCACCACATAAAAATAAAATAAAGATATTCTGTCCACCTACAACTAAAAAAAAAATAAATATTTAAAAAAAAAAAAATTTCCAGTTCTTAAAGTGAAGGCAGCCCTCCCTGGGAATCTCATCTTAGGCTGCTGGTAACACATATCAAAGTGGTTCCATTATCGTTGGTTGCCCACTGAATAGCCATTCTCCTTGTGCTTCCTCCTCTTTGAGAAGACTGGCTTACCATGCAGAGGATGGTTTGGATAGGCCGTTTGACCCAGTTCTATCCCCTGAAATTTGAGGGGAATTTTGCCAACAAGTTTCTAGCAAAGAGTTCTCTTACTTGAAAACAAACAAAAACAACCAACATTGCATGAAGATAGCCCCTCCTACTCCCCTTTTCCTGCTTTGAATATTATTAAATGAAGGAATGCTTACAGGCATGGCAGCCACCTTGTGGTCATGAGAGAACAATATGAAAAACTGAAAAAACACAAAAGTAACCAGGGCCTTATATTACTGATTCTAGGACCAATCCTGGAATGGCCTATCCATGGACTAGTTACAGGGCAGTTGTATAGTAAATAAAGTTATATAGTAAACAGATAAACACTATTTTTAGTCAGATAAGTTGATCCTTGTACCTCCTTGTACTTCAATTTCTTATGTAAACTGAGGGTAGTAATCTCTACCTCAGAAGGTTATTGTGAGAATGAAATAGTTTAATGCATGTGAAGTGCTTCAAACAGTGCCAGGCATTTAGAAAGTACTCAGTGACTTATGACTACCAGTGCTTTTGTTACTGTTTTGGTTATCACAACGAATATCTGGACATTTAAGGTAGTGATGATGGTGATAACAATGACAGGGAAAGTGATTTAGTTAAATAGTGTTTACACTGTAAAGTGTCCAACATCATATCGGAATCCTATATACATTATCTTACTTAATCCTCAATCTAGTGAAAGTGTTACTGTTACGTCCATTTTAACAGATGAAAAAGCTGGAGCTCTTTAAACAAATAACTTTTCTTGAGGTCAGTTAGATCTGAATGTGATTTCCTCCATCCTCAGTTCTCAGTGTGAAGGCATCGATCACATAGATTATACTGAAGATTTCATACTGGGACAGAAAAGGAGCTAATCACAATAGTGCATCCTAAACACTCAATTAAAAAAAAAAAGATATAATTTCTATTCCCTTACAGCTGCTTTAAAATCAGTCTTTTCTATCTTTTGGTTTTCTAAAATCTTTCTCCTAGTTTTTTTTCCAGAAGTGCTAGCTGGCCTCCTCTACAATACTTCAAAACCCACTTAGAAAAAACAATTTAAATGATTTATTATTTCTCTAGCATTCCCCTAGTAGCATTCAATTTTTGAATTATTTCCCAAACCATACATTTTCACATTGTCTGATCCTCATTAAGAGCCCTGTGAAAGTTTTTAAGATGACAAAGATGTGACTCAGACAATTTAAGAGACTTGCCCAAGGAACAGTCAATGGTGTACCTCACAGACTTTAGTGTTTCATAATTTCTTCCTTCACTACATCTGCAATTACATTTTGGAGAATTCTTTTTGCTGATGAATAAAAGTATCCCTTAAAGAGGTTACATTGTGAACTAGTATACAGCAATTATACCTTAGAGCTCATGAGTCCATTCAGGATAGGCAGATTGGAGGATGATCACCTTTTCTTGGCATGGGGGGTGGCAAGGAGGGTGACCAGGGATTGAACCCAGGGATGCTTAACCACTGAGCAACATCCCCAGCCCCCTTTTTATAAAAAAAAATATTGTATTTAGAGACAGGTTCTTGCTAAGTTGCTCAGGGCCTTGCTAAGTTGTTGAGGCTGGCTTTGAATTTGTAATCCTCCTGCCTCAGCCTTCTGAGCTGCTGGGATCACAGGTATGTGCCACCCTGCCCAGCTCAGACTGGAGGACAAAGCAAGAAAAGAATGTGTTCTTGAGAGGAATGAGAAAAAGATGGAATGGTATGCAGGAAATGGAAACCGGGATCATAGTATGGACTTGAGTGGGGTCTGCTTGGGCTTATCATAAAGGACTTTGTAATCAATAGAGGACCTTACTTACTTACCTATATTTTACTTTTAAAATCTATCCATTCACCTAACTATCCATTCTTTGATAGCTTGTTTTTGATTCTTTTCTCTACTTTTAGCATCATCCCCAAGAGCCCCAAAAACTTCAGGGAATAAGAAACCATCTGAGCATCCCAATTATCTCTAGTTATCTCCAATTCAAGAACTCCTATGGACCAACATAAACCTCCTGACATTCTTCAGCCTATTATGGTCCCACTTAACATGGTAAAACCAGGTCCCATAAGGACACAAGCTATATATCATAACCTAACAAGACCTCAGGCGTAGTGGAAGAAGGGATTGAATTCTCCAGAGAATTTCTTTTCAATTACTATCCCAAGAAAATGCTGAGAAAAACTTTTTTCCCCACTTCTCCATGTATAAGTGAAAGGAAATAGCCTTCCTTGAAATTTTATGATTCACCCAAAACATCTGACATTAATTCCAGAACAAGGCTTGAAACACAAAAATGTGTAGAAAGCAACTCTCGGATAGAGAATTCATGGGATAAAATGTGGCTTTACTCAATATATAGTAAGTTGTCACTTCCTAAACTAAAAATTGGTGGCCTTCAACTTATGAAATGCCCTATTCCTAGCACCAGTGCTCAGGTAGGATATTACTTTGGATCATCATGTAAAATGATGGTGATAGGGTTCTGAATTTTTTCCAGAAGACTGGCATTTCATATTCTAAATAACCCAGCTCTCTGCCAACACAGCATGCACAGTGAGCCCCTTAAACTAGCCTGCAAACCAATTGAGATTCCAAGCACTGTAAGCCAATATTTTGTGTCATCCAGCTCTGTCACTCAGATTGTCATTCCTGGGCAGATAAAATTCCAAACTCTCCCTAGCACTAAGTTGTATAGACTGAGATATTTCATTCATTTGATCAAGTTTTATAGAGAACACAGGGCATACCAAACACTAAACCATTGGCCCACAGTGGTTTAAAAGATATCATTCCTAGCCCCTAGAGGAAGATCATGAGGGAGTAAAGAAAAGAAATCCAATTGGTTACTAACTAGTGTGCTTAGTGTTACAAATAGCAGTGAACACAAGAACATAAGGAACCTCATGAAGGTCTCTGTAACCCTACCTGGTTTTAGGGGGTGCAAGAAATCTTACCGAAGATGCTTGTTTCTGGTAAGTTTTTAATTTCAAGTGAAGTTATGAGATAAAAGGGCAAGAAAGGCCTTAGCTTCTGCCATGGTTTGAATATGGTTGGTCTCCATCAGCACTCAAATCTGGCTTAATTCCATGATATAACAGATTTAAATGGTTGGGCCTTTAAGGAACACAATTTGAACTTGGGGGCACCCCCAGAAAAGATTAATGCCATCTCATGAGAGTGGCTTAGGACTTGCAGCAGTGAACTAGTTCCTATAATAGTAGTTTGGTATAATATTAAGCCTGGCCCCTCCTCACTCATTATGTGATCTTTTGTCCATTTTCCTGCCATGTGATGCCATCTACCATGTTGAGACACAGCCAGGGTACCTTTGCCAGATGCCAGCACCATAATGTTTGGACTTTTCAGCCATCAAATTGTGAGCCAAATAAATTTCTTGTCTTTATACAGTATCTAGCTTCAGGTATTTTTTTTCATAACAACACAAAATAGATTAAGATAGCCTCTAACAACACAGAACAATGATAGTCTGATTAATCAATAAACGGAAGGTAAAAACAAAAATGTCATAAAATGGAACACACAGTGGCAAAGGGACATAGTTTAACTCTAGAAATTAAAACTTACTGTATTAGTTTTCCATGGTAGCCATAAAATAATTACCATAAATAAACTTAGTGACTTACTATAACACAAATTTAATATCTTACATTTGTGTGGTTCAGAAGTCTGGTACAAGTTCGGGTGGACTAAAATCAAGGCATCTGCAGGGCTGCATCTTTTTCTGGAGGCTGTAGGAAAGAATGTGTTTCCTCAACTTTTATAGTTTCCAGAGCCTGCATTTCTTGACTTTGGCTCCCTTCCTCATTCCTCAAAGTCAGCAACACTGCATCTCTCTGACATTATTTTGATAATTGCCTCATTTTCTCTGGCATTTTCTTCTGCTCTCTCTTCCATTGTTAAAGACCCTGATAATCACATTGGGCCTATAATCAGAGGTAGTCTATTGTAAGGTCAGTTAGTCAGCAGACTTAATTCCATCTGCAACCTTGGTTTTCCTTTGCCATGTAACCTGGTATATTCAAGGTTGGGAGGATTAGAATAGGAAGGTCTTTGTGAAATTTCTGCAAAGAAGTAAAGTTTCTCCAAAATTACCATGACAACTCTCCCTTGGTGCTGCCTATGGAGATGGCAGCCATTTGGCATCATGGCTGCCCTGAGACCTCCTGTGAAACCCGGAATCATCAAAAAGAGGACCAAGAAGTTCATCAGTCAGACCCATAAGTCAAAATGAAGCATAATTGGCAGAAACCAAGAGGTACTGACAACAGGGTGCTGAGAAGATTCAAGGGCCAGATCTTGATGCCCAACATAGGTTATAGGAGCAAGAAGGAAACAAAACATATGCTGCCCAGTGGCTTCTGGAAGTTCCTGGTCCACAATATCAAGGAACTGGAAGTGCTGCTGATGTGTAACGAATCTTATTGTGCTGAGATTACTCACAATGTTTCCTCTAAGTACCACAAAGCCATTATGAAAAGGGCAGCCCAACTGGCCATCAGAATCACCAACTTCAATGCCAGGTTGCACAGTGAAAAAAAGGAATACACAGGTCATGGGCACTTTTTGTGTGTGCTTAAGTAAAACTGCAAAAACTGCCAAAAAAATTACTATGACAAGATGGTTCCAAGATCATAAGGAAAAGCAGGATGTTAAAGAGAAATGTTTTAGCCTGGGGAGGTTAAAAGGGCTAAAAAGACATGGCAATAAAGATAAATGTGGAGTTTTTGTTGAAGCATTTTCAAGTCTATTACTTGTTGATTCTGCCTGAGGAAGTCTACCATATAGCTATTATCAATGGACAGTGTGTGTTAAGATATCTCTCCTCGCTATCTTACCATTTTGAATATACAATGTCTTCCATGTCCCTGACTTTCACCCAAACAATGAAACAAGGTCATTTATACTAAAAACAAAACAAAAAAACCCTCTTAATACTTCTCTAGCAATAACTGCCAGAACCCTAAAAATATTCATACCCTTTGACTCATTAATTCATATTGGAAACTATATGCCAACATAATAGTTCAAACATGAAGCTCATGTGAACATATTTTTTGTGAAAAGTAAAAATATTTGCAACAGCATATGACAACATAAAACATAACAAAATATATAAATCAAGGAACAAACTAACCAGCAAATCAAGTTAGTCACTAAGGACCACATAAAATTGCTTATATGTGAAATCCTAAAATTCTAAGAGAAAAATGCATATTATAAAATGTTATCTACTGTGTAGACACAACTATATTAAAATATGTATGTAGTTTTAAAAACTGGAAGTATATAAGCCAAAACCATTTGCCTCTATGTGGTAGAACATTTTCTTCATTCCATTGTCCTATAGTTTTAAGTATTTATAATATGCAAGTACTTCCTGTACAACAACATGCCCTAAAAATATTTTTTTCTTATTCTTAATAATTCCAATTATAGCAGTAGGTGGATCCAGAAGGGTTAGATGTGAACCTAGCAGATAATCTGGTCCCTCATTCTTCTCAATTTCACAACTTAGAGGCCACATGACAACATGGCAGTAGAAGCTCACACATGCAACACAAGATTAAAGAAAAGCACCAGCCAGTAATGGTGTGTCCATCAATCACAGAAGCTGAGGCAAAATTGGTGTACTGTTCCAGAGTTACATGAGAGTGACTGACTTCAGACACTATGTGAAGGGGCAGTACCAAAGTAAGTCTCGTTCAGAGATCCAGTCCATTGCAGACACTCAGTAATTATCTCTACTGGGAGGAGCTTCCATCTATTCCCTTGTTATGTTGCATCACCAACAATACAACCACAGGGAGAAAGGATTTGGCGGTCATCAGCTTCCAACTGTTATGTGGAAAAGCAGCAGAGAGAGGGAAGAGATACTGTAGTACAGTCACTTCTGGAACATGGGTGTGGCCCCCTCACTTTGGACTGCTATAGCTGTTTTCTAAATTGTTGCTAATAATTTAGCCTCTGCCACCTCTAATCCAGTAAAAACCTGTAAATCCCATAGCCTTCGTCTGCTCTTTTCTTCCCTGATATAGCTCTTGCTGTTTGTACTGCTCACTAGCACCTTGTATACACTATTTTCCTCAGTTTATCTTTTCACTTGAAGCATCTGCAATTCACTTTTGTGTACTTATTTTTCATAATGGGTGCATAAATATTTGACTAATGACTTCCAAAATAATAAAGAAATTTTTTTCTTTGATTATTTTTGTCCCCTTTTACTTCTACCATTTTACCATAGGAAAATCTGGCTGACCTCTCCTCAGTCTGCTAGAAAACACAAATATTTAGTTTAAGGCCTTGTCTAATGATTTTACTTTGGAAAGAATACTGACTTTCTTCTTTTTTTTTTTTTTTGCCATGCTGGGCAATGAACCCAGGGTCTCATGCATGCCAGGTAAGTGTTCTACAGTGTTCTACCAGTGAGCCACACCTCAAGCCCTTTGTAATGCATTTTGAGAAGAGGTAAAAAATAAAAACTACAAGGATGCCAGTTTGGAAGGCTGGAGTAGTCTGCATCAAGAATGGCATGAGGATGGAAGGAGAAGCCATGAAGGGACCCACTGCTGACCTCACCATTTTCCTTGTGACTAACTAGTCTTAATCATACTTATGCCTTCAGTAACAGCATTTGTCAAATTAAGAAGTGTGTGTTTTCACATGACCTCCCAACATGGTGTTCCAGAAAGCTCAATGCAGCTGAAAAGGGGAACATTCCAGAATTATATCATATGAACTAGGAAATCAGGAGAAAATGTACTTTCCTTCTTTGTCCCCAAAGTGTGAAATCTGAGGCATCTTTAAGAATGATTGCAGAGCACATGACTCTTTGCTCATAAAACATTTTGGAAGAAACTGGGACTATACTTTTGGCTCTGAGTTGCAAATGAAGCAGGAAATGTTAAAATGTGCTGGACTCCTTCACAAAGGCCCTTAGTCTAAAGCTGAATAAGAAACTCTCTCGGAAAAGATGGGGGATTAACAGGTGTGGGCTCTAACTATGCATTCTCCTTAGCTGACTCCTCAAAGTGTCCCCATGGCTCTATCCTTGGGAGACAGGAGGAGGTGACGCCTTAAACAGGGCGATGCGCAGATACAAAGATACTTATGTTTGTCAGGAGCAAAAAGGCAACCATGAGTCACATAGAAAAGAAGGATTAAGTGTTGTAACAAGTTTTTTTTCCTTTTCCTGGAATTCTTACTAAAAAAAAAATAGCATTTTTTTAGGGCAAATACTATTTTTCAGTTTAGAGATAAAGAATATGTTTATATATATGCAAAGTTGTGATTTTTTTCCAATTTGTATTCCTTCTCCTGCTTCATTAAAAGCAAACAAAATACCTTCTAGCAAATGAATCACTGTTCTTTCCATTAAAAAATGGAAAGCATTTAGACTCAAAGTTAAATTTTATATTTCTATGTTTTTAGAGGCATAAATATGCTTCTGTTAAACACTAGTTATAATAGTTCTATGCTACTGAAAAATATGTCCATCTAAAGGAGAAACCTCTTAATTTGGTTTCTCTTAAGTTCATGAAATTTAACAAATTTTATCCAAAGCATTACACTATCAACAAAGTATGTGGCAGATAGTGGGGGTAGGAAAAAGTAGGAAAAAAAATTCATCTGCCCTCCAGTTTATAGTATTTCATATTGTTTTTACTGCAAGATACATAGTCGTGTGCTTCATTTCTCACACAGATGTTCACTGAATACCTAAAGGATATTGTTTGTGTTACTTCATTGGATTATCAATGTATGAATGATGAGGTTGGTGGACATGATTTTGAGCACACAGAAAAGGAATCAAACTACTACATATAAAACTAATGCCACTGTTTGATCTTCAAGTTCATCTTCCATCTCACTTAAATGGGAACCATGCATTCTGGAATCCCTCAGATTGCCTTGATGTTTCCCCTGCTTAGAATTTTTCACGGGTGTATTTGATCAGGAAAATGTCTCTCTGGTGGGACTTGATGGCTGAAGTGACCACCTCTCCTGATGATCTCTTTGAGCACTTCTATGATTTGTCCATTTTGTCAGGTTTGCACTTTAGCCAGTAACAGATGATCTTCCCCAAACAGAATAGCTATCAAGGAAGTAGACTTAGAACTAATAGGGGTTGACTATGGAGGTGGAGTTGGAATCAGTAGCCAGCCAGAAGGAAGAAAAGATAATCCAAAAGATACCTACCAACTGTATCTTTAGACAAGTTACTTCAAGAGATTCAATTTAACACCGTCTAGATGAGTCATTTTCACATTACTTCCTCTATACTAACAAAGAAAATATCACATTATACAAATTATAGCGATTATACTTGTTATTTTAACATCTGAGTCCCTTCCCTCAGCTCCCATGGAACTGTGAGCCTGGTGTAGGCAAACACACCATCTTCTCATCTTTGTATCCTAAGGACTACCTGAAGAATGAAAACCTTCCATAAATATAGATAACACAATCAAGAAGTGTTTTAGTCAGTTTTTTTATATACCTGTGAGCTAAAGACCTCACAAAACAATTTTAGGAGGAAAGTTTATTTGGAGGGTGAGCTTCAGGGGTCTCAGTCCATAAACAGCTGGTTCAATTCCTTGGGGCTCAAGGAAAGGCATAATATCATTTGGAAGGATGTGGAAGAAGGAAGTGGCTCAGAATATCACATCAGGAAGCAGAGAGAGAAACTCCACTGGCTAGATACAAAATATATACCCCAAAGGCACACTCCCAATGACCTACCTTCTCCAGCCAAACTCTACCTGCCTTCAGTTACCACTTGAGTTAATCCCATCAGGACAAGGTAAGGGTGTCATAACCTAATCACTTCACCTCTGAATGTTCTTACATTGTCTCATTCATGAGTTTTGGGGGGATATCTAATACCTAAACCATAATAGGCGAATTACTGGAATGAAGGGCAAATTGCAGCAAAAGAATGTTGGATGAGAATTTGCCCACATTCCTAAAACCATCCAAGGAAGAGAACATTTTTTCCATACATCTATTTCAGGTCTTTAGAAAGAAATATCAAATACCTAGTATCTTGTAGGAGTGAAAAAAGAAACAAAAGAGGCATAAAATAATTATAGTCTTCAAAATGTTATCAGCTTTCTTGGGAGCCAAGTCACAGAGTTGTTTAAACAGAGTGGACATAACCAATTGTGGAAGGTATCATAAATGTGTCAAATGAATATTGGTCCTTTAGGTTGCTTCTAATTCACAAGCCAATCCTTGATCCCCACAACAGAGCTAGTTTATTCATTTTACTACATATAATAGCTTATTGAAAACATCCCATAATGACAGTCAGTATCCTTGCTGTGGCTCTATAGTCACAGCTGAGAACTATCCCTGGCAGTTTTGTTTTCTAAGATGATTTTCCCAGCAAGTATTCAAAAAAATAAGTGCTCTAAAATATCTGAGCTTAATTTTAAGGTCAGCTACGTCTTCAGTAATTTGTAGGTGTGCTTTATAGCACTAGTCAGTCTTTTCTAAATTTGATCAGCATCACATGAATCTATGAGTGTATTAATAACAAACAACCATGCCAACATTGTTCAAGATGTGCCAGTCCGATATGTTGGAGGCTGGATCTTACTGACCCCTCTAGTGGTACTCTTATTTTACCTAATACATTTTTATTGTTTCTGATGCAAGACTGACCATTACAGCCAGGTGCAGTGGTGCATGCCTATAATCCCAGCACCTTGGGAAGCTGAGTCAAGAGGATCACAAGTTCAAAGCCAGCCTCAGCAACTTAGCAAGGCCCTAAGCAACTTAGTGAGACCCTGCCTCAAAATAAAAACTAAAAAGGTCTGAGAATGTGGCTCAGTGATTAAGCATCCCTGTGTTCAATCCTCTGGTAACCTCCATCCCCCAAAAGAATGACGATTATAAAACAAAACATACCATCATACCCTATTCCATAAGATCCTTCAGTGACATCCAAGTTGCTTTCAAATGAAAGTCTATATGGATCTGGATGATCTACACTTTGCCTACCTTTTCACACCAATACCTGTTCTATCTCTTCCCTTGATCTAAGTTCAGTCAGTCAAAAAATTTGTGGGCCCCCAATTGTGACTTGTGTTCTGTCATCTTCCTCACTTCAGATCAATGATTCTCCACAGGGAAGACTTTCCACCTGCCCACAACCCCAGCAGACATCTGGCAATACATGGAAACATTCCTGGCTATTGCAACTCAGAAGATGCTATTGGTATCTAGTGCATAGAGGACAGGATGCTGCTAACTGTCTTACAATACTTAAAACAGTCATTCCTCACATCAAATAATTAACCAACCTAGATATCAACAGTGCTGTGATTGAGAAGTTCTGTTTTAAATGAAGAATGATAGCAACATTGAGGGAAATCCTTTTAAAACAATGGTACAGGGGCCAAATCTTGTTCACTGCCTAATTTTGTAAATACTGTAAAATTTTACTGGAATATAGTCATGACCATTTGTTAATATATTGTCATTTTACCTCTGGCTGCTTTTATAGCAGATATAAATAGTTGCAAAAGAGTTCATATGGCTCACAAACCCTGAATTTTGAGCCTTGCTATAAAATGCCCTTGCTATTCCCCTGATCCTAAGACTATAGAACATGCATATAGTTGTAAGTTGTACATGAGAAAGAAAAAATTTCCCCACTGGCAGTCTATTTCTGTTTTAGAGCAGAAACAGCTATGGGATAACTCCGAAGTTGTCTTCTGGGAGAAGCATTTCCTGGGAATTAGTGATGAGCTTTTCTGGCAAGAAAGGAGTTTCAAGAGAAGAGTTTGGGGCCTAGAAGGAGCAGCTGGGGATAGGAAAAGTGGGTAAGCAGAGCTGGACAATCAGATCTTACATTTTCCTCCCTAGCAGTCTCTCTGCTTAGCATGTTCTGAACACAGTCTGGCATGATTTTTGAGGCAGACAGACCCTGTCACTCCTCAGGTTTGGACACTTGCTGAAATATGAAATGAGAGATGGTAAGAAACAACAAGGCAAATGGCTATTATGAAGAAAATAGCTAATCAGTCAAGATTCACTATTCTAACTCTAGCTCCTCAAAAATGTGAAGTTCTCTGTTGTTAGATCTGCCTCTAACATTAGCAGATTGCTGATAAAATGAGAAGGATGCGGAGGCTGCAATGAGCAACATAGATCTAGTTCAGATGCACAAAAGGCCAATTCAGTATATAAGTTATTTCCTTTTAAATAAACATACTTTATTGTGCTTATGGTGAAGAAAATAGGTTCCTTATGACCACCGAGTACCTGCATGCACAGACCTACCAAACAGTGCTACTTCTATTGTGAGATAATCATTCTGTAGGTGGCATCTCAGAAGCTGTAGTAAAGGGGAAGGAGTTTCTGTGGCTGCCTAAAGGGGATATTTCTTCCTTAAGGACGAAACAGAAGAAGATCTTCCCAGATATCTCTGAAAATTATATGTATAAGCAGCCAGAGAACTAAAGGTTGTAAAATAAGACAGAGGTTGTCCTGAAGCAAATGCCAAATAAGTGGTGTTATCTACAAGGACACTGCAAGCTTAGACCAGCAACAAGGCTGGGTAACCAAACCCAAGATTCCTATAGTAATAGTCCAGGGATTCTAAGAGAGAGCCTTTCCTAGGGAAAAAAATATAAGTTCACAAAATCATATCAAATAATAATAGAAATTCTAAATATACAACAGCCATGAAAGAAATTCAATTAGTAATTTAAAATTACCAGTCACCTCCCCCAAAAAAAACTACTTTTAAGGTGAATTCTATGAAATTTCCAAAGAACAGATCATTTTAAGCTCTTCCAGAGAAGAGAAAAAGAGAAGAACATTCCCAACACATTGATGCCAAAATAAGAAAGCACTGGGCAAGACAACTATAGGCAAATTCTAATTAAATGCAAATGCAACAATCCTGAACAAAGTATTAGCACACCAAATCCAGGAGTTAAAAGTTTCTATGTCTAGACATATATAGATGTGTATAGATACCTTATGCAGGTATACATAGGTATAAATATGAACCTTCATGACTGAGTTGGAATTACTGCAGGGATTAAGGTGATTTAATAGTCTGTAAATGTCTTTTACAACATTAACAGATTAATGGAGAAAACCATATGATCTCAACTTTGCAAGGGGAAAAATCTCAATAAAATTCAATATCAATTCATAATACATGATTTTGTTTGTTTTTCAGCATTTTTGCAAAAATGGAATGAAAAGTCCTGAGGAAGACAACAGAAATGTTATAAACATTACTTGCAGATCTTTGGGTAAAGGAAGGCACTCCCTAAGAACAGTGCTGGCAGAACTGTTAATATGCAAAACAAAATGAAACTGAGCTTTTACTTTACACTATTCATGAAAGTCAATCCCAAGGGAATTAAGGACATCATTGTAAATAGCAAAATTTTAAGACTTTGAGAAAATATTTTTATAACCTCAGAGTAAAAGAGGTAATCTTAATACATAAAAGAACTATCAATGAAAAAAGACTAATAAATTCGCCCATTTTAAGATGAAGAATGTCTGCTTATTACAGGACCACAAGCAAAGTGAAAAGACAAGTTACAAACTGTGAGTTAACTGCAGCACACACAATTGACAGAGGCCAGAAAACCAACACATAAAAACTCTTACAAATCTATAAGGAAAAGATAAATGACACAGAATAACAAACAATAGGCTTAATTATTTCACAGGAGAAAAAGGAGAAATGGACAATAAACATGACAAATGTTCAACCTTATTGGAATCTTCATTTGCATTTCACATCTTTAGATTAGCAAAGATTATGACGCCTGGCAAAACAAATAGTGGCAAAGATGTGGATCAAATGCAACCATTATATATGTGCCAATATGTGTGTATGTTGGCACAATCACTTTGGGAAAGCAATATTTGACAGTAATGCTAATTTAACAGTACTGTCCAATATTAGCATACCCTATGACCCAGCAATTCTATGTCTGCCCTCAAAGGAATGTATAAGTATGTTCATGCTAGTTAAACTCATAATTTTTTTTAAAAAATGTGAACTCAAAAGTTCATCAATTGGAAATACATTTTGTGTAATATGCAATAGTGAATATGAATAAATTACTATGACATTACTGACACAATGGAATTGCAAAGTTGAATTTCAAAAGCAGGTTATTAAGGACTATTGAAAATAATAACATTTTAACAAAGCTCAAATAACCATACTCAACAGAATATATTTGAGGGTTATATTCATATGAAAACTGAGGAGGAGGAGAGGAAGAGGAGGAAGTAGTAGTAGTAGTGGTGGTGGTGGTGGTAGTATTAGTAGAAGTATTTTGACAAACCTAAACTTCAGGATGAAGCTATCAATTGCTAGAACCAAGGAGATGAAAATAAAAAGAACATACATGTATCAGCAAAAATATTACTAATGATCTAGTTCTAAATCTGATTGTAAATAGATGAATGCTCCTTAATATTTTCTTCAGAACTTATACACACATATTTTATTATGTATACAATCTTAATAAATATTTTAATGTAAAAATCACTGAAGTAGAGAAAGTTCAGAAAGAGAATTCAAGGAAACTAAACCTAGCAGAAAACATCTGTACTGACTCAAGGTTAATGGATTAAAAATGAGATTGTTTCTGCTAATGACAGCAAGCAGATTCACTTCAGTAGTCATCAGCAAATACCTGCTCTGCAGACTGAGGCTGACAAGGTTGGTATTTTGTAAATACCCACCTTAGGTATTTACAAAAATAACTAGTGTGATATATCTTAAGTAAATTGAGACTTTGTTACAAAATTGCACAGAAATGAGAAAAGGTTGCAAACAGCAAACATTCGAGAAAGTCTCTCACAGTCAAAATTGGAGTGAATGAGAATTTGAAGTACTACCCTGAGTCGATGAGCCTGCCCTCATCGGGACATGCAGAATCAATCCCTTGCAGGAAGGAGCTATCCAGGTTGGAGAAATGTATGTCACTAAGTCACCTTGAAACAAGAATCTCAATTCTCTTTTTCACTCAGATTCCATGTTCACCAATAAACTTTTTGACTATAATTCATTAACTGTAATTTCATTTTGACTACAATTTGGTTTTCCTTTTCCAAGAAGTTTTTGCTAGTACTTCTCTATTCCCTTTAAGAAAATAACAGAATCATGATCAAGTTTGCTCTCTTCATTTATATTTGTGTATCTGCATGTGCATGCACACCACCACCACTACCTCACCCCCCACCCCCTGCCCACAAGCTAGTCTTGTGAATCTGGGTAGGAGAAACCAGCTATCTCTGACCACCAAGATCATAGGAAGACCATTGCTACAATGTCCCCTTCAGCCAGGTGGCAGGTTGTTGCAACTGAGAGAATATGGTAAAAGTTCCTCACACATTTTCACTCAACAACCCCTAGACCCTGCATGATGAGTCCTTCTACTACATAAGGACTAAAGATCTGTAGACAACCCATGATAGTGCCTTTCAAATCTTACCTGCAACTAAGTGCAGGTAAGGAAGTTAGTTTTGGAACCAAAACATTTAATTGACCAAAAGAAAAAGATCCTAAGCAACGAGCCACCTGCACAAGGTCTCTCTCCAGCTAATAATAAGGTTGCTTTAGAATGAATATACAGATTGGGTAGTTCCTCTCCTGTTTTCCCATGGAAACAGATGTGATATGGGATAATCTGGAGATAAGAGGTGGCTTTAGCTATCAGCTTCTCCCTAAATCTCATCAGGTTCTACAACCTGTAGCCATGTAATTGTTGCTGTTCTTAGGAAAACCATGTTGCTGGCACAGGATCCATTTCACCCATGGACTGAATCTGTGGATCTCAAAGATGTGCTCCTGGTAGGACCTACCTTTTAATTTCAGAATATTGGATTTCACGAGTAATAGAAAAGAGCATTATAAAATATATGAGACAACAATGTAATATATCTAGAGCTTTTAAAATAATATTTGTTTTTATGGAATTAAACATTATAGGCACTAATACCTGACCCTAGAACACAGAAAGTTTTAAAAGTATACTAAAAGAAATAATTTCATAATGGAGTAAATAGTGTAGCTCACTCACTTGGATAGTTGAGGGGAAAGGTTTCATATTGACCCCAAAATTAATAACCACATTTTGTTTTAGTCCCAGCCAAATGCATATTAACTACTTGTTCATCAACTATTTGCAAAGGCAGATAGAAAGAGGTATCAAGAGCATGTTCATATGGGCAAAAATTTTCAAAGACAATCAACAAATATTTCAGCCCAAACTTTTTATCATAGTCCCCTTTAGCTAGGTGCCAAGTTGTTGCAACTCAGAGAATATGATAAAAGCTCTTCTCACCTCACACATTTTCACTGAATAATCCCAAAGACTCTGAATTATGAGCCTGGAACCTGGCTATAACTAAAACACCTGCCACATACTTGAAAATTTCTTTCATTTTATCTTAAAATTTAAGTGATTTGTTTTATATAAATATATATATCTTGTTTTATATATATGTATATCTGAAGGAAAATAAGATTCCACTAATTTTGCCTCTGCACATGGATAACAAAATGTGTTAGGACTGTAAAAATGCAAGCTTCCACCCCCACCCTACCACTCCTTCTTCATATCTTAAAATAAAACTGAAGCACTGGGAAAAAGCACTGTACTTATCATGGGTTATGTCTTCTCATGCAGAGGGAGCTGAAGCAAATAGTACAATATAAAAATGGGGAGAATAAAGCAAAAATGTAGCTAAATATAACAGGAGGAAAACCACTGAGATTTTAACTTCTGAGTTGTTTTATACAACTTGTACTTTCCCCACAGATAACTGCCAGATCAAATAAATGTGGAAAAGAAATTGCAGTCATATCACTTCCTAGAAAAATAGTTCAATATCTAATTATCAGAGATCCAATGTTCAGTTTCCAAGGAAGGATTAAGTCTTACAAAATCCTTGGGGATCAGTGTCTTAGAAACCTCAGATAGAAGACATCAGCACAGTAAACTAGAGTGAAATAAAAGTAACGCTCCATTCTAAAACACAAAAGCATGTAACAATAAGCCTATGCTCCTGGAACTCACTGGTCTTCCCATATTCCCCACCATGTTGGAAGAGGTGGCTTAATGGAATTGTGGAATGACTTTTTAAAGGAATGGTTACAGCACCAGCTAGGTGGCAATACCTGGCAAGGCAAGGGCAAAGTTCTCCACATGACTATTTTTGTTTTTTATTTCCTTATCACATAAGACATATTGACTTTAAATCAGTATTTAAGTATGGTTAATTTTTCATTATAGTGTTTAAGTTATGGGATAGCAGAAGAGTAAACATCACTCAAGGACTTTATCTCCTCTTCTAGGAAAGGAATTGGTATGTTTTTGTTTGTTACAGGATACTTTTATCAGGACAAATTAGCACTCTTTTTTTGTCATTATTTGGAGATCAAGTATAGTTATCAGAGATGGGTATAGATACCAAGTTAATAGGAGTAGATTTGTTATAGTTAATTTTATGTATCAACTTGACTAGGCTAAGGGATGCCCAGA
>CM053409.1:78301791-78350102 GCA_028644305.1 Xerus rutilus | reverse complement strand
ATTTTAAAAGTAAGTCAATGGACAAAGAAGCCAAAAACATACATTGGAGAAAAGCTAGCCTCTCCAACAAATGGTGCTGGGAAAACTGGAAATCCATATGCAGCAAAATGAAACTAAATCCCTCTCTCTCACCATGCACAAAAGTCAACTCAAAGTGGATCAAGGACCTGGAAATTAGACCAGAGACCCTGCTCTTAATAGAAGAAAAAATAGGCCCAAACCTTCATCACATCAGATTAGGCCCCAACTTCCTTAACAAGACTCCTAAAGTGCAAGACATAAAATCAAGAATCAATAAATGGGATGAATTCAAACTAAAAAACTTCTTCTCAGCAAAAGAAACAATGAGGTAAACAGAGAGCCTACATACTGGGAGCAAAGTTTTACCATGAGCACATCAGATACAGCATTAATATCCAGGATATACAAAGAACTCAAAAAACTTGACACCAAAAAAAACCAAATAACCCAATCAATAAATGGGCTAAGGAGCTGAACAGACACTTCTCAGAAGAAAATATACAATCAATAAACAAACATATGAAAAAATGTTCAACATCTCCAGCAATTAGAGAAATGCAAATCAACTCTAAGATTTCATCTCACGCCAGTCAGAATGGCAGTTGTCAAGAATACAAACAACAATAAGTGTTGGCAAGGATGTGGGGGAAAAGGCACACTCATACATTGCTGGTGGGAATGCACATTGGTACAACCAATCTGGAAAGCAGTATGGAGATTCCTTAGAAAACTTGGAATGGAACCACCATTTGACCCAGTTATCTCACTCCTCGGTCTATACTCTAAAGACTTAAAAACAGCATACTATAGTAACACAGCCACTTCAATGTTTATAGGAGCTCAATTCACAATAGCTAAACTGTGGAGCCAATCTAGGTGCTCTTCAATAGATGAATGGGTAAATAAAATGTGGTACATATACACAATGGAATATTACTCAGCATTAAAAGACAATGAAATGATGGCATTTGCAGGTAAATGGATGGAGTTGGAGAATATCATGCTAAGCAAAGTAAGCCAATCCTCCAAAACCAAAGGCCAAATGTTCTCTCTGATAAGTGGATGTTGATCCATAATGGGGGTGTGGGGGGGGAGAATGGAGGAACTTTTTCAAATGGGAGGGAGCAGAGGGGACATGGGAGCAGGAATAATGTTGGAATGAGATGGACATTATTACCCTAGGTTCATGTATGACTGCACATATGGTACAACTCTACCTCATATACAACCAGAAAAATGAAAAGTTGTGGTCCATTTGTGCACAATGAATCAAAATGCATTCTTCTGTCATGTATACTTAAGTAGAATAAATTTTTTTTTAAAAAGTAAATCAATGGAAACCATTAAATCTCAATCTATCAGGGGCTACTAATTGTGTCACTCCTCTCTCTCCCCAGCAATCTACTTTGGAGCAATATTTTTATAATATTTATCTATAGATGAATTTTAATTATCCCCACACTCAAGGTGGTAGCATCTGCTCATTATACCACTGTCCTGTTCCAATCATTATACCTACAATCCATCATTTCCTGAATGTGAAAGTAATATTCTATTGCCAGAGGAAAGCAAGGACTATGAATGCCATTCCTTATTTGCTTAGACCAGGAAACCCAGCCAAATGCCAGTTTCTTCCTCCGGGTAAGGCTATAGGATTCATGAATATAAATTAAAAGTAGTGTGTAGCAAAGCTTAAATGAACTGTTACTAACTAAAAGATGACTTTTTCCAAGTCAGTGCCTACTTGGGGTTTTCATAAAATCACCAGCATTGTACAACACAAAGAGCACTGGACTGAAAGTCAGAGACTCAGCTTATAGCCCTGTCTCTGCTGCTCTTAATATTCCTGCAGAAGCCATATAACCACCCCAATCTTACATCTCTGAATTTTAATTTAGACTCTAAAGATTCTCCCAGCTGTGACCTTCTTTGAGTCTTTCCCTCTTGCAACTCTGTGCTTTCATTAACTAAAACTTGGAAATGTGCAAGATTCATTTTTGTAGGCTTAATGGCTATTGCAACATCTGCCAAGTTGGGAATCACCTACAGCTGTTACTCCAGCTTTGGTTCTCTAGGGAGACCGTTAGTCATGAATGTTTCTTAATAATCAGGGCTAGTCCTTGGCTAAGGAGTCAAATAGGTACAATTTGTGTTTTATATGCCTCCGCATTTTCCTTTCAGAACACTCTTCATGGCAGGCAATTCTCTTATTATATCCTATGTAACAAGCCTTCAGCAATCAGGCAAACCACAGAAAGAAGATGGATGATAAATCTAGGTTGGATTCTTTCCAGAAACTGTAGCGGAGCAGAAGATTCTTAGAGAATGACAAGATCTTACAGTATGTCCTCCACCTGCCTACCTCTTCTACCCTTCCAGTTGCTCAGCCCCATTCTTCTCGGCTTGAGCTTATTCTTACAAACTATTCTGATAGCCTTAGACTGAATGACAGATGGTATGATCATAGTTCACATCATTAAAGAATACCTTTATGCATCTGAACAAAATGGATGGTAGAGCAAGGTAGAAATCTCATACACAGACGATTGCTAGCAACATACAACTTCATTGTAAAGAGTGCCTAGAATGTCTAAATACATTCTGAAGTGGACCAACATGTATTTCCCTGCATCACGGTATGGTTCATCCATCCTCCAGCTCACTCCTTTTGCCAGAATTGGTGCCCCCAGGACATGTCAGGCACTGTCCCATAGCCAGCATTCAATAGTAAACAAGACGTATCTCTGCTCTCGTGGAAGAAAGGAAGGAAGAGGAATAAGATTTAATAAGCAAATGCATACGACATTAGGTAGTGATAAGTGCAAAAACAAAAAAACAATAAAGTTATTGTGTGTGCACACGTGTGTGTGCACATGTGTGTGTCATATTTCTCTATGTAAGGCGTTCTATTAGAACCTCTAGAAGAGGGGTCAGAACGAGGCCTAAGTGCACAAGGGAGCGAGTCTGTGGGTCTCTGAGGGAACAGTTTCTAAGCAGCGGTGACAGCAAGCATGGAAGTCCTAACAATGTGTGGTGTACCTGAGGAACAGCAAGGCAGCTGGTGCGGTGGCAGCAGTGTCCAGGAGCAAGCATGGAAGAAGGCAAGGCCAGGGACATGACAGGGACCAGTACACGGGGCTTAATACACCATGGGCAAGATCCTGGCTCTGAACCTCAGCGAGATGGGATGCCGTGAGAGAGTCTGAACAGAATCTTGTTTACCTTTTAACAGGATCACTCTGTCTGCCACGAAAGAAAAACCTACTAGAGGCACAGGCAGAAGTAGAGAGGCTGAGACTAGTTAGGAGGCTGTTCCCAAAGCTAGATGAGAACATCTTCCCCTCAGCACTGGCTGTTAAGAAAACACACCTCCATGTGGCATGCTTTCTCACAAAAACAAATTCTTCCTAGTGTCTGCTGATGATCACATTAAGCCCAGCCTGTTTTTCTTTACCCTTTTATTTTCCTATATGTACTACCTTTTAAATGTAAGGACTTAGGCTAGAATAACAAGAGGGATGGTGAGATACCTAGATTTTGGATATATTTCAAGCGTAGAGCTGGCAGGATTTGCTGGTGGACTAGGGATACAAAAGAGAGATCAACCAAGGATGAAACTGGAGAACTGAGCCAGAGCAACTGGAAGGGTGGAAGAGAAGGCCAAAAGAGAGGCAGAGAGAGGACATGCTGTAAGGTCTTTTCATTCTCTGAGAATCTTCTACTCATACACAGTTTCTGGAAAGAATCCAACCTTCAATTCATGAGCTACCTTTTTTGTGTGGTTTCATTGACTGTTGAAGGCTGGCTCCATGGGATATAATAAGAGAATTGCTTGGCATAAAGAGTATTCTGAAAAGAAAAGGGGAAGAGTATAAACTGATATCAAGTGTCTGGATCCCAATTAGAAGCCAACAGAACTAGTTTATGTACACTGAGAGAAAAGTGAGTAGAATTCATTAAATCTCCACCAGCAACAAGTCCTATGTTAAGAGCTTTATCAATTTTATCTTAGTAAATCTGAATCTGTCTCTGAAGATCTACAGAGATACCACAATTATATAGATGAATAAACTGAAGCCTGGGGTAGTTAAAAAAAAAATCTCAAAGTGAAAGAATTGAGATTCTGACATAGACCTAGGCTATTGTATTTCTTTTATTTTTTTTTTAGTTTATATTTAAAAAAAACATTTTTACTAGTTTGTTACAGTTATACATAATATGGAGGCTCATTTTGACATAATCACACATGCATGTAATATAATCTTCTCCACTCTGGACCCCAATGCTTCTACTTTCCTTCCTCTTCTCCCTCCCATTTTCCCTTCCTTTACTATATAGTCTTCCTTCTACTTATTTATTTTTTAATTTATGCTTCGTAGAAATACATAAAGGTGAAATTCACTGTAGTATATTATGATACTTCTCAAAAGAAGAGGTACAAATGGCCAACAAATACATGAAAAAAATGTTCAACATCCCTAGAAATCAAGGAAATGCCAATTAAAACTATATTGAGGTTTCATCTCACTCCAGTTAGAATGGCAATCATCAAGAATACAAAAAATAAGCCGGGCATGTTGGCTCATACCTGTAATCCTAGCACTTTGGGAGGCTGAGACAGGAGAATCATGAGTTCAAAGCCAGCCTCAGCAATGGCGAGGCGCTAAGCAACTCAGTGAGACCCTGTCTCTACATAAAACACAAAATAAGCCTGGGGATGTGGCTCAGTGGTCGAGTATTCTTGAGTTCAATCCTCAGTACCCACCTCCCCCAAAAAAGAATACAAAATATAAATGCTGGCAAAGGTGTGGGGAAAAGGTACACTCAAACATCGTTGGTGGGACTGCAAAAGAGCACAACTACTCTGGAAAACAACATGGAGATTCCTTAAAAGGTTATGAATGGAACCATCACATGACTCAGTACCTCATACTTTGGTATTTATCCGAAAGAACTAAAATCAGCATACTATAGTAATACAAGCACATCACTGTTTATAGCAGCACAATTCACAGTAGCCAAATTATGGAACCAGCTCAGGTACCTGTTGACAGATGAATGAATAAAAATAATGTTCTATATAAATATACAATGGAGTTTTACTCAGCCATAAAGAAGAAAAAAATTATGTCATTTGCTGGTAAATGGATGCAACTGAACACATCATGCTAAGCAAAATGAGCCAGACTCAAAAAATCAGTTAGGAAATGTTTTCTCTCGTATACAGAAGCTAGACCAAAATAAGGGTAAAAAATGAAGGGAGGAATCCCGTGAAAATAGAAGAGAGATGAGTAGAAGAGAAGGAGGAGGAATGAAAAAAGGGAGGAACAGTGGAATGAAATTAACCAAAGTTCATTTTATTTTTGTATCAATAGACGTGACATTCACACCATTTTGGGGGGGCGGGGGGAGTCAATCCTTTTCTCATCACTCATCAGCCCATGACTATTAGTTACTGTTTGGCTAAAGATCTTTGAGGAGTCATCCTAAAAACAGTTCTCAAAAGGCATTTCTAAACATCAACTCCACAGCCTCTGAAACCTGTCTAATATACACAGAGATCTGGTCACCTCCTGCTTAAGAAAACTGCAGCACAAAATGAATACATAGCTACATATTTACTCCCACATAAGTTTAGATACCATTTAAGACTATTATCCCAGATTCGTTTTCTGAAATAATAAAAAAAAAACCCATTTCCAAATATTATGCAGTACCTTGTAGCTTCTGCGAGTAGAAACTAAACTGTTTTCCTTTTCTTTAGCCATTTTAAAAACCCAGCATTTTCTCAGACAATATTTGGGGTACACCAGGCAGGCACTGGGGGTAAAGCCATGAAAGGGATGTACTGTCCCATTCTTGTGAAACTTATGATCTAGTGAGGTAAGCAGACGATTATGCAAGTAAGTGTTTCATTACTTCTTCATTGAATGCTATTATCAAGTGTAGACTTGATTACTACAGAACCTATAACCCTTTTTCAGATGGTCATGGAGGCTTTTCTGAGAAAGCAATATTGAAGCCCAGAGCAAAAGAAAAAAGAGATAATCCCTTAGGTGGAGGGATTGGGAAGTGGTGACCAGGGGCAGTTTTACAGGCAGAGAGAGAAAGATGTAGCAAAGCCCTGAAAGGGGAAGAAGATGGAGACACTTAAAGAACTAAAAAGGAGGCAGTGTGACTAGAATGTGAATTTGAGAAGAGTGAGACTTTTCTCTACAGCCTGCAATGAAGTGAGGCTTCCAAGCAGGAAGAAACCAGGACGTGTTGAGCTAGTTAAGTATTCTAGGGTGGAACCTAAGAGCCATGGTGTTTAAGTCAGTTTTTCTGACACCATGACCAAAAAATCTGACAAGAACAATGTAGAGGAGGAAAAGTTTATTTAGGACCCATGGTTTCAGAGGTCTCAATCCATAGACAGTCAACTCCATTGCTCTGGGCACCAGGTGAGGCAGAACATCAAGGCTGAAGTGTGAGGCCATCAGGAAGCACATATATAGCAAGCTCCACTCATCAGGGACAAAATATGAACCCTAATGGCACACCCCCAGGGACCCACTTCCTCCAGCCACATCCTACCTGCCTCTAGTTACCACTCAGCTAATTAGTTAATCCATTGATTAGGTTACAACTCTCAACCTGATCATTTCACCTCTGAATATTCTTATATCATCTCACAAATGAAATTTTGGGAGATACCTCATATCTAACAAATAAATATAAAGCAAGGAAATGTTTTAGGCAATACATTAAGATTGCACTTTGAAGGGATCACTTTGGATACCAGTGTAGCTATAACTACATGGAGTGGAGACTAATTAGATATGAATGGTAAGGGATAGGACTGACAAATACAGGGAAAACAGCACATATACAAAAACCAGGAAGACACTAAGAGTAACAGTTGATGGACAAGTCAATGTATTTAAAATATGTGTATAGGGGCTGGGGTTGTGGCTCTGTGGGAGAGCGCTTGCCTAGCATGTGTGAGGCCCTGGGTTTCATTCTTAGCACCACATATAAATAAATAAATAAAACAAATAAAGATCCATTGACAACTAAAAAAAATTTTAAAAATAAAATATGTGTATAAGGTAGAATCAACAGTTTGGTGATGCATTGACTGTAAAGGATAAGGGAGAAGGAGATATCAACAATGACTCCCAGGTTTTGGGTAGGTTTATTTGTGCAGATGATGATGTCATAGCTTATGGCATCCCATAATGAATGTGTTCACAGCATTAAAACACTTGGGAGAAGTATGAAAATAGCCTCAATTCAGTGTTAGAATTTGATTTGTCCATGAGATATCCAAAGGATTTTGAATGAGCAGTTGGCTGTTTGAAATCTGTATTCAGAGGAGCTATCTGGATTTGAAATTTAAATGTTGAAACAGATACAATCACTTAGGGAAGGAACATAGAAGGTTCATATGGTGGAGTCATGGCAAACTAAAACATTCAAGGTAAGGTAGAAAATGAAAGTTCTAGCAAGGGAACATCATGGAACTTCATCACATGCTGCTTTTATATTACAGCTCCCCTTGAAAATGCCAGTGAGGTTGTTTACATGGCACCATTAAAGTAGGGCATATCCAGGAAGTCAACATAGACAGTGTTTTCAACACTTCCTCTGATAGCAGAGAGAGCCAAGGCAGGTTTTTGCACATTAGCCAAAACCGAAATTTGTTTATGTTCCCACCCACAATTACATCAGGCATTGAATTTGATTTGATCCTATTCTTTCCGAAAACACATTTTTATTTTTCACTATTTCAATCCCAATTTTTACTATCTATTCCTATTCTTTATAGTACCTGGCTAATTGGTATCATTTGTTTCTCAAAGTCATTAAGATTCTTTCATGTAGCTTATTTTAAATAAAGATTACATATACCCTCCCTAAATCCCCTTGTCTACCTTCCCAGAGGAAGCACTTATTCTGAATTTAGTATTTATATTCCCTACATATCTCAACACATTTGCCAACTATTTTGACAAATATTTAATATTGTTTTGCATGTTTTAAATTTTAAACTTGACACTAAACTGTATGATTCTTCAGCGAGTCTTTGTGCTGAGCACTGTGCTACATACCCAATGAGACTATATCTGAGTCGAGATTCAATGGATGCATGGGAACACACCAGTGGGGAGAAAAGTATTCTTGGTTTTACAACAAAGCAAAGAAAAACATGGAAATTTCAAAGAATGGAAAGTATTTGAAATATGAAAAGACAAAAGTAAGGAGACACAAAAAAAATAATACTAAAAGAAAGGTAAAGTCTAGCTATAAATCACAAAGGGCTCCATGCCATGCTCGGGAATTTAGACTTGATCCTACAGAAGAGAAGCCTTTGAAGAATGTTTATTTAGCAGGAAAGTGACAGTATTAGGATTTTCTTCTCAGAAAGGTCTCCCTGGTCTTGTGTGGATAGTTGTCAGGGGAACAAGAACAACGGCAAGGATGCCAACTAGCTTTCTGCGGGTTGATAATCCAGGATGAAATGGATGGCCCTCCAACCTAACAGCAGTAAGGATAACTGCGGAAACTACAGAGTAAACAACATTCACAGAAAAAGAGAGAAACCAAAGCTGAAACTCTGGTTTGTGGTTTGAGGTGTCTAAGTACTATGGTGCCAAGAAAAATAGGGAATCACAGAGGAAGAGATTTGGGAGCACAGGGCAAAGGTGGGAGAAAAGTTGATAATTTCAGTTTTGTGTTAATAAGGTTCACACGGAACAGCCAAGGGGAGACACCCAGAAGGCTGTTGAAATGAGGCTTGGAATTCAGGAGAGACATCTAAGCTTGAGATATTTATATATTATCAGTTAAAGACAAAGTCCTAGCAGGAGATGAGATTGCTCACAAAGAGTTTGGGGGATTTTAAGACTAGAAAGATGGGCAGATTGCAAAGCAGCACCAAAAACTGAAAGGAACAAGGTCAAAGAGCCTAAAAGAGAGACAGAGGAGACCAGCCAGGAGAATGGCAAAAATGCCAGGACAAAGTGGTGTCTGCCAAGAGCCAGAGCTTTAAATAGGAAAGGGTGGCTGGTGACAATAGGTCCAGAAAGCACTAAGACAAGATCTCTGAAAAGTGCTGGTTGGATTTAGATACTGTGTAATTTGTTGGTGATCTTGGAAAGAGCAGGTCTCTGTGAAATTACCAGCATGGGAACTATCTCTGATTCAATGAGCTATGGATATTTAGAGAGCATCTGTACCACTACCAACAACAACAAAAATGGTTGTTACTTTTAACCAAAGCAAGTTCATCTCTCTAGGATCTACATTGTTCAGCTGAATGAGTAATGGGTTACATTAGGTCACCCAGACTCCACAGGAAATTATATTATTACATATTATATACCATATAATTAAAGTTATACCTTGTATTCTTGGGAGTGTCTATGAAATGCACCTTGGACCTCCTCTTGCTTCAGGGATATCCTCCTCCTCCTTCCTTTCCAAGTCCTCCCCTTAGACATCCACTAACCACCACTTCCCATGCTGCACCCTGATTTACCTTTCCTGGAAGCAGTCACACTAACTCTAATCCCTGTTTCCCCTCCCTTCAGTTTCCTCTTTGTGGAAACTATGGGTCAGAGGCCCCTTATATAAGAATACTGTTTTTGAGATGTCACACTTCTTTAACTCAGCACCTGCTAGAAATACTGGGAATGTGCTCCACAAAGCACCAAGCAGACAGATCACCCTGAGGTAAGCGCATGATGAGCTTTAGGAAGCCTTGTCTCCATAGCACCCAGAAGACAGTAATCACTCAACATGTTTATTTCATAAATGGACAGACTGTGACTTTTCTACCCTGCCTGGGATCTCAGCAACATAGGTCCAATACTTGGAACTTCTTTCCAACAAAGGAATCACAATGTTGTCAGATCCCTGCCTGTGTCTTACCCCCATGCCTGGTACCAGTGTCTCCTGAGGCTAAGCACAAAGGGGTGTTGATTAATATTCTCAGCTACTACCTGGTTTCAAATCCACTCTGTCAAAGTAGGTGATGGACTCCACTAATATTGATACATTCAATGGCCCTAGAACTTTCTCTTGTCCTAATACTGTCAAATTACAGGACTATCTGTTGCTTACATAAGCCCTCTTGTTATTCCTACCCTGTAAAATTAGAATTCTCTTCACCCTTTGAAAAGACAATACTCAAACTCCCAGAGCTCTTTGGAATACTTCTCAAGTTCCTCAATGCGCCCTGCAAGGTATGTTATATTAATTAAATGTTTACGCACAATGAAAAGGGATTCCCTACAGTGATCATGATCTGCATTTATGTGGTAAATTTGCCAGCTTTTCATCACAATGACAAAATACTAGACATAAACAACTTAAAAGGAGGGAAGATTTATTTTGGCTTACAATGTCAGAAGTTTCAGTCTATGACTGACTGGCTCCCTTGCTTTGTGCCTGAGGAGGCAAAGCATCATGGAGGAAGGGCATAGCAGAGGAAAGCTACTCAGCTCATGGCAGCTGGGAAGCACATACAGCAAGAAAAAGAATGGGGACCAGATATACTCTTTCATGTCCCCAGTGACCTTCTTCCTCCAGCTAGGCCCCACCTCCTATAGTTTCTATCACCTCTTAATAATGCCATCAAATTGTGAATCTCTCAATGGATTAATCCATTGATGAGGTCAGACCCCTCATGATCCAATTACTTCCCCAAATCCTCACTTCTGAACAATGCAGCATTAGAGACCAAGCCTCCAAAACATGAGTTTTTGGGGGGTATTCTAAATCAAAACCATAAAAATGAAAACAAGGTCATTTATATCTATTCATTACAATACTGACTCATGTCAAACTGAATCATGAAAATGCTGTTTTGTACTCTTGTGGCCGACATTTTAAAACAGGTATCATTTGTATTGGCTAATACAATTTTTTCTCGTCATCTCTACCAGAATTTCTTCTCCTTTACATTATTTTTCTTGACCAAGTTCAGGCCATTCTCCTAAATTCCTTTCTCCTGCAGTGCAAAATAACCGTTATACAATTTTTGAAGCAAAATAAATCTGGTAACTTTTTTCTTTATAGTGATTTGCCAAGATCTAAAATTACAAATTCTCACTATACACGTTTCCAAATATTTAAAACTACATTTTTGCTGATATTTTAAATATTTATATCACTAAATTGAGTTTAAATAAACAGGCCATTACTGGTATGGCTGCTATACAATAATGTTCTTTAGGATGTAGAATGTACCACAAAGAGTCTTTTATCTCAATGACACATCCCAAAGGAAGTAAAATCAAATGCTTGCTGCTAACATGAGCATGGAAAGGTCCCATTTCCTTCGTTATGATCAAGATCAAGCAAGTGGGCCTGATTGAATTAGGCGTTATGGAACATGCTGGCTGATGCTGGCATTTTCTCAAAGTTTGTGTTGAACTAAATTCAAGTATTTGAAATACTTTTGGGGGAAAAAATACTATTTCCTGCTTTTAAGAAAGGCAACTTAAAGATAGGATTATAAGGCTTTTTTGAGATGTTAATGTTCTTTCCAAAGAACCCTGAAACTGGGTATTATTTGTTTAGTTAAGCAATATTGTACCAACTCTGCTGAGACACCTGGAAATTTTTATTTTAAGTGTTAATGGCACAAGCCAACTTCACCCCTCATGGATATGTGTGTAACTCTCCTTGTAATAAAGCAAGAATAAGAGAAGGAGTTATGCACAAGGGATCAGAGAATAAAAAGGGGTATATTGGAGAAGAAAGGGACATGAGTTTACTGAATTATTTCTATATAGCAAGCATTGTGCAAGGGCTTATATGAAGTAACTTTCCCAAGACTGTGAGCCAGTAAGTAATAAAACTAAGTTTGTAACCTGGGTCTACCTGGCTCTGGCTCATACTCATTCCACTATGCTGGGGACTAAGGAGGCCATGTCACAGAAGAATTCCATAAAGACATCTGCCTGCTGCAAACCCATGTTCAAAACAACTTATTCACAAAAGCAAAAAGGCAGAAGTAACCTATGCATCTATTGATGGATAAACAAACAAAATATGGTATATGCATATAATGAAATATTATTTGACATTTAAAGGAATAAAATTCTGTAACATGCTACAACATGAATAAAACTTGAGGACATTATACAAAATGAAATAAGTCAGATACAAAAGACAAATACTGAGTAACTGCATTTATATAAGGTACCTAGAGTCATCAGAATCATAGAAACAGAAAGCACTTATTTTTCTCATTCACTCAGCAAACCTTTTGCAGGGCTTTCTGTGGGCCAGACAAGTTGCTTGACCCTGGGAATACAATGGCAAGGCAAAGACAGAAATACAGAAAGAAAAAGAAAAACATGGAAAAAAAGCAGCTTCTTCCCTGTAGAGCTTCTAGGCTGGTGCATACAGTCCAACAGAACTTTGTATGGTGATGGAGATGTTCATCCAGTACTGTCCAATATGGTAGATACTAGCTGTGTGTGGCTGTTGAGTGCCTGAAATTTGTCATGTGATGAGGAAACCAAATGTATTTTATTTTATTTTAATTAATTAATTAACATTTAACTAGTTACCTGTGGCTAGTAGCAACTATATTCAACAATGCAGGTTTCAGGAGGACAAATACCCAAATCAAATAAACACAATATTGCACTTTGCCGTGTCCTAAGGAGAACATTAGGTATCGAGTGATCTGAGAACTGATAGTAGGAAGATTTGAACAATCCAGAAAGGTCAAGAAAAACCCACCTAAGGAAATGGCAAGGGAAAGAAATCTGAAAGGAAAGTAGAGGTCAACTAGATAGAATGGGGAGTCACAGAGGTCATCCAGAGATCAACGAGGAGTAAATGATATTATGTAATATTAATGTGGCTGATCCCAAGAGGCATGAGGGGAAATGGGCCAGACCTTACAAAGCATTGCCAGACATGAAAGGGATTTTGGTGCTTAGCCTAAAGATAGTGTTCTAAGCAAACAAGAGACTGAGGGTTCTGGTATATAGGAAGGGATTGCATTTGTATTCTGAAAAGATTACTCTGGGTCACAGCATAAAGAGTGCACTGAAAGATGGCAAGAGGAACCGGAGATCAGTAAACTACTGTTTAAATGCAATGGTCCCTGTGACCATTGATGGTATGGGGCTTGAATCCAGACCAATGTGTGGTATATAGAGAAAGCTAAATTGACAAACCCTAGAAGAAAACTGGATATAAGAAATAAGGAAAGAAGATTCACTTTTAAGGATGACAGTCCAACCTGCATATCCTGGTGGCCGAAGGTACTACTGACTAAACAGAAAACATGGAAGGAAAAGAGATCTAGATGGAGGGGCTGATGTGACTTGTATCTTTAACATGTTCAGTTTGAAATGCTCAGAGATGTCCTAATGGTGTGAATAGGCAGAAGCTCAGACAAGAGGCATGTGTGGAACAGAAATCGGTGGGTCATTAGTGAAGAGTCTATTGTACTGCTGTTCCCATGATAACATAAGGTATTCTTAGCAAGTTGCTGTAATTTTTTGTTAATGCAGACAAGGCAGCATGTATAAATGGAATCCCCCAGTGTAATACCATAATGACAGCAGTTGTTTAAACAGGAGGACATCAGGATATAGTCAGATGGGGAAAACACTGATGGGGTTAATCTGTAAACTTTTCATAAGAAAGTAAAACTTCCTAAAGAGAGAGGGGGAAAGGCAAGAGATATTCAATGCAATTACAGAGAAATACTGAGGGAAAGGATTTCATTCAAGCTGAGGTCTGAGAGTTCAACTGAACTAAAAGAGAACAATGTAGCTTAATTGTATCATAGAAGGAAACAGATACATGAAATATTAGGACAAGAATGACACAGGTAATAGTGATGGACATTTCAAAATTGTCTAGTTTCTGTTTATGGGTGATATTATACTTGAAGCTTGAATATTTAATAAAGAATGATGCCACAAATAAAAGTGGTAATATAAACTAGGAAGTTGTTGAAATTTTTCATTCTCATATACTGTTTCCATCTTAGGAAGCCTGTCACCTTGGAACTGGTGAAAAGAAGTTTCATCAATTTAAATGATCTGCACTCGACTGACTACAAGCTTGACTGCATTTGTCTTCTCACTACTCTATTAGCTGGGGACCAAATTCTTCCATTTTACAATCTTCCCACCAGGACTATAGACTAGTAGAGAAATAATAGTAGAGAAATAAAATACCTAAAATGAGCATGATTACTCTAATCAACAATTTTTATAATTTTCCCTAAAAATCACAATAAGAAGAACACTAAGAAAACTCTCCTTTGCCCCAAATAGAAAGCAACTATGTTGGCTATCTTTGAAATTCTTAGAAATATGTTCAGACTGTTGGAGGACATAAAAGGATCTCAGTGTAAATGTAATCACAACATAAACAAATACAGATTCAAGTATTTCAAGCCAACATATGTACTCTGCATGCTGCCTACACACATCCAGACCTGCCCCCTCCCTTCCTACCCAGAGGCAGCCATAGAGAGGACTATGTGCTCTCCAGCCTGGGCTTTTTACACTTCCATTACATTCATGAATACAAACCATTACAGAATATTGCTTTGTAATTAATTTAGGTAAATGCTCTTCTACAATATGAATCCTGAAGCTTTTGCTTTTTCTGCCACCTTAGATTATAAGATTTCTTTGTGCTGATATATATATTGCTTTGATTTGCTGTAGTTGCTCTTATTTTTCTAACCTATAAATAAATCATATCTTTTCCATTCCCCTACTGATTGATATCAGATTACTTTACAAAAATACAGCAGTGAACATTTTTTACCTATCTTTCCATGTGCATGAGCAAGAGGTTCCAGATGAACCTATGTCTACCTAGGCCTAGATGGAAAGGGTCTTCAGAAGATAACTGGCAAATGTGGAAGAAAGTGGTGGAAGATGTGGACAAGAGCCCTACTGGTAGAGGACATTATTCACTTACTGAAATTTGCCCATCCAATGGTGTTAAAGAGTATCTCATTTTAAGTTTTCCCCTGATTATTAAACTTCCTTTTGTACTTACAGTTCATCTTTTCTTTGAACTGCTGGTTCTTACTGTGTGTCCATTTATCATATTTATCAATGTCATTTTCTCTAGAGTTCTTTATATGTTGTTGTTTTGTTAACAGGCATCCCAAACATTAATTTATCTTCTAAACAACTTGAATATAAAAACATAAAATGATGTTTATGATCACATTTGAAATTTTAATATCATTTCAAATGTCCATTTTTAAATCATATATGACAAAAATATTTATTTAGAATATAATTTTCCCACAACTCATATTTCATTAAACACTTTCATTCAACTTCTAACGAGCACATCCAACATCAAAGTGAGTAATCTCTGAGCTACTTTTTGCATCATTTACATTTTCCTAGAACAAGTTACCTTCATTTCTGTTAGAGTAAATTTTGAATCTCTGCTTTATATACTTACAAGTTTTGTTCCAAACTACCATGTACCGTTTGCTATTCATGATTTTCACAATAGGGTCCCACGGTATATTACTTTTTCTCGTTATCTTCCATTTGCCCCTTCACATCTGCTCCCCTTCCTTCTCTACCCCACCTTCTGCCCTGTATGGGCCATTTCACTAGGAACCCTTGTATCTGGCCTCCTGCTAGGCACAGTCTGCAGATCCTTGGCAAAAGATGAGGGAGGGAAGATAGTGAAATCAGGTCATTTAATCTTCCGGTTCCCACTCTTGGGGGTCACCTCAGTCTGGCTGTATTACTAGGCAGATCACTGATCCTTTTGCAAGCTGGGAACGAAACACAGGACCTTGTGCATACCAAACAAGCTATCACTGAGCCACACTCCCAAAACATCTTTATTTCTTTTAAGGACACTGCTCCTTGTGACTCTCTCAGTCACATTTAGGAATCCTCTCTTTCCCCTGGCCTTATCCTTGCAGACCTAGGAGTGACCATAGTCCAGAGCCTGCTACCCCTGAGTTCCTGTGCTATCCCTTGCACTTCCCATACAGCCTACCACACCTTATAATTAGCCTTTTGATTAATAGATCTCCCTTGAATTAATCTAAATTTAAATAGCTAGATGTGGCTAGTAGTGACTGTATTGGACAGTGAATGTGCCACCAAATTCTCATTGGGAATCTGATGACTTGTGATATTTTAAAAATAATCTTTATAAGATTTATTTGTCATGTTAACCAAACTTTGCAATTTGAGGTCATATCCTCAAATAAATACTCTGTATAAACTTTCTTTTCTGGCCTCTAGAGGCCACTCACATTCTCTGGCTCATAGTTCCTTCTCTTTCAAAGACAGCACTGGCAGGTGGAGTTTTCACTATATCACATCATACTTTTTTTTCTACCTTTATCTCCTTTTAAGGACCCTAGTGATTCTGTTGGGTTCACCCAGAAAATCCAGATTAATCTCCTTGAATTTATCAAATTGGAAACATGGATTCCATCTGCTATTGTCATGTCCTTTGTCAAGTGTTCAGGATATAGATGTATTATAGATGGTTATTCTGCCTATCTCAGGCATCGGGGATATAACGACATTAATATCAGTGAAAACATTTTATCTTTTTCTTTTCTGAAACAATTAGTTCAAGTTAAAAGTCATTCACTCCTTAAAGGCTTATTCAACCATCCAGCCCTGACAACCACCATTCTACCTGCTTCTATGAATTCAACTTTAAGTTCTGCCTATCCATTTGCAGGCAAATGGATGGAACTGGAAAGCATTATGCTAAGTGAAGTAAGCCAATCCCAAAAAACCAAATGCCGAATGGTCTCTCTGATTAGTGGATGCTGATGAATAAGGGAGGTGGGAATGGGAAACATAAGAGAATTAGAGAAACACTGGACGCGACATGGGGGAGGAGGGGCAGGAAAGGGGAATGGGTATAGTAAAGATGGTTGATAAAAAATATATATAAATATATATATATATATATATATATACTGTTCATTGAAAGTGCATATAAAGATGTTTAATATGAAAAAAAAAGAAGAGTATTAAATAAGAATTCTGTTTTAATGAGAAAAGTAAAATGGGATATTTGATAGCCAAAAAAAAAAGTTCTGCCTATCAGTGGGATCATGCAGTCATTTATCCTTCTGTGTCTGGTTTACATTACTTAGTAGAATGCACTCCAGGTTCATCCACGTTGTCACAAATGTCAGGCTCTCCTTCTGTATGGTTGACTTATGTTCTGGGGGGTGTATGTGTGTACACGTGATTGTGCATGCCACATTTTAAAAATTCATTCCTCACCTGATGAACACCTAGGTTGTGTTCTTATTCTGGCTATTGTGAATAACGCTGTAATGAATGTGGGGGTGCAGACATCTCTTCAAGATCTGAATTCAATTTCTTTGTATGTGTACCTATAAGTCGGATTGATAGAGCATATGGTAGTTCCATTTTTAGTTTTTGAGGAAACTCCATGCTATTTTCCAAGATATCTGCACCAATTTACAACCCCACTAACAGCGTGTAAGGGGTCCCTTTTTTCTTTCTTGCCAATACTTTTTATCACTTGACTTTTTGATGACAGCCATGAGGTGATCTCTCTCTGCCATTTTGATTTGCATTTCCCTGATGACTAGTAATGCTGGGCACATTTTCATATACCTTTTGGCCATCTGTAGGTCAGCTCTAGAAAAATGTCTATTCAGGTCCTTTGCTCATTTTTAAGCGCATTTGTTTTTGCCACAGAGCTGTTTGCATTCCTTATGTATTTTGGATATTGGCTTTCTATCAAGTGTACAGCTTGTAAATATTTTTACCCATTCCATAGGTTTTCTTTTCTTTTTGTCATTTCCACTGCTATGCAGAAACTGTTTAAAAATTCACTTTTTCAGAGATGCTAATAACTGAGTTAACAATTAATTTCCTGTTTAGTCTTCTAGTATTTTTTTTTACTAGTTTAGACCCAGACATTCCACTAGAGCCATCAATCCCCTTCAACACTGCATTTCATTTTCATTAAAAATACCCCATCAGAGGTAGGCACAGTGGCATACACCTATAATCCCAGTGGCTCCAGAGGCTGAGGCAGGAGGCTCACGAGTTCAAAGCCAGCCTCAGCAACAGTGAGGTGCTAAGAAACTCAGTGAGATCCTGACTCTAAATAAAAAAATACAAAATAGGGCTGGGGATGTGACTCAGTGATTGAGTGCCCCTGAGTTCAGTCCCCAATACCCTTTCCCCCTCCAAAAAAAATACCCCGCCAGGATCCCTACATTCCCTTACTTTGAAGTCAGACCATTCACCCTAAAAGAAAAGCTGTCACTCTGAAGTTTCCCTTTGTTATCATCCTGGAACTCCTTTTATTTCTCTCCTTCATGAAATTCTCTATTTCCTGGGTATTTGGGTTTCTCATATTTTCCCCTTCCCCATGATTTGATAAAGTACATCCTCTAATGATTTCATGATAAAGAGATGTGAGGGACAAAATATTTGAGAACTCACTGTCAGAGGTTTTTATTCAATCCTCACACTTTGACAGACGGCTGGACATAGAATTCCAGGATGGAAATCTTTTCCCCTAAACTTTAAAAGCATCCCTCAGTGCTTCTGCTAAAAAAAAAAAAAAAAAAAAAAAAAAGCAATGTCATTCCAATTTTGATGCTTTACCAGATAAGAGAGGAAAATTGATGTAAAGCCAATCTCTTCATCCCTGAATTAGTCTTTCTCTAAACAGAACAGATAAGATATATAGGCTCCTAATCAATAGAAGATGTATCTATAAGAATAGAGAGAGATTTATTATAAGGCATCAACTTATCATGGAGGCTAAGAAGTCTCAAAGTCCAAAGTTTTGGCAAGCTGGAGACGCAGGAGAGCCAATGGAGTACTTCCTTCCAGGTTGAGACGGAGTTGAAACTCAGGGGGGACCCATGTTCCAGCTCAAAGACAATCAGGCAGAGAGACAAAGAATCCTCAGTCCTTTTGCTCTATTCAGGCTTCCAACACATTGGATGAGTCCCATCCATCCTGAGAAGGGCAATCTACTTTATTCAGTCTACCAGTTCAATTGTTTATCTCATCAGACACAAGCAGAATAACTCTCAGTAATACATATATGACCAAGTCTCTGGGCACCCTTCAGCCCAGGCAAGTTGACACATGATAGTAACCACTGCAATCCCTATGCCATGGCAGGTTGCCAACCTTGGCTTCAAATTATCTAAGGTGACAATTTCTTCTCCGTGCCCACAACAGTTACTGTTGGTTTTGTTTCCTCAGCATGTTTTTCTAAAACTGATTTTAGGAGCAAGACAGCCATTTCAGACTTTTGACTTTATATAAGAAAGATTATTCTAGCTCCTCCTACTCAGGTTTCCTACAGATCCAAGTCTCCTGGCTCTCACATCAGACCCCAGTCTTTCATGTCATCTCATCCGGGTATACCCAGAGCTCATCTGGTTTTGGCTTTGCTCATCTCTCATTAAAGGATGTTTTTCTTTTCTTATTTTTCTCAATTTTAACAAATATTTATTTAAAACATGCATGTTTGGAGTTAGAGGTGTAGCACAGAGGTAGAGTGTTTACCTATCATGTGTAAGGCCCCAGGTTCAATCCCCAACCCTGAAATAAATAATAAAACATGCTTAGGATTTCAACTTTTTCCAAATATTTGATAGTTAGGAGTTGAGGAATGCACTTTTACTTATTAGTTCAGTTTCTCAGATGTCAAACATCTTTAAGACAGCATTTGGAAAAATTGCACTGACCCAAAAGATTAGGGAATACTGAAGCATTGGTTAATTTATTGATGGCTTAACAAATTACATAAATACCAAGTGTGTTAATATTTTTGTCCCCATTAATGCAAAGGCTTTTCTCTTAGTTTAATATTAGGCATACATATGAACATATAAAAAAATTTCCTCCATTTACAGTAGGAATAAAAACACACAACAGCAAAATTGTTTTTAATAGCTTGAGAACTATTAACTTCAGAACCTGATCCTTCCTATGAAATGACTTTGGAAAGAGTGCCCTATTTCACTTGGAATTCACATTTCCCATGGCCTGATGCAACAGCTTTTCTTTTCAGTGTGATTCTCTACAGCTGTGATGAATGAAATCTCTCAACTTGACTTCTTGGGGGAAATAACAGTGGAGGAAACAAACTTTGTGCTTTGGTTTGCTATGTTTTTATCTGATCTCATTAAGAAAAAAATATCTAGTTCCTATTTTTTAAATATCTACATGCTTAAAAGTTCACATTTAAAAATGCTGAAAGATTCCACATTTAAAAAAAAAAAGATTCCATGTTTAAGTAGCATTCAAAGTATTTTAGAAAAAATATTTGATTTTAAGCTTGGGATTTTTTTTCAACTTTGTATAAAAAATAAATTAAAACTCTTCATTAACTGCCTCAAATGAAAATATATTAGAAAGGTTAAGTAGTCATAAAACTATCTTCTCACATAAAATTTATAGTAGGATCAAGTTATATTGAACAGAAAAGATGTAGAAATTTAAATCAGTTAAAATAAGTTTAGTACTTCAGTCCTTTATAATTTCCAGATAACAACTATGTACATCACAACATACCTATGATATATTAATACATTCATTTTGATTATTTATTAATACCAACAGTCATGGAAGGTCCATCCTACTAAAGCTCTGTTATCTAGAAAAGGTGAGAGAATAGGTGATAATGTCAAACCTATCCCATGTTGCAGCATGTTTCTTTGTTAATTGTTGACATATCAAACAAATTCACATACCT
Source organism: Xerus rutilus (assembly GCA_028644305.1). Taxonomy (NCBI): domain Eukaryota; kingdom Metazoa; phylum Chordata; class Mammalia; order Rodentia; family Sciuridae; genus Xerus; species Xerus rutilus. Next base: position 78,329,336 of record CM053409.1, on the reverse strand, counting down.
TCTGCTGAGTTCTCCCCATTTACAGGTGGATATAGTATCTGCTCTTTAAATGAGGAAAACTGATGTCTCTGTTCTCCAAATGTGTTTGGATGGCTATATTAAATGTCCACAAATTTATGTGGACAGATCTGATCAAGTTGAGGTTTAAGGAGTGGATTTATCTGCCATAATAGATGGCATGTCACAGGCTCATGACAGAAGCATTAAAGTTAAGAAGAGGCAACAAACAGATGAGGCTTTAACAAAATTTGAAATCTTAAATCCTATTTTTAAATTTAGGGTATTAATCTGTTAATTCAACATATTTAGTCCAGCTTTAATATTGGCTTCTTATAATTTTTCCCACATCTAGTGTCCATTTAGGAATTTTTAAAAAAAGAACAACAGATGGGAGTAATCATGGATGAAACTCTCATCCTTCCTTCTCTTTGCTGGCCTAATTCTTTCCAAGGGCACATCTGGCCCTGGAATGAGTCCTTTTTATAGCTTTCTCAAGAGCATATGATTAATACATTTCATGTGTATAATTAAAGGCTTTTTGGTGTGTACTATGTATAGTGAGGACCTTATATGTTTCTAAGATCACATGTTTAAATGGTGACACTGTGAACTGTTAATGTCTTATTCTGAAATCAAGTTCACGTAATCAGATTGAGTAGGTAGTTGGAGTACAGGAGGAGAAACAGAGAGAAATGAACAGTTATACATTAGGAATCTTCCACAGCATGATGCCACTGACAGATCTATCTAAGCCTCCCCTCTCAGAATGGTTATATTTTAGAACTCACAAGCTCTAGAGAGCATCTAGTCCAACTTCTTCACTTTGCATATGGGAAACTGAAGCATTCCAAGAGGATGTGACATGCCCGGGAGTACACAGCTTGTTAGTAACTGATCCAGGACAAAGATACAGGTCTCCTAACTTGCCTATAAGCTTTTTCTTTTTCACCCTTAAGCACAGAAATGAAACTTTAAAGTCACAGTTAAGAATAACAAATAACATGGTTAATTGTAATGGAGCTTTGCCCAGGTTCTGTGTGGAAGCCCCTGTCCCATAAATGACTGGGCTACATTAGTTATGTTGCAAAAACTAGCCTAACAACATTTACCCCTTTTTTATATTGCTACACCCTTAGTTTCCACTTGACCTAACCCCCACCTCACCAAATTACAAATATTATAAAACTTGCTTAATGTATAAGGTAAATGGATTTCCTCAAGGGGGTCTGGTTCCCAAAATAGAAAGTTATTAACATGTATTAATGAAATAAGAAAAAGATTATTAGTGCAATAACTCTGGAAAGCCATATAGAGATTCCTCAAAAAATTTGAAATGAAACCACCATTTGACCCAGTTATCCCACTGAAAATCACCATACTACAGTGACATGGCCACGTCAATGTTTACAGCAGCTCAATTGACAATAGCTAAGCTATGAAACCAACATAGGTGCCCTTTAACAGATGGATAGATAAAGAAAATGTCATATATATACACAATGGAGTATTACTTGATCATAAAGAACAATGAAATTATGGCATTTGCGGGTAAATGGATGGAACTGGAGATCATTATGCCAAGTGAAATAAGCCAGACCCAGATCAAATGTTTTATCTGATATGCAGAAGCTAATCCAAAATAAGGGGGAAAATAAAAAGAAAAGGAAAAGGGGAGGGATTTCATGAAAATGGAAGAGAGTCAGTGAAGTAGAGGAAGGTGATTGAGGGGGAAGGAGAAGGGAAAGGAGAAGGGAAGAACAGCAGAATAAATCTGACCTAAACTTTCCTGTGTAAATATATGAATATACCACAGTGAATATCATTCATGTAGATATTGTTTTCATTCACAAGGCACTAATTTAAAAAACTAAAAGTAAATAGTAGAAAGATCAGTAGAGTGGAGAGGGAAGGGAACTGGGGGAGTAAGGAAGGAAGGGAAAGGGGAAGCACTGGGGACTGAATTACAGCAAATTATATTCCATGCTTTCATAACTATGTCAAAAATGAACGCTATGTATAACTAAAAAGAACTAATAAAAATAAAGACAATAATAATAGTTATATTTGGGAGCACTTTTTTGTACCAAGATTGTACTGATTGTACTGATTATATACTTTGAAGAGGGTACTTCTCTCATACCAGCTTTTATCACTGAGAGATTTAAATGATCTTTCCACTGTCGCACAGCTTGAAAGCAGGGTAACCAGTATGAAGGCCCAGGACTGCCTGACATGAAAACCCTGCTCTTCCTTTTCCACCCTTGGCAGTCACTCTCTTCAACACAAGAAAAACTTTTAAGGCATTCTTCTTACCAAACTCTTATTGATTGTAAACTTTAATATCCTGAGGCAATTGGGGCTTTACGAAAACACATAAGTAGAAATTAGTTTTTAAATGGCAAGGGTGAAATATAGGAAGAGGCAAAGAAATCAGTATATTAGGGATTATTACATTTTTAAGGACTACCCTGGTCAAAGAATTGCAATTGTTCTCAGATGATTCAGAAATAAACTTCCTTCTAAGTCAGTTAATTCATCTAAAAGACAAGAGAAAAATCTAGCAGAGCCATTCTAAACTAATGATTCATTGACCATGGAAATCTGGCTAGTAGATGTCTAATAAAAACACCCTTCTCCAGTTTAAAAGATGAACGATTTACTCCACACCCTAATGAACAATGCAGGGGATTTAGAGAAATTTAATTGTTTTCTTCTTCTTCTAAACACAGAACCTGGGCAGATTTTGTTTTTTCCAGGGTGAGTAAAGCAATGTTAAGAAACAAAGAAAGGAAACACTGCCTTAGGGATACCAGGTATGCGTGTAAAATGATTTACAGTAGGAAAATGAAGATAATCTTTGGAAATTATCCACTAAATTATCTACTTTGCATCTTTAATACATAAAAAGTAAAAAAGGCTTTTTTTGAAAACATAAGAGTCAGTTTAAAGTATAATAAAATAGAATAAAGGCTAAGGTTAAAATGAAAATGGAACTGACCAATACAAGCAAAGAATGTATTAAATTAAGGGGAAAATCTTGTACTCTAGCTATTTCCAATATTCTTGCCAAAAAACAATTATAAAGCTGAAAGGAAAAATGTTTGAAGGCACCAGTGAAGGCATTGGAGAGTATCAGAGACAATCAGGGCTTGGAGGCCAAAGACATAGTTTAAGGTGAAGTCGCTTAGTGACTGGATTTTCCTTCAGAGGTGTGGTGATCTGGACCACTACCCCTAAGGAGAAAGTGGTAGACCTCACAAGGCTGGGGAGACACAGACCAAAGATGCCAGAACTCCTAACTGGGAGGGAATCACAGAAAGTAGAGTCCAAAATGCGACAGCAATTTGCCCTCAAGATATTTGCCAACTCCTAATCTTTACTCATGTAGCGTGAGAGTTGAAAAACCAAGCAAGAAAACTCGGCTGCAATGCCAGAGCATGCAGCCAAAATTTCAGCAATCACCCAGTACCAAAGTGACAGAAGTTGGAATTCATGACCCACTGGCAGTGGAAGAACCTGAGTAAAAACATAGTCTTTCAGTTAGACAAAATAAGCAATATTTAAAAAAAATATCCCTATATAGTTAAAATATAACCAGTAGAAATCAAATATGCAAAATGAGTTAAACAAAGTAAAATCCAGACCAAATAACAAAGTATTGACTTGGAAGTATAAGAATAAATGAATTAAGAATTAAATTATAAATTTATGACTGGGTTAAAAACAAACATAAAAATGAAAAGAAAGGGAAGAAGGCAGAAAGCAATGACATAGAAAAAAAAATAGAATGGACAGATACAGCTTTTCAAAAAACAGCTAAAGAATTAAACCTCTGAAAATCTTAAATAAATGAGTGGAATATAAACAATAATATAGAATGTAAACAATCAGATTTTTAAATTACTGATTCCAAAATTCATTTGGGAGGGGAAAACTAGTCAGAAACATGAATGAAATTTTGAACAAAAAAGTAGAAAATGAAACTAACCCCATCAAATATTAAAGCTCTAATCATCAAAGTACTACTTTGATAATAATACTACTATAATATTATTATGCAATTTAATATGATTATTCTAACAGAACATATACATAATATTACATAATAAATCAATATATGATTAAGACAACAAACACTGGGGAAATGTTCAGTCAGAATATCTAAGTTTTCCTGAGGTAACAACCTCCAAATCTTAAAGTGAATTTTCTATTGCTATAACTTAATACTACAGACTAGGTAATTTATGAAGAATAGAGTTTTATTTAGCTCACAGTTCTGGAAGCTGGGAAGATAAAGAACATGGTGTTTGCATCTGGAAAGGGTCATCTTGCCACATCATAAGTAGGCAGGAGGTGTCACATGGTAAGACAGGTGTGCTAGCTTGGGTCTCTCTTACTAAAGCCACAAATGCCCTTATGTGGGTCCCACCCTTATGACCTTACCTAATACTAATTACTTCTCAAAGGCCCCACCTCCAAATACTATTAACATTTGAATTTAGGGATTAAGTTTCTAATACATCAATTTTGGGGATACATAGTCAAACCATAGCAGAGTTTATTTTTCTTGCTTATGTCACACATCCTTCATGCATCAGCAAAGAGCTCTGTGACTCTGATATCTACGGGTGATAGAACAGCTACCATCTTGAACATTTTACTAACTGCTATGTCAAGATAAGGAGAACAAACAGAGGAAGATCCTATAATAGTATTTAAAAACTCAACTTATAAATGATACATGCATTTCTGTTCACAATACATTGGTGAAAACTAATGCCACTGGGATATGATTAATTGAGCCCTCATATATACTTCCACTAGATGACAAATATATATAATACATGTTCAAACATTTGACTAATTCTGTAGGCTATCTCAAGAAAATAATCAGAAATTTACAAACGTTTTCATGTCAATATTGTTTAAAATAGCAAGACTTTAGAAATAACCATTTCATTGATCTTAGATAACATGCATTTAATGAAGTGATATTATTAAAATATATGTGGGAAATTACTGTGATGTAATGATCAAAAAACACAACTTAAAATAGTTTATAAAACAGTTAACAAAATATGCCACTATATACATTTTTAAATGTATGTGCATTGAAAAGACTAGGAAGACATATCCTAAAATGGAAACTGTGGTGTTTTGTCTGGGTGGCAGGACCATGGGTTATGCTATTTCCTCTTTTGTGCTTTAAGTTTTCCACAATAAACATATGATCAGAAGAAAAATATTTAAAATAAACAAGTATTACTCTTCCCTAAATTGTATAGATTAGTTATCAAAGACTTATGAGAGGAAAATTGAAGAAAATGTTAAGTGAGATATAATTAGCTTATTCTTATACCAGAATTTTCAATAGAATCCTTTAATGTTTTCTTAGTACCTCTCATCTCTTCACTAATGCCCTTAGGAGGGTGTTCTAGCTTCTAGTGATTAGAAAGAAAAGAAAGGATAAGCCACATTCCTCAAAGGTGAACCTGTCAACCTTAGCAGAACATGTCAGCTATTCAGAAAGCAGCTACTCCCAGAAGCTGAGTGGGGAAAGAAAACTTTCACTTACTGAAATCACTGAAAAGTTTTTCCTGCACCTCTCACATTCCAGCTCCCATTTTTAAGGATATATACCATAATCATGTGGGCACTTCATCAGAGACTATAACTCTACAGTGTACTAAAGATGTCATTTTGGTGAAAGAGAAAAGGGCTACAAACAAAACAAAACAAAAAAAACTTCAAGATAGACATTTTGCAAAACCATGTTTACCCCACTAATGAGATGAAGCCCCTCTCTCCTACTTTCCGCTGACATTCTCTGATTTATGTGTGAACTATTTCCCATTGAGTGTTTGGCCTAATTCAAGTGCTAAAGGTTACTAAAAAATTGTTGCTCCATTACTAGATAAGGTCTTAAAATTCCATTTTATTTTATTCTATGTTAACAATTTAATTGGTAAAACTGAGATATGGCCTACTTCAAAAGGCAGTGGTGAAGGTTAAATGTTTTTGCTTTCAGTGATTGGGGCCACCCTCCCACTGGAAATGAGATAAACCATAAAAAATTTTTGCATGAAATCATTTGAGAATTAATGAAGTGATAAAATTATGATATTAAGATATGAGAGAAGAAAATGGGGGAGAGAGATAAGTCAGACATTTCAGACCACTTTTCCACAAAGACTGATTCTTTATGGCATGACTGAGAGGCTGAGGAGCCTCGCAGAGCATGTGACAGTTTCAAAGAGTCAGTGGACAAACATTGGAGTACAGGGACTGCCAGAGCCAAGAGGAGGAGGATGAGACCCTATGAGCTTTGGATGGGAACATTGAACAACTACATGCAGAATATGTTATCTGACCACAACTGATTGAAGCCAGAAATCAGAAACCGGGAGATAATTTTAAAATCCCCCATTGTTTGGAAATTAGTGACATATTTTTAAATAGTTCATGGATTAAAAAACAATGAAACAAATTGGAAATTAGAAATCATTTTACACAAAACTATAATGAACATACTATATTAAAATGTATGGAATATAAGTAACCATGCTCAGGGAGAAACTTATAGCTTTAAGTGCATATACTAGAAAAGAACAACAGTTGTTTACTTAAGAATCTATTTCAAAAAGTTGCAAAAATGTAAAAATCAATAAAGTATACCAAAAATAAGTAGGAAGAGAATAAAGGAAAGTAGAATTAATGCAATAGAAACATATTTGATCAAAAGGATAAATGACACAATCTGTTTCTCTGAAAGACCGGTTAAAAATGTTTTGGTGCAAATAGTCAATAAGAGAAGACATAAACAACATTGGAAGTGAAAATTAGAATAAAAATATTTAAAATAAACAAGTACTGTTCTTCCCAAAATTGTATAAATATTAAAAAATTAGTTATAAAAGATTTATGGAAGGAAATTCAAGAAAATATTGTTAGAATTCTAGACATGCACATAAGAGTAAGAAAATATCATGAATAACTTTATGACATTAAGTTTGATAATTTAGATAAAAGGAATAGATTACTAGAAAATAAAACAGAACTTGCTGAAATTGACACAAAAAAGAAACAGCAACACTGGATCAATATCCTTCCTTAATTTGTGAATTTATAATTTTAAATATTTTTCTCCACTCCCCCCAAATATTCAAGTCTAGTTGTCTTTACTGATGATTTCTATTAACCACTTTTAAGTAATAACATATTTTATACAAATTCTTCCAAGAAGAAATGGTTACCTTCTTTTTCTGAGGTTGGCCTAACTTTGTAGAAAACTTTTCTCAAAGCCATAGATGTCTTGAAAACATGTTCACGCAAAAACCTTCATAGGATGTTTATGGAAGCTTTATTCATAGCTATCAAAACTTGCAAGCCTTCCATAGGTGAGTGAATAAATTAACTGTGGTACATCCAGACAATAGAGTATTATTCAGCACTAAAATCAAGCCATGAAAAGGCATGAAAGAACCTTAAGTGCATATTTCTAAGCAAAAGAAATTACTCTGAAAATGCTATATGCTGTCTGATTCCAATTGTATAAGATTCCAGAAAACGTAAAACGATGGAGACAGTAAAAACAATTAGTGGTCACCAGATGTATAGGGATTGGAGGGAGGAGTAGGTAGTGCAAAAAGATTGGAGGGGCACAATGAAAAACTTTTATGATACAACCATCAGTACATGTCATCATACACTGTCTGAACTCAAAGATAAGTACACCACCAAGAGTGGACCCTAATTTAATTTATGGCATGTGGATGGTTGTTATGTGCCAGTGTAGCTTTATCAATTGTAATAAATGCATCACTCTGGTGGTAGGGTGTTGACAGTGGGGGAAGCTATGAATTTAAGGGGACAGGAGGTATATGGGAAATTTCTATACCTTTCTCTCAATTTTGCTATGTACCTAAAACTGCTCTAAAAATTGTCATAGAAGAAAAACTACCTATACAAAAATTCTAAATAAAATTTTAGCTAACTGATATAGAAAGATAACATAGTTGCATGATTCCAGGAATACAGATTTGTTTAATATCTCAAAATCAGAACACCACAGCTGCAGAATAAATGATAAATTTGATCATTTCAATAAATGTTAGAGGATTTGATCCAATTTTATAGTCAATTCCTAGCAGATCAGGGGAAAAATTCTTCAAGAATATCTAATAGTGAAAAACTGTAGCAAATATTATAACCAAAATGATACTGAAAGATTTCTACCTGAGATTAGGAACATGACAAGGATATTCATGCTCTCCATTATTATTTAACATTGTAGTGAAGTTTATTGCTAGTACTATCAGGCAAGATAAAGAAATAAGAGGTTTTAGAATAAGGATAAGAATTAAAATAGTCATTAATTGCATATGATTTTCTTGTAGAATGTACAAAAGAATCTGTACTATATTAGAATAAGCAAGTTTAGCAAAGTTGCCAAATATTGACATTCCAAAAATGAATTGCATTCCTATACCAAAAGAAAATGAAATACTTAGAGATTCTAAATATAATCATCAAAAATATAAAATCACTGGGAAAAATGTTAATGGAAGATGTGAAAAATTACAATTGTGTTTAAATGAAAATAAAGATAATCTAAGGAATATGTAGAAAAATCAACAGTATAAAGATGTCAGTTCTTCACAAAAAGCCTATAGTCAATAAAATCCTTATCAAAGTCCAATATATAAAGAAATAAAAACCTTAGCACCAAAAAAATCTAATAATTCATTCAACAAATGGGCAAAAGATCTAAATAGACATTTCTCAGAAGAAAAAAATACAAATGACTAACAAATACATGAAAAAATGTTCAATAACCCTAGCAATCAGGGAGATGTAAATCAAAACTATACTGCAATTTCATCTTAGAATGGCAATCATCAAGAATATATATAACAATAATTGTTGGCAAGGATGTCGGGTAAAAGGTACACTTAGACATTTTTGTTGGGACTGCAAATTAGTATAATCACTTGGGAAAGCCATGCGAAGATTCCTCACAAGATTAGGAATGGAACCACCATATGACCCAGCTATCCCATTCCTTGGTATTTATCCAAAAGAACTAAAATCAACATGCTATAGTGATTTGGTCACATAAATATTTATAGCAGAACAATCCACAATAACCAAGTTTTGGAACCAAAATTTGGTTCCAAATTAATAGAAAAATAGATAAAGAAAATGTGGTATATATACACTATGAAGTTTTGTTCATCCAAAAAGAAGAATGCAGCTATGTCATTTGCTGGTAAATGGATGGAACAGGAGAACATTGCTAAGTGAAATAAGTCAAGCTTAAAATCAGGTGTCAAGTATTTTCTCTCCTATATAGAGACCTAGAGAGAGAAAAGGAATGAAAAAGGGGTATCTCATAAAAATAGAAGGGAGATCAGTACAGTAGAGGCAGAGTCCCAAGTGAGTAAAGTGGAGAGGAAAAGGGGAAGAACTGGGAAATAAAGTTGACCAAATTATGCTAGGTGCATGTGTGAAGGTATCATAATGCTTCCAATTTTATGTACAATTATAACATACCAATTTAAAAAATAAATATAAGTAATATCAAAAGAGTAGAAGAAGCAGATCTGGGGAGAGAAGGAGGGGAGGGAACTGGGGACTTAAATAGAGGAAACTATAGTATATGTATTTGTGAATATGTCAAAATGAATCCCACTATTTTTGCATGACTATATGTATACACTAATAAAAACAGTAAAGAAATCCAACAGAATTTTGTCTACGTGTGTAGAACTAGAGAAGCTGGTTCTAAAATTTGTACAGAAATATGAATATAAAGAACAGTTGAGATGTCTTTTTAAATAAAGGAAAAAGACTTAAGCTATCCAATGAAGATTAATGAATCTACATAACTGAGATCCTGCAGAATTGATCTAAAGGTCTGCAAACAGACAAAGGTAGAAGGCTCATAAAAGTGGTTCTGCAGAGTGACACAGAAAGCAGTCTTCTCTACTGTACTGATCTCCCTTCTATTTTTATGAGATACCCCCTTTTCATTCCTTTTCTCTCTCTAGCTCTCTGCATAGGAAAGAAAACACTTGACACTTGATTTTAAGTCTGGCCTATTTCACTTAGCATGATGCTCTCCAGTTCCATCCATTTACCAGCAAATGACATAGTTGCATTCTTCTTTATGGCTAAGCAAAACTGAGACAATTGAATATTCATATGAGGAAAAACATTTACTTTCCTCTTATAGTATATCATACAAATATATAAAAATCAATCCCATCTGTATTGTAGGTGTAGATGCAAAATACAAACCAATAAAATGTCTACTATTGTTCCTTTTGATATGATAGCCCACTAGCCATACAAGACAGTTTAAATTTTAATTTACAATTCAGTCACATTAGCTCCATTTTAAATGCTTATGAGCCCTTGGAAATAGTAATTGACAGCAAAGATACAAAACAATTCCATCATTATATAAAGTTCCTAGGGTCATTTGTTACCTTAGCATTGGAAGAATTAAACAGAATACACACACAAACACCAAAAGAAAGTTGCCAAATATTGACATTACAAAAATTAAATATTACACTATATTAAAAAGTTCTATTTATTAAAAGGCAATGCTAAGAGAATGAAAAACCAAGCTGCTGACTAGCACAGGTATTTGTAGAACAAATAAGTCAACAAAGGGCTTATATTCAAAATATGCAGTGAACACATAAAAATCAAGAGAGATAGTCCAATGATAAGATAAAGACATAGCCCAATAGAAAATTGGGCAAGAGTTTGAATAAGCACTTCAAAAGAGGATACTTGAACAGCTTACTCTTCAGTAGCTAAGAAAATGAAACTTAAGCCATAATGAGATCTGCACCATACATCCACTGGGATGGCTACACCTAAGACTGAAGATAACAGATATTGAGGTGAAGAAGGTATAATAGGAAACAAATGCTTATGAGATTGTATATGAGAATAATCACTTTAGAAAACTGACAGTATCAAAAGTTGAAATACATCTCCATATCCTATAATGATCAATTTCATTTCTACTTATAAACCCAACAGAAATGCATACACATATACATAAAAAAATAGGTGTGAAAATATTTACAATAGCAGCATTATTCATAGAATCTCAAACTGGAAACAATCCAAATGCTTCATTGTTCAGTAGAATGGGTAAATCATGACATTTTCATACCATGGAATAGTACATAGTATTAAAAATGAGTTAAATAAAACCATGAGTCACTTCAAAAATGATTCTGAAAAAAAGAAGTGTATACAAAAGGATGTATATTGCATGTTTTTTTCCATGTACCATTCTTTTTTTTTTTTTTTTTTTTGGTACTGGAGATTGAACTCAGGGGCACTCAACCACTGAGCCACATCCCCAGCCCTATTTTGTGTTTTATGTAGAGACAGGGTCTCACTGAGTTGCTTAATGCCTCACCATTGCTGAGGCTGGTTTTGAACTCGCGATTCTCCTGTCTCAGCCTCCCTAAGTGCTGGGATTACAGGCTTGTGCCACCGCGCCCGGCTCCTCCATGTACTATTCTTTAAGCAGGAAAAACTGGAATGTTAGAAGTCAAAACAATAATTTCCTTTGAGAGAAAGACATGTTTAATAAAGGACATGAAAGAGGCTTTTGGGATATTAAAAATTGTCTATTTCTTGAACTTATTGTTTATATGGATATTTGTTTATGTTATAAATACACTACATCTTTTGTACACTTTTGCATATGTATGTTACAAGATTTTAAATGTTTCATTCTTTTTTTTTCAATTCTTTTATCTTTTTAAATGCATTTCAAGTCATAATACTTATATAGAGCTCAATTTTCCATCTCTCTGGTTGCAAACAAGATAGAGTCACACCATTTGTGTCTTCATATATGTACCTAGGGTAGTGATGTCCATCTCATTCCATCATTTTCACTACTCCCATTCCCCCTCCCATCCCCCATCTCCCCCCATCCCATCCAAAGTTCCTCCATTTCTCCCATGCTCTCCCTCAACCCCCCTTATGTATCAGCATCCACTAATCAGAGAGAATATTCAGCCTTTGCTTTTTTGCGATTGGCTTACTTCACTTTAGCATGATGTTCTCCAACTCCATCCATTTACCTACAAATGCCATAATTTTATTCTTTTTTATTGCTGAGTAATATTCCACTGTGTATATATATCACAGTTTCTTTATTCATTCATCTATTCAAGGGCATCTAGGTTGCTTCCACAGTTTAGCAATTGTGAATTGTGCTGTTATAAACATTGAAGTGGCTGCATTACTGTAGTATGCTGTTTTTAAGTCTTTAGGGTATAGGCCAAGGAGTAGGATAGCTGGCTCAAATGGTGGTTCCATTCCAAGTTTTTTAAGGAATCTCCATACTGCTTTCCAGATAGGTTGCACCAATTTGCAGTCCCACCAGCAATGTTTGAGGGTACTTTTTTCACTATATCCTTGCCAGCACTTATTGTTGCTTGTATTTTGGATAACTGCCATTCTGACCAGGGTGAGACAAAAATCTTACAGTAGTTTTGATTTGCTTTTCTGTAATTGCTAGAGATGTTGAACATTTCTTCATAAATTTGTTTATTGATTGTATATCTTCTTCTAAAAAGTTTCTATTCAGCTCCTTAGCCTATTTATTTATTGGCTTGTTTGTTTTTTTGGCATTAAGTTTTTGAGTTCTTTATATATCCTGGAGATGAGTGCTCTATCTGATGCATGTGTGACAAAAATATGCTCCCAGAATGTAGGCTGTCTGTTCACCTCATTGATTTTTTTTTCTTTTGCTGAGAAGAAGCTTTTTAGTTTAAATGAATCCCATTTATTGGTTCTTGATTTTATTTCTTGAGCTTTAGGTGTCTTGTTAAGGAAGTCGGAACCTAATCCGACGTGATGAAGGTTTGGGCCTACCTTCTCCTCAATTAGGCGCAGGGTCTCTGGTCTAATTCCTATGTCTTTGACCCACTTTGAGTTGAGTTTTGTGCATGGTGAGAGATAGGAATTTAGTTTCATTTTGCTGCATATGGATTTCCAGTTTTCCCATTTGTTAAAGAGGCTATCTTTTCTCCAGTGTATGTATTTGGCACCTTTGTCTAGTATGAGATAAGTGTATTTATGTGGGTTAGTCTCTGTGTCTTCTATTCTGTACCATTGGTCTACATGTCTATTTTGGTGTCAGTACCATGCCATTTTGTTACTATAGCTTTGTAGTATAGTTCAAGTCTGGTATTGTGATGTCTCCTGCTTCACTCTTCTTACTGATGATTGCTTTGGCTATTCTGGGTCTCTTATTTTTCCAAATGAATTTCATGATTGCCTTTTCTATTTCTATAAGAAAAGACTTTGAGATTTTAATTGGGATTGCATTGGATCTGTATAGCACTTGGGGCAGTATGGCCATTTTAATAATGTTGATTCTGCCTATTCAAGAGCATGGGAGATCTTTCCATACTCTAAGATCTTCTTCAATTTCTTTCTTTAGTGCCCTGTAGTTTTCATTGTAGAGGTCTTTCACTGCTCTTGTTAAATTGATTCCCAAGTATTTTATTTTTTTGAAAATGTTTCATTCTTTAGAATAAATGTACAGAGACAAATTTTTTGTGGAAATATTCCTCTGAAAGATTATTGAAAGTTTGGCCTAAAGTTGCCTCCATACAAATTTCAAGTTTAGCCTAAGGTTTGTCTGTGACCCATATCCCAACTTACATGTCAACAGACTACAACATACTCTTGTAATGAGCAGCAAAGTCTCAGGCAAACACAAGTAACCAACCATTCAAACCATGTTCAAATAAGACAGATGCAAACTGTGAGCAACTGAGCTATGTGCCTCACTTCTATTTTTACTGTGTGTTGATCATATTTCTATCACTGTGACAAAATACCTGAGACATATAAACTTAAAGGAGAAAATATTTATTTTGGCTCACAGTTTTAAAGGTTTCAGTCCACAGTCACTTGGTTTCACTGTTTCTGGGTATAACTCCAATAACAACTTCCTCCCCTAAGCCTTGCTTCCTAAAGATTTCACCATCTCTGAACAACACCATAAATTGGCAATCCAGCCTTCAACACATGAGATTTTGGGGGACACTTCAGATTCAACCCATAACAGTATGTCACTACATTTTCTTGGGCTATAATATGACCTACATGATAGGGTGGGGCATTCTGAACCATTTTCCATCCAGACTACTCCCTGATTCTAGAATAGCAAACAAGTCAATTAAGATCTACAAAACAAGATTTGTTGTGATTTTGTCTTTTAACAAATAAGCAATTCTCTATTCTTTATAAATTACCCAATCTTTGGTATGCAGTAATAGCAAAAGAAAATGGACTCAGATGGAAAGTTTAGTTGATAGAGAATTAGGGCTTTGAACTGAAAAGAAATAAAGGCAATTGAGGTCCATGGAAGAAATTTTAGCATGATAATAGCCTGATCTGACGTTTTTTGATGGGTATTTATAAATCAGATCTCTTTGTGTTTCTGTATTCATTACATACTAAAGGCCTATTCCTATGCCCAACACTGCTTGAACCTTGGAATATCAATAGAGAATAACAGGGATGCCCTCCATGTTCAGAGAGCTTACAGTTTGGGAAGGAAGAACATACGGTAAATAAAGTATACAATCTGCCATTGAATTTTAAAAAAAGAAACAGGATTAAACACTGTGCTGCTTCTTACTGACAGACAGCTGTATTTGATTATGATATTGTTTAACTTGATGTTAGGAAACTCCTAAATGAAATCAATAAATTCCAATACATTTCAAAGTATCAAAGAGTTTTACTTAAGGCAGCCTTTTAAAATTCTGATGTGTAGGACACACCCAAGACCAGAAAAGTCAGACTTAGGGTGTGACACAAAAAATCAATGGTTATTAAAGCACTTCTGGAAATTCTATTGTGCAGTCAAGATTTAGAACCATAGATGAAGGAAGTTTATTCTATATGTTTTTAATTTTTTTTAACCTTATGAACCTATTTTCCCTCATAGTTAATATCTAATGGCTTTCTAATTCAAATGCCATTTCTGTCACAGAAAATATTTGTTTTCTTACCAAATAGAAAATTTCATGATGTACACATATCCTGAGCTAAATGGTGGGAATGTAAACTGAGCATTTCAAATAATCTCAAGAAAACAGCAAGTAAATTGTTTTTTGAATGCTTATTTTTACCTACTGTTGAACTTCAGGCTTCAAACTTATAATTACATGTGAAACTAAGCAAAAGTCATATATATCTGAGTACCACCAATATAAGTAACTGTCACATTCCCCTATAAATAAAACATCCAAACCTATAGCAAAATATTGAACTGATCCTCAAAAACCCTTTTTATGTTACAGGATTTCTCAAATATGTAAATGGATGAGGACAAAGGTTAGGATTCAGAAAACCACTCCTAACACAGTGTGAAAAAAATGTAAAATGCCTTATTACCAGGTAGGCAAAGGAAAAAAGACTAGGAGCTGGCCAAAGTTTTCTCAATTATTTTCCTCTTGGATCATGAGGCCATCTTGGGCTGTGATGTTTGGAAATGGGCCTGTTGGCCTCCAAAGCCAAAGACAAGCCATCTGGCTCCAGCACCCCAAGTTCTTACAATGGTGTCATAATCTTTCTTTTCTTTGTTTTATTAAAAAAAAAGTTCTGCCATTCATTTGCCCAATTTTGAGTTTTATTTTCTTTAGGACTCCCTACAACAGCAGTTCTTGCAGTAATGCATTTATATTCTGAACTCAGAAACAAAGTCTTCAAAAAGACTCCCTTATCCATGTGATCACACAGTTAGCAGCCATAGATATGAGTATCTTTTTAACAGTTCCATTTGTTATATAGAAAAACAGTGAAAATGAAATAATCCTTTCCCTAATTCATAAAGTGATTTACTAATGGTCTAAAATCTGAAAATAAGAAGTATAAACAATGTCATTCAATATTGCAAATATCATGGATATTGACAGATCATTAACTTTTAAGTATTAAATATCAGATTTTCTCTAATTATAGACAAAGTAGAGGACTATATAAGTTTCCCACAAAAAGATTCAAGAACAGAATAATTTATTAAAAACTATATCAGTGTTTCAATGTTCTGTCTCTTTGGTAGCTTATATAAAATTTTCATTTCATAAAAAAAAAGATTCCCTTATCCCATGATAGTTGCCCAAAACTCAAACCACAAGAAAAGAGTCAGCAGTAGTGAAGGATTCTCTGCAAAGCAGGAAATACATGAAGGAATTCCTTATAACCTCATGAAAAAGAACAGTCTACTTTCTAATTAGGGAGTGATTTTACAGCATTTAGAAAGAAGTAAACCAATGATACATCATTCTTTGAAACTTTATTTTGCCTACTTATTTTCAAGAGCCAAGAAATTGCAAAACTATAAAAATTGATTCAACAAATCCTACAGCAACTGCTCTTTGCCAGGCCCCATGTTAGGACCCGGGTTTACAACAGAGTGAGAAGCAATGATCTGCCACCATAGACTATAAAAGTCTAAAGTAAACAGAAGATACAAATTACTTTGTGTGTAAAGAGAAGACATTAAGCTTTCCTATTTCTCCAGATTCATTTGCTTTTTGCCTTGCTCTGAGCTCCTCAGTTATCACACAGAATTATATTGTCTCTCTTCCTCTCTACTTCCCTTTCCCAGAATATTTCTTTTTTAAAAAAAAAATATTTATTTTTTAGTTTTAGGCAGACAGAATATGTTTATTTTTTATGTGGTGCTGAGGATCAAACCCAGTGCCTCACGTGTGCTAGGCGAGCGCGCTACCACTGCGCCATAACCCCAGCCCCTCCCAGAATATTTCTTGGAGATAAAAGCTCTGTAGTTAAAAACTCTATTTAGTTTCTAAGTCTTTAAACTCCATGATATTGTCTTCTTCAGGGGCTGAAAGTGTTACCAAAAACTCAGTCCTTGGCCCCAATGCCAATCAAATAATGAAGATGTGGTTTTGAGGAAAAGGAAAAAGAAGTTTTATTGCTTTGCTAGCAAAGGAGAAGCACAGGGAACTCCTGTCCCAGAGGCTATGATTCTGCCCATCAAGAGGAACAGGAGGCTTTAAAAGAAGTGATTCAAAGGCTATATTCCATGTTATTTTAGTCAGCTTTTTTTGCTGCTGTGACTAAATGGCCCGATCAGAACAATTTTAGGGGAGGAAAAATTTATTTGAGGGCTCATGGTTTCAGAGGTCTTAGTGCACAGAAGATTGGCTCCATTTCCCAGGGCTCTAGGTGAGGCAGAACATCATGGCTGGAGAGTGTGGCAGAGGGAATCAGCCCACGTTATGATGAAGCAAAGACAGAGAGGGGGCAGGGAAGACAGAGACACCACTCACCACATACAAATATATACCCCAAAGCTACGCCCCCAATTCTCACCTCCTCCAGTCACACCCTACCACTTTAATTACCACTCAGTTAATCCCTATTGGGGGATAATTCACTGATAGAGTTAAGACTGTTATAACCCAATCATTTCTCCTCTGAACCTTCTTGCATTGTCTCACATATGAGCTTTTGGGGGACACCACATCTAAACCATAACACATGTGTTCTGTCCAGAGTTGTAATTCACTTGTTAATTTGGGAGATTGTCATTTCTGAGAACTTCAGATGTCATCCTCAAGTTCAAAACATGTCCATTTTAAAAGTAAGGTGTAATGGTTGAGCAGCAAAGGCTATATTGAAAGCATAAAGTAAACTATGGTTACAAATGGATGATTTCCTTGTATACTAATCAGTTGTTAAGGGTGGAAACAAACAGTGATTCAAGAAAAGAGAGTAAAGGATGTTGGTATCACATATTCTTTAGGAAGGCTGGCAAATCAGGCTCAAAACAGGCAGGAACAAAAGAAGGTTCTGAAGTCATAGCCACTGCTAGAGGTACAGCACAGGACCTCCTAATGAGGACATGCAGCCCCTACCCTAACTCCAGCGTCCAGCCCTGAACCTGCTACCAAAGAATGCACCTGCTGCTGCCCTCAGAGAGCTCCTCCCACCTCTGAGTCTGGCTTCCATCACTAACTCTAGATGGAAAATTCCTGCCATTGTATTTGATTGAGCTAGTACCATAGAAGCTAGGGCAAGAATTTCTGAGAGTTTTCTGTTTCTACAGTGGTGAGGAATTTTCTGCTTATGTTAAAGGAAAGGGGCTCTGCTTCTCATCAAGCCCTTTATGGCAGGAAACTTCCAAATACAGGAAAGGTAGAAAAAATGCTGCTGAGATTATTTTTAAAAAAAAACCATAATGAACAGGAACTTTTACACTAATTTCTTAGGTAATTCAGGCAATGTGTTGTAGGCATTTTCGCCTTTCCTGATACTCTGAGGGAATTGGCTTTTTTATGGCCATGATAAGTAAATATCATGTCTACTTTCATATAAAAGTCAAATTTCCTGTTACCCCAATGCCACTCTGAAAGTCTACTTTACCCAAGGCTGAAACTACAGCATATTTTTCTGGGTGATTTTTCTCTCAGAACCCTATCCACTAGGACATGGCCTCTACTTCACACTCAGCATCCTACACTATTTTGAAGTCTAGCTTAGGGAAGAGGTACATGAGGTTTCATTACTGTGTGAAATAAAGTTATCTTCCTCTTTGCTACCTTTATTGGCCCAACAGCTATCTCTGTTGAGTTTTCCTTCCACAGTCAGATCTCCAACCAACTTCTCCTTCGGTGAGTACTATTCCCGAATTGTCATGCTGTCATAGGTACACAGATTCATCAAACAGGAAACGGCCACCTCAAACAAAATCTAACACTTTATGAAGCAAGCAGCCATGACCTTGATTAAAATCATAAGAGTTGCAATGCGTTCAAGTCCTCCTCAGCACCTCCCAAACCATCTGCCTTCCTCCCACATCCAGCCCCCAACTCCCACCTTGCTTAATAACCTCCAGAAAGAATGTGGAATTCAGTCACACCACAATGTGAATGACTGATAACAAAAGAAATCTGTCTTTGATCTCTGCCCAGGTGCTTCAGGGCTTTCCTGAAAAGTATCTTTGACCCAAGAGGGAAGATTTAAAACTGACCAAGGATTCCTGCATTTCCTTTTTCAGTACTAAGTTTCTATAAGTTACCTTATTTCTAATAGAGGAACCAATAGAAGAGTCAAATACCAACACCATATATTTTGAAGAAAATCTATAATTCTATTTTTGGATACCGAAATTCTGATTTACTTTTCCACTAGTTGTAATTTTACTACAAATTTTTCCTCTAATAATTATAGTCCCTACAACGAAAACTTAGATACCATATTTTCTTTAACCAAAACTCCTAGAACAAAAGTCACTGCATTTTCTGACTAAATAACTATCTGTTAGATCTGAAGACTGACTCCTCAGTTCCCTGGCTTGATACAACAGCACACTTTAAACTATAATTTCATATTCATGATAGTTCCCATTCTGACAAAGTATGCTATCAAGTGGAACTGTACTGCTCTGATTAGCATCACTTAGACAAAAATCTATAGCCATTTATAAGCATCCTCCTACTAACCTATCAAAGCCCATTCTTTAAGGTAGAAAAATATAACCAAAAATAACATCCCCTGAGATCTTATTTACTGAATAAACTGGATATTGATCCAATAGAATAGGGAGTGGGAAATGGTGAAGACAATTCATTAACTAGACTTTTTTTAGCTGCCAGAGGGAACCTAAATGTCATTTCCTCTGGTGGCCTCTGTTGGGCAGCCCATTCTACAGTTGCATTTTCTTTTCTGTGCAGTGTTTTAATTCATTAGTAATTAATGAATTAATTACTGTTGTTTAATTAGTAAGTAATTAAGCAACAGTATACTTCATATGCAAAATCCAGACTTTCACTTCTTAAGAACTAGAATATGTGGCAGCATTTCTCACATTCCTATGGAGCAAGTCCTTCCAATATACAAAGGTCATCAGCTCACTTACTTCACTCAAATCATCTGGGCGGCTTTTAATTTAGAGATTACTGAAAGACTGCACCCCATCCTTCACCCTGGTACAAAGAAGTATTCTAAACAAGGTGGTAAGAACTAACAAACCCCACTAAAAGGAGTCATTGTGGGTGGTTTCCTTAGAACTTGACACTAAACTGATAAAACAGGTTTCTTAATCTCAGTAGGACATAAATATTTCCATTCCAATACTCAAGACAAGAACTGATTTTGTTGTTGTTGGTATTTTTATTTTGTTTTGTTTCATTGTGTTAATATTTTAGGATTAGAGAAAAAGAACAGGGCAGGGTCAGAGAGAATACTAATAATCAAATTTGTATAAATCAGATTTTCATTTGAAAGAAATTAATCTTTACAGTGACATGTGCTTATTTATATGTTCTATCAAAACGAAAGCAGTAATTAGTCTTGTGAAAAATAAAATCACATTTCTAGGAACAAATTATGTGTGTTTACCTTAAATTAGCTTTTGGTTAATATTCATTTGTTAGTTGTTGGTTGCTTTATTTTAAGAAAGTTTAAACTGTAGAGAATATAATCAAGTTGCTAAGCATTTTAAATGAGAAATTTCTTAATTTTCCCACTTACTCAAACTGAAAAAGCCACTTTAAATTCCTTAATAACTTAGTCTTATATATCAAATTTATATGAACAAGAGATTACCAGAGACAGCATGTTAGAGCTCAAAATAATCTAAGAAAAACAATCGCTTAGAAGGTTTATCTAATAGAAAGTAACTTGTATGAAAGTTTGTAAAACAACCTTCCTTTTACAAACTTCTGAGCTCTTGAGATTCACAGAGATAAATATCTAAGAGTACTACTCTAAAACTAAAGAATAAAGAAGAAATATTTTTTTCTCAAAATAAAAAGCCTATAATACAGATGAGTTGGGAGGTTTAAACAGAATATAAGTGTGCCCTAACAGTAATTTCTTAACAGAACAAAATCTATTCTGGATAATCTAAACCAAAACCTTTTATGCAACCATTGAGGATAAAGACAAACACATGCATTTAACAACAAGCACTATGGAAATAACAACAAAAGTCAATATGGAAATACAAACAATATAAAGTCTGTTTGCCCACAAAATATGCTCTCTATAAGGAAGTACTATCTATAAGAAGTTAGATTCTTCTGGAATTTTCCTTGCTAGTCATCTATTGTCTCTCTTTGTACCAGTAGTCTGCTGGCAACAAACCCAAACTGCCATCACCTGAAGAATTTGTTCAGTGGTTCTGTAATGGTCAATCTTCCTGGAGCAGCTATACCAAGACTATAATCCAGGACAGAGAGAGAGCTCAGGACAGAAGCCCAGAACAAAAGTTTCAAGAGCTGTAGTACAATAAAAAAATAAAATAAAATCATAGGTACACCTGGAAAAAAAGAAAACCACTTCAAGATAAGCATAGTTTAAGACATGGCTATACAGAATCTCAGGTAACAACTATCATTTACTAATTTACATGCAAATCTGAAGTTGATGGGTAATGTAATTTTTGCTCCAGAGCTAAATATCAATATATGGCCAAAGACAATCCCATAAAAAAAAAATCCCATTAAAAGAAAAAAACAGTGCTGGATGCTCTTCATTCCTCGGAATGTCACAATGGTGGGGATTCCACAGCTCCAGGCATTAGAGGAAGCATCTTGTGTCATCCAATGGTTGCCTTTTACAGAGCAAGAACTCCATAGGAAACCACCATCCAGGAAAGTGAGAATTTCTTTTCATTTCTGGAGTACACACAACAGACTGAATGCCGTTTTGTTTCTATCAATGAAGTAGTCAGGTGGTTTACCAGCATCATTGAGGAGTAATTGAAAGATGATGACATGGTACTATGGTTTGCATGTCTCCACCAAAACTCACATTTCAATGAAATATCCATTGTGAGGTAGTAAGAGGTAGCACCAAGATATGGAGAAAAAGAACTCAAACTGTTGGTGGAAATATAAATTAGTAACAACCTTTATGGAGAACAGTATGGAGATTCCTCAAAAAACTAAAACTAGAGCTACCATATGATATAGCTATCCCACCTCTGGCATGTATTCAAAGTAAATAAAATCAGCATACCAAAGAGATAACTTCATGCTCATGTTTATTGCAGCACTATTCATAATAACTAACCTATTGACAGTTTTTATCGTTACTGTTGTCATGGTATAAATGCCTAGAACACTGATGCCTGAAGGTAAAACTAATTTTTTAAAGAACTCTTACAAATTTATCTCCATTACTTATGAAATCTGTCCTGATTTCCATGCCAGGTTATATATTTTATTTACAACTTCATCAAATTCTCCACACTCTTTGTTGCTGGCACTTGTGTCTAATCATATTGATCATCACAGGTAATAACTTCATCAACATCTGTCATCTATTTTGCATTGCAAGTTTCTGTGAAAGCAGGACCTGGCACATAGTTTGTTATAATTATTAACCAATAAACACAGTACATGTGAATAACTGAAAGTAAAATCACATTAAGTTCTCCTTAATGGATTTCACTGAGACTATAAAATCTATATTATTTTAAGTACTTTGTCAAGAAGCCTTAGAACTCTTAATTACAAAAGGCATATTTATCCTTATTATTGACATGTCATAATACCTGTAAAGATCACACGACCAGGAGAAGATGAATTAAGCCACTCAGCAAAGCTTTATTGGAATGCGCGCCCTGGGACCAAATCCCCCGTCCATCAGAGCGTGTTGGGAGAAATGGCCACCGAGATTCCGTGCATGGAGAATTTTAAGAAAACCCGGTCAGGAAGGGGAGGGCTTCCGAACAGGAAGAGAAGGCCAGAGTCCTTCCTGAATGGGTCAGGGAAACTCGCTGATTGACAGGAGGCGTGTCCACTAGTGACGTCACATCTGGCTTGCAGAAGCTCCACTGACCAGTTTCCTTAATTGGGCATCTTAGACCCTGACCAGACCTAACAATACCATCAAGTTTTGTTTTGTACTCTTGATGAATTACAAGCATTACTATAATTCCCTCAGTTCTTCATACCTATGTGCTTTATAATGTGCTATTGAGACAGGCAGAACAATGCTCACCCCACAAGATGCTCACATCCTAATCCCTGAAACTTTTGAACATAACATCTTATATGGCAGAGGGGGTTCTGCAACGTGATTAAGACAAAGCCTTTTTGGTGGGAAGTTTACCTGGACTAAAGGCACCAACAGATCCAGCATTTTGCCAGGGCTACCCTCTGCTTGCCAAGATGATGCCTTGTTGCAGCATTCTTCAAAGAAGAATACTTTGCCCTCTTCTAACAGAAGGGACAGAAGAGTTGAAAGGGTCTAACTAGTTGCCTTCAGCACACTTAATCACTTTCCACAGGCTGCGTCTCTTCATATTGTTGAAAATTAAGTTTCAACATAAAATTTGGAGGGATCACAGACCATACCACTGAGTGAGCCCAGTGTAATCACAAGAATTCTTATAAGAGAAAGGCAGAAGGATAGAGTAGATGAAGGAGATGTAAAAACAGATGCAGAGTTCAGAGTGAGCCAAGGAATGTGGGCAATCTCTACAAATTGGAAAGGGTGTGGAAATAAACCTTTCCCAAAGCCTCCAGAAGGAACAGTACCCTGCAGACCCACTTTGGATGCTAACTTCCACAACTATAAAATTTGTGTTTTAAGCTACCAATTTTCCTATTACAACATCAACAGGAAGCTAAAACAATAAAAAGGGTGGTGATGAAAAACAGTAATAAGAAAAATGGGCTGTTCCTAGCCAAGTTGAGATGGAGATGCTAATGAAATATACTGACAGATACAATATGGGTAACCTGTGATAGGGAATACTCAAGGTCTTGTGGAGAATCCCTGAGCAGCTGAAAGGAAAGGTCTCTGCTTGCTGCCAGCTCATCCACATTTTGTCCAAAGAGAGTAAATCAATTTTCTTCTCTTTTTCTTGTTTATATAAATACCATTTTTTGCAATAGATTAAGTCAATCTATTATTAGTTCCCTTATAAATAGTGTATTAATAATTGTATGCTGAGTTTCCTTGATAAGTTTCAAAAAATCTAAAACAAAAATTACACTTTGAAATGGTAATGAAGAAAAGCCTACAATAGACTTGATCAAAATGACACTTATCTAAAGAAAATTAGAATAACTAATTTGGGGCAAAAAAAAAAGGTCAATATACTATAATCTCATTTTTTGTTTTTAAACTGAAATCAATTTTGGCTAATGGGAGCACAAAGACAACCATTTTAGTGATATAAAACACTAACCATTGAATAAATTAGAGTTTTGATAAGCACTAAATGTGTACATAATTTAAAAGCTACTCAAATTATTATAAATGCACTATGTTCTATGAACAAAATGCATAATTATTTTTTCTCTGAGGGAATTTAATGTATGGCTCCAATAATTTTTAAAGATAAATCTTAGTATGTTTGTGTTACCATGGAAATTCACAATAAAATCATTACCCACACCAATCTCTTTAGTGTTGATGTATTAATTATACTTGTTTGGACAAAAGTATAGGACTTAACACACAATTTGTTCATATCCAGTTTCTGCCCCAGCAAAGAAAATTCTCCCTCTTTTATACCCTTCAACAGAAATTGAGGCACAGAGAGGTTAGATACCATGCCCAGATAATACAGTTAGCAACAATAGCAAAGTCAAGTCTCCTTACTCCTAATCTAGGTATCTTTATACACCATTGCTGCCACAACTGTGCAAGACAGTACACTGGGCCTAATGCCACACACTTTCAAACTGCAACCCCGCAACCCCAGTAAGCATTATCTTTGAGTGGGGAGGGGCGGGGTCCTGGTTAAAGAGCTTTTCAGATCAGTCCTGTCCAGCCATACTTTGAAGAAGGAGATGAGATATAATAGCCCTATTTCCACAAAGAACAAATATGTGTTTTTTTGTGAAGTTATATATGTATAAAATATAGATACTTGGAAAGGTCATTTTTAGTTTCCTACATGTATAAAAATAATCCACTGTTGAAATCAGCACAGATGAGGGTCTGCTTTCTACATAAGAAAGCCAAAGGCAATGGAAATGAAACCCTCCCACTATTCCCACCAGCATCTATGTAACTAACATCTCTTCTCACTTTGTGTTTACATAACCACTTTCTGCCCTTCCTACCAAAAAATGTCAGGAACCTATTTCCAGATTGCTTATTTTAAGTTAGTTGAATTTAAACAAAGGTTAATCAGTCCCAATTGTTTAAAAGTAGGTCACAGATTTTGTTTTCCCCTTAAATTAAAATGCCTGGTGGCTGTTGATGTGAGAATACAGAAAGGTCATCAGCCTCTTCTCTTTACTTCTGAGAATAAAGAAGACATGAGGAAAATTTTGACCAATTTATAGAAAGAATATTTACCATGCCTAATAGTGTAAATATTAAGAACCCTTCCCACATGCCATAATTTTTCCTTGAATTGTTTTATTGCCATAGAATTCCATGTAAAACTCTGCCAAACTAGGACACTGAAATGCTGCCAGGAACAGGTCTAAGATTTCCATGAGCTCACGCTCTGTACTGTGGCCCATGAGAGAAGAGGGCATCAAATGGTTTACAGGTTAACCAGGGGCTTCATGGGAGGTCGTACCTGAATGTTCAATGTCAACCTAGTATAAGCCTTTGACTTAGTAACCACCTACCACGAGATCACCTATCTTACCCTTAAGCCAAGAGCACTTTGCTATTCTATTCTATGCTATTTCTATAATGTAAAGACAGGTGCTAAATTTGAAATAACTTGGTGATTCAACCTTCTAATTCAGTTCTATTAATTCAAGAATCTATACATGCTGCCCATATACACATTCATGTATCTCACAAAAACAAGCATAACAAAGAAATGATGGAGAGATGATGGTATAGATTTTGCTTAGTTGTGAGGCTTTACATAAACTACGTAGTTAAAATAATGAGGAAGAAATTTAACATTTCAACTATGGTCAAAGACGGCTAATACAATAAGAATTGTGTGCATGCACATTGGTTCACTGTCAGAGTACAAACACACATTTGAAGATAGTGAGAGTTCTGTTCTCAACAGAGATTTTCTTCATCCTAATATTTTGGCACCCACTGTCTGGCCTAGACACTGTACTAAGCACATAGATAGAATAATGAAGACAGAGGGTCTATTCTTCTGAGATCCATTTAGGCTAACAAGCTAAAGCAATCATCATGGTGTAATATGGCTAATAAAATATGCACTATAAAAAGGAATTGGCCCTGGAAGGAAGAGATAAAAACAGGGATTTGAGAAGACATGAAGTGTGAGGGTACTTCTAAACTTTTATGTAAGGCAGTAGATACTCAAGTGTATAAAACCCTTATCAAAAGATATATTTAGAGAAACAGTAATATCATAGGCCGTGGTTAGAAAAAGTGTGAGCATATTTGGAGGAAGGTACAAGAGAGTAGACAGATACTGTTATTCCCACATGCACATATACATACCATTTTTCTAAACAATGCAGAAACATTGTGCTTCAGAATCATCTACATACATTATGAAACAGTAGCCACATTTCTCTTGTAGGGTAAAAAAATAAGTTATAGGGAGACCTACCATTAATCCAAGAAATATGGGACTCCTCCACCCTAATCTCATCAAACAATTCAGGTGCACCACACATGTACCAAAACTTTCCTCACAACCAGTTGAGAATCTGAAGTCCCTGGACTTTGATGGCAGAGCAGCCAAGCAACACTTGAGAGGAGAGAGGGACATAGGAGGGGAGAACTTGTTTCCAAAGACATCACTGAAGGAGCTGAGGTTGGAGGAAGCAGAGCTTTAAGCACATCGCTTTGCCTCCTAACTGGACCAAATCCTGAGGAGAATGTACCTATTTGGGATGCCTTCTTTCAGAATAGAGTAGATACTTGCTGTAAACTTCCTTTTCCAGCTCATTCTTCCAAGAGAAAATTCATCTGCTATACTTAAGATTCTTTAATGTGTCAAAGCAATAATAAGGATTTAGTTTTTCTCTAAATTTTAAGAGATGCTTACCATAATCATGATTGCAGTTCTTTTTTATTTTATTGGTTCTTTTTAGTTATACATGATAGATTCCTTTTGATATGATTATTCAACCATGGAATATATCTTATTATAATAAGATATATTCTTATATCTTGAAATATATGCATACAGCACTTATGTATTCTTATGGATATACATGATGGTGGGATTCACTATGATGTATTCATACATATACAGAGGAAAATAGTTTGGATTCATTCCACTGCCTTTCCTTTTCCAATCCCCCCTCCCTTCCCTTCATGCCCCTTTGTCTAATTTACTGATTATCTGTATATTCAGTGATACAGCCGCATCAATGTTTATAGCAGTTCAATTCACAATAGATAAGCTATGGAACCAAACTTACGCACCCTTCAACAGATTTTTTTTTTTTTTTTATTATTTTATTTTTTTCCCAAAAGTTGCATTTTAATACATGTTGGCAAACATAACAGAAAAAAACAAATTATCAGAAGCTGTACACACTATTCACTGAAAACATTTGTTGAGGCAAATAGAAAAAAAT
>CM053409.1:78261079-78301291 GCA_028644305.1 Xerus rutilus | reverse complement strand
CCGCAGCCACGCCTCCCGGCTACCGCTGCCTTCTGTTGATCCTGTACTCACACACAGGAGCAAAATTCCTGCGTGGGATGTTGAGCTGAAGAATGATGCCAGGAAGTTGGCTGGAAAACGGCGCCTCCACCACTTCCAGCCTTGGTCCCTAAGAGCCTAGCACAGAGTGGACTGTCTACGCCGCCATCTTCCCTTCAACAGATTAATGGATAAAAAAATGTGATGTATATCTACAATTGAATATTACTCAGCAATAAAGAATAATAACTTGAGGGCATTATTGCATTTCTTTCCCTAATTTCTTCACAATCCTAACGATCAATTTCTACGTGGTAGGAATGTTCTGGCTTTGAGGACAGATAGCTGAAACATCAAAACTGAGAAAGAAATTGGTGTGGGGTCTTTCAGAGGTTCAATAACCCAACAGATCAATCAAAGTAGGATACCTTTTATGGGAGGAGATTTAGGCTGTGTTTAATTAAAGAATTAAAAAAGTAAGAATCTATTGAAACAAAATGCAGAAGCATAAAGAAAATGTTCAGAGATTAATAGTTAATGAAAGGAAAGAGGCCATATTGTTTTCCTGTCCATCTAATGTCCATTCCTCAGTGTTATAATAAGAGCCAAATAAGATAAGCCCCATGCTATATACCTTCACCCATATGCAGCCTGGCACAAAGTAGATGTATAATAAATATTTGTTGAACCTGAGCATAAGGAGCATAGAACTGCTGAGAAGCAGAAGCAGGAGGATGAGCACTTTGCTGCCATTTAAAAACTAGGTGCACTAGAGGAGTTCCAGGTGAATGGAACAATCAATTGTGGCAACCAGAAAAAACTCTTAGTTTTTATGACACATACATTAAAAATATTTCTGTGTGAGTCCTCAATTTAAAACATTCAATCTTTCCAAGTTACTCAGGTCTGAATTTGCCTGTTAGTTTAATAATGTATGTGAGCAAACTTTTTTAAAAACAAAAGCCAAATTCAACAAAACTTTTAAAAAATAAAAGCCAATATAAGATAGCAGAACAAGCCCATAAGCAACATCAGTTGTACTAATGAAAACCAGTTAAACTAGCACTAAAATTCAAGGCCCAGCAACCATGAGACAATTGATTCCATTACAGATGAGCTTTGTGATCCTGAACACATCATTGAAGCAAGCTCAGCCTCAGTTTTAACATATGCAAAATCAGTGATGGTATTTCTGGTCATATTTCAAGTATTTAGAAAAAATACTCAATGTGATAGATTTACAAATGTTTTACTTATTTCACCCTGGCTTGTCTTTAGGAAAAGCAATGTGGCTCAGGAGAAATAGTGCCAACTTCTGAACCAGAATAGACCTCAGACTATTTTCTTAGCCTCAGTGTAGCCAATCTGCTTAAATCTAAACACTTTTGTGTATTAACCTTATCAGTACCCATTTTCTAAGGTTGTTATAAAATTTGGTAGGGATATAAAATGGTACAGATAACTTGGAAACAGTTTAGCAGTTTCTTACAAAACTCAAACTGCTCTTAACCATAAAACCCATCAATTGTGATCCTTGGTATCTATCCTATGTCTGTCCAAAAACCTGTATGAGAATGTTCAGAACAGCTTTATTTATAATTGCCAAAACTGGTAAGCAATCAAGATGTCTTTCAATAGGTGAATTGATAAACTGTGGTACAGACAATGGAATATTATTAAGTATCTAAAATAAGTGAGCAAACAAGGCACAAAAAAATCATGGAGGAAACTTAAATGCATGTTGCTAAGTGAAAGAAGCCAATCTGAAAAGGCTACACACTGTATGAGTCCAATTCTATGACATTCTATGACATTCTGCAAAGGGTAAAACTGTGGAGACTATAAAAAGACTAGTGGTTGCCAGAGGTTGGAGAGGAAAAAGAGAGCAATGAGCAGAGCTTAGAGAATGTGTGGTGCTCTGAAACTATTCTATATGATA
This sequence comes from Xerus rutilus, assembly GCA_028644305.1. Taxonomy (NCBI): domain Eukaryota; kingdom Metazoa; phylum Chordata; class Mammalia; order Rodentia; family Sciuridae; genus Xerus; species Xerus rutilus. The sequence continues at coordinate 78,299,334 of CM053409.1, read as the reverse complement.
CTACAATGGCAGATGTATGTCATAGTACATTTGTCAAAGCCTATAGGATATTCAACACCAAGAATGACCCCTACTGTAAACCCTGGATGGGGTGATAATGATCTATTAAGTTCATCAATTCTAACAGTTGTACCACTCTGGTATGGGATATTGTTAGGGGGAATAGCTGTGTGTGGGGACGGGGTCAGGGGATACATGGAAATTTTCTCTACACTCTGATCAATTATGCTGTGAACTTGAAAGTGTACTATAAATGTTCTCCATTTAAAAAGAAATACATCACACAAAGAAGGATTTGAAAAATTCTAATTCAAGTTATTTTCTGAGCCAAATATAATTACTTACAAAAAAAAATCTGTTCAACCAAATAATTGTGTCTACTGCAAAGGTATTTGTTTCTAGCTATTTCAGTTCACTCACAAGGAATAGGAGTGATAAGGAAAAAAAAGTGGATTTGTCAAATTAAATTATTAAAATATTTTAACATTCACTGAGACTTTGTCATTATCAGATAAACATCTAATAAAAATACTAGATCACATCTAGAGAAGGATATAAAAGGCTTAATCCTTGATTAAGCTCTTAGTTTTGTCAAATAACCACAAACATCCTTTTAAATAAGCATGGCAAAATCCACCCTATTCCTGCAGCTGTTTTCAAAACTGTGCAGCAGGCTATAATCTGGGTTATGGGAAATTCTCAAAACTCTGATATTAAAGCTTATTAAAATTTCATTTTGTTGCATATGGATTTCCAGTTTTCCCCAGCACCATTTGTTGAAGAGACCATTTGTCTCAAATGTATGTTGAAAACATACATTTCACCAATTTATGTTTTCAGCACCTTTGTCTGGTATGAGATAATATATTTATGTAGGTTTGTCTCTGTATCTTCTATTCTCTACCATTGGTCTACATGTCTATTTTGGTGCCAATACCATGCTGTTTTTGTTACTATGGCTCTATAGTATAGTTTAAGGTCTGGTATTGTGATGCCTCCTGCTTCACTTATTTTTTGCTAAGGATCACTTTGGCTATTCTGGGTCTCTTATTTTTCCAAATGAATTTCATGATTGCTTTTCTATTTCTTTGAGGAATGTGAAAATCCATATGCAGCAAAATAAAATTAAACCACTGTCTCTCACCATGTGCAAAACTCAACTCAAAGTGGATCAAGGACCTAGACATTAGACCAGAGACCCTGCACCCAATATAAGAAAAAGTAGATCCAAATCTTCATCATGCAAAAATAGGTCCTGACTTCCTTAACCAGACTCCTAAAGCAAAATAAATAAAATCAAGAATTAATAAATGGGATGGATTCACCAAAAAGCTTCTTCTCAGCAAAGGAAGCAATAAATAACATGAAGAGAGAGCCCAGAGTGGAAGAACATCTCTACTACATCCACATCAGATAAAGCACTAATCTCTAGGATATATAAAGAACTCAAAAAACAACACACACACACACACACACACACACACACACACACACACGAAAATAACTTATTCAATAATGGGCTAAGGAATTGAACAGATACTTCTCAGAAGAAGATATACAATAGATCAACAAATATATGAAAAAAATTCAACTTTTCTACTAATTAGAGAAATGCAAATCAAATCTACTCTAAGATTTCATCTCACTCCAGTCAGAATGGCAATTATCAAGAATAAAAGCAATAATAAGTGTTGGCGAGGATATGGGGAAAAAGGTTCACTCATACATTGCTAGTGGGACTGCAAATTGGTGCAACCAATCTGGAAAGTAATATGGAGATTCCTTAGAAAACTTGGAATGAAACCACCATTTGACCCAGCTATCCTACTCCTCAGTCTATACCCAAAGGACTTAAAATCAGCATACTATAGTGATGCAGCCACGTCAATGTTTATAGGAGCTCAATTCACAATAGCTAAACTGTGGAACCAACCTAGATGCCCTTCAACAAATGAATGGATAAATAAACTGTGGCATATACACACTATGGAATATTACTCAGCACTAAAAGAGAATAAAATTATGGCATTTGCAGGTAAATGGATGGAGTTGGAGAATATCAAGCGAAGTAAGCCAATCCCCCAAAACTAAAGGCCAAATATTCTCTCTGATAAGTAGATGCTGATCCTTAATGGGGTAGAGAGTTTTGTGCAGAGAATGGAGGAACTTTGACTGGGCAAAGGGGAGGGAGTGGAGGGGAGGGAGTATGGGAGCAGGAAAGACAGTGGAATGAGATGAACATCATTACCCGAGGTACATGTATGACTGCACATGTGGTGTGACTCAACATCATGTACAACCAGAGAAATAAAAAGTTGTGCTCCATTTGTGTACAATGAATCAAAATGCATTCTGCTGTCATGTATACCTAATTAGAATAAATAAACGTAAATAAAATTTCTAAATAAAAATTAAAAATGTTAGGAAAGTTTCAGTCTAAAAAAAAAGTAAATTAAAGAGTTGGAGAAACTCCACTGATTTCCAACATGCAAGAAAAAGTACCTTGCATTTGCACATGGTGAGTCATGTAATACATATATTTTTTCAGAAGTAATATCTCTCCAGTATTGTTCATGAATTCTTAAGATGTCTTAGTGTAAAACTGCAAAACATTCTGTTTGCTAAATAAGCATGTCACAGGCTGACACATCTTCTAATATCTGCACAGGTATTAGAACTACATGGGCCTGTAGAGGAGACAAGTGTTTATGGAATCCTATATAGCACATAATCATCTTTTTCAAGTCCAAGACCTTAGCCAAGAGCAGCTTTAGTCTCTCTGTGGCCATATACATGTAAGAAAATTACCCCCATCCAAACAGTCCACTCAGCACCAATCAGAATACAAGATGTTTTTGTCAGCGTGTTCACTGCTGTTACCAAAAGATCTGCCAAGAACAATTGTAGAGAAAGAAAAATTTATTTGGGGCCATTGTTTCAAAGGTATCAGCCTATAGATAGTCAACTCTATTCTCTGGATCCAAGGTGAGGCAGAACATCATGGAAGAAGGAGATCAGCTCAAGAAATCACACCAGGAAGCTGAGAGAGACTGCTCTCACCAAGGACAATATATATGCCCTAAAGACAGGTCCCAATGATCCACCTCCTCTGGCCACATTCTATCTGCCTACAGTCAACACCCAGTTAATCCCTATCAGGAGATTAATGCACTGATTAGGTTAAAAAGTCTCATAACCCAATCATTTCACCTCTAAACTCTCTTGCACTGTCTAACACGAGTTTTGAGGGACATCTAATATCTAAACCATAACACAAGGAGACAGAAATAAAAATGTTCAAAGACTAGCCTCCTAGAGAGATGTATTCCTAAACATTTGGAGATTTTAAAACAAAAGTACTGCTTCAGACTTGTGAAGCTAGTCAAGTCTTGCCTGGGCATCTACTGGAAGTAAAAACAACAACATACCTATAATTTTTAGATAACTGTCTTATAATTTTTCTTTTCTAATTCCCTCCTCAAGGATCAAAATAGTTATATATAATCTTCTTTTTTTAAAAAAAGTAAACACTGGAACCTATATTGTAACAGATCATTTGAGAAAACTGAATGACTATCAGTATTTATTTCCCAGCTAAGATCAAAAATTTTGGTGATGGGACTGGTTAAAGATATAGTATATATCCTCTTATATGGTGTACTCAGGACCAATAGATGGTTGTTGAAAAGTTGATTAATGTTAACAATCAAAAATTGATTAGTACTTGAAACATTTTAACTAAAACATGTCAATATACACTGATTACACATCTTTAGTATAGGGCAAATTATCACACTATTATACTTTCATTTCCAGTTAGTCTCAGAGTGATAAAGAATACAAGGTCCATTGTCAGCAGTTTGAGTGCAAATACTTTCTAGATTAATGACCCCTTCCTAATCTCAGCTGTCACCTGAACACTTAGACAGCAAGCATGATGCCATGTTATTTTATCAACTCTTCAAAGCATTCACCTTAATTTTCATACAAGTAATGCTCATTTATTGACATATGGTATAATCAGATAATATAATAATAATAAACTAGATTTATAACAAAATACAACTAGAAGAAGCAGATTTTAAGACAAACAATTTAGCTGCTGGTAGGAAAGTATAGGACATGCTAGAAAGTAGCCTATAGCTGTATCAACTGCAGGTTTAGGGTGTTGTGAGAATCAGAAACTAGCTCTAAGAGGGAAAGAAAAATTTCAGCAAAATCCAGAAAGTTAATAAATCAAGGTCAGTTAGGACTCCTTCTATCAAAATGATCAGAAGACGAGTATTCCAATGAGAGAAATAGGCCTAATTAAACGTCTTTCCCAGTCACATTTCACAATATCTTAAGAAAACTCTTATTTCAGGGTGTAGGTATCTAGTAGAAAATATTGAGGATAAGTATTCCAGGGATGTTTTTAAACCTTTTCATTTTATTTTGTGACTTTAAGACTTTGTGTGAATGTATTTTGCATCATCTAGAAAGCTATCTCAAAACTCAAACCTGCCTCATAAATATGACCGTCATGTCTTAAAATTTAACTGCACATGTTGATAAGTATTACTAACTGCTCTTGCCTTGGTATCACCCAAATATGAAGCTAATTGTTCTGTACTATATCTTTATGCATTTATTTTTCTCAATTATAAAGACAACTACCCTTTGGCCAAAAGAATCTATATATAAATATAAATAGATGGATAGATAAACTATTAAAAAAAGGTTTATTTTTTCCAAAACAAAAATTTATTGAGAAGTATGGCATTATTTTACATTTTTACAAATCCTTAATGTCTGGCTTCATAGAAGACATCTAAATTCTATATCTCTCTATTCAAATTATCCATCCTAAATATAACAATGATGCTGAATTTTCTTCAAACAAAATAGCATAATGGAACAATTTGAATGAAAAGGCAGATATGGAATATACCTGCTTTCTATTAAAATATTCTCTACATTTATGTATCATTGAAATTTTCCAAAATATACTTTATAAGAAAGAGAAACCACAAAAAAACCCTCAGCAGATATTGTTTTTAAGGTTTCCAAGGATACATACTATGTAGAAGTTCAAACTTAATTTTTATTGGTAAATTTCAATTTCTAGTTTCTCTTAAAAGCCATTTCTAGTTAAAAGGACATCAATAGGCCAAGCACAATTTAAAGTAAAGACAAGCACAATCTTTAAATAGTGAGAATTATAACAGATCTTCCTGTATTCCTTCTACTTGACTTTAAATCTTTTTCACATGATCCTGCAAATGTCTATGACTGTATTGGGAAATTCCAAAAAGCACTAAAGTTACAAAATAAATTTCATTACTGGAATGGGATGAAACTATGCTAATTAAGGGGATTTGATAAGGAAAATAATTTAGAACAGATTGAAAGTAAGCCCTCTAATTTTACTTCTTTTTTGGTGGTACTGGGGACTGAACTCAGAGTTGCACTACCACTGAGCTACCCACCAGCCCTTTTTAATTTTTTTTTCATTTTGAGACACATTCTCACTAAATTGACCAAGAGCTTCAAATTTGCACTCCTCCTGCCTCAGCTCCCCAAGGTGCTAGAGTATGGTGGGCAAAAATATGTGGGTGGAGAAATGGAAAGATGATTAGAAAGGAGCAAATATAATAAATGGGGGGAGAATGATAAGCAAGATGACTTGAAAAGCCTCCTGAAAGTTTTGAGATTTTGCAATGAGCTCACACATGCATTTGTTTCTATTTTGTCCTAAACACATGGAAACAAAGACATAGAGGTCTAAAAAATATCCATAATAATAAAAAAGCAGAAGAAAATAGAGTTTTACCAATGAATAAGATATTTCAATAAAATTTTATTAAACATAAAATGATTTGGCAGATAAAGCAGAGAGGTCCAGCTGCAACTGAATTATGGAGGACATGGCCATCAATTTGTCCAGCAAAAATAGACAGTTGAGGGCATGCGTGTTGTTAAGGATATGAGATGTCCCCCAAAAGCTCATGTGTGAGACAATGTAAGAATCTACAGAGATGAAATGATTATATTAAGAGAGGTGTGACCTAATCAGTGGATTAATCCACTAATACAAATTAACCGGGCAGTAATAGAGCAGGTAGGGTGTGCCTAGAAGAAGGAGGTCATTGAGGGTGTGCCTTTGGGATTTACATTTTGTGCTTGGTGACCAGAGCTCTCTGCTTCCTGGTTGCCATGCCCTAAGCTGCTTTTGTCTGCCACACCTTTCCACCATGATGTTCTGCCTCACCATAGGCCCAGAGCAATAAAATCAGCCATCTATTGACTGAGACCTCTGAAACCATGAAACAAAATAAACTTTTCCTCCTTTAAGATTTTCTTGTCAGGTCTTTTGGTCACAGGAACACAAAGTTGACTAACACAAGTGTCCAATGAGCTGGAAACAGGTTATCCATTGTAGGATCTCTATGAGACTTCAACACCAGTCAGCATTTCCCACCCACAGTTAATAGCATAAGCATTTACCACTCAGACAAAATAATAGATGCTTCTTTTCCAAGTGAATTAAACATTTGCTGAAAGCCAAGGATTTTGTCATGAATATTTTTGTTTCTTTCTAACATTTTACAGAGTGAGGGCTATTCTTTTCTTGAACAATCGCCTTACTTCTTCCTCTACAGTAAAGCAGCCCAGTTGATGAAAAGTACTCACTCCACATAGACACTTTGTAATAATTTCCATTTAGGACAGACATGTAATTGGAAAATAAAGCCATTTATAAAATATTAAGAAGACACATGTCAATCATCATATACTTTAATCATAAACAACCAAGAATATTAAAAAATGAGAAGGAACATTATAATGTTCCCCTCCCCCAGAAAAACATGAACAAAAACAAAAAATAACCATATTCCTTGGTAGAAACAAATGGGTCAAGGTATAGAAGAAGATTTTTTAAAAACTTACTGTTTTTTAAAAATGTTACTAGCCAGTTCTCAAATATATGTAATCCCAGTTTGATTGGCGTGGTCATATAGCTACTCTCAGCTAACCACAGACACATGATCATTCACCAGAGGCTAAAAGAATCACCCAAGCAACTCATAGTATCAAGAGTAAATAATAAATGGTTGGGTTTGTTTAAGCTATGACTTTTAAGAAACTTTGTTGTGCATCATTGTTATAGCACCAGATAACAGAAAGAAACACAAGGGATCAATGATTCAAAAATTTTGAGTGAGAGGTTTAAACTTAAAATTTAATACCCAGGCAAACTATCAATCAAGAGTGAAAGAAACAAGACATTTCACAAATGCAAGAACACACAGCCATTTTCTTCTCACGTACCATTTCCCCCAAGCAACTACTTGAGAATGTTTTCCAGAAAAAGGAGGGGGGAAAAACCAAGACAACAAAGCACTAGCTCTAGAAACTGTGAGTCCAATCCAGAATGTTCCAGGATAAAAGCCATGTAGTAGGCCCAAGGAAAATTTAAAAAAAGATTAGACTGGGTTGCAGAGGTTCTGAAAAGGAGATCTCTAGGGGGAAAAAATGTTTAAGTTACATAATAAAACAGTAAACATGACTGAAAGACTAGAAAATAGACTGTAAAAATAACAGTAAAAAATGACAGAGTAAGGACATCCAAAAAGTGGTTTTCTAGAATTCTTATTTTTTATTTTATTTTTTAATAAGAATATTAGAAAACCATACCAGAGCAATTTTTTTCAGAGCTATGGAAATTAACAGTCTTTACAGTAATCCAGAGATAATTTATACCAGGAAAAAAATTGGATCTCAATAATGACAATTTTGTGACCTTTTAACTGGCCCTGTTCCTAAATGCCCCATCCCTAGTGCAATAGTATCCTTGAAAACCAATAATCTACAGTTACAGGAGAAACCAGAACCTAGGAGACACTGGATAGGAGTCCCTATTCTCAGATAATTGTTGTTATTTTAACTGTAATTTCTGGGAAGACCCTGCTTACAACAATGTCTTTATTCAACCTGACTCATTGCTGATCCAGGATAACAACTGGATATCCAGCAAAAGAATGAAGTTTTACATCTAACACACACCTTGTACAAAAATTAACTTAAGAATCTGGGGATGTAGTCCAGTGGTAGAGCACATACTTAGCATGTGTGAGGCTTTAGGTTCAATCTCCAGGACCACACACACACAAATATTAACTTAAGATGAATTAAAGACTTAAAACTAAGAACTGTCAAACTCTCAGGCAAAAATACATGAATAATTTTTATAGCCTTGGATTGGGCAATGCTTTCATAGATGACAACATCAAAACCACAAAATGATGATGAAAATATATAAATTGTACTTTACCTAGACTTAAAACATTTGTGCTTCACAAGATGCTGTCAAGAAGATAAAAAGAAAATCTACAGATCAGTAAGTCATATTACTAATAAAAGTCTGGTATTAACAAATATATGAAAAAATATTCAACATATCTAGCAATTAGAGAAATGCAAATTAAAACTACGCTGAGACTTCATTTCGCTCCAGTCAGAATGGGAATTATCAAGAATACAAGTAGCAATAAATGTTGACGAGGACATGGGGAAAAAAGTTCACTCATACATTGCTGGTGGGACTGCAAATTGGTGCAACCAATCTGGAAATCAGTATGGAGATTCCTCAGAAAACCACCATTTGGGAATGGAACCACCATTTGATCCAGTTATTCCACTCTTCAATATATACCCAAAGGACTTAAATCATCATACTACAGTGATGCATCCACATCAATGTTTATAGCATCTCAATTCACAGTAGCCAAACTATGGAACCAACCTAGATGCCCTTCAACAGAGGAATGGATAAAGAAAATGTGGTATATGTACACAATGGAATATTACTCATCCATAAAAACAATGAATTATAGTATTTTTCAGTAAATGGGTGGAGCTAGAAACCATCGTGCTAAGTGAAATGAGCCAATCCCAAAAAACCCAAAAGTTGAATATTCTCTCTGATATGTGGTTGTTAACATACAATAAAGGTGGAGGAAGGAAGAATAGAAGTCCATTCAATTATACAAAGGGGAATGAAGGGAAGGGAGAAGGGATGAGAATAGGTAAGATAGTAGAATGTATCAGACATAACTTTCCTATGTTCATATAAGAATACATGACCAATGAAACTCAACATCATGTACAACCACAAGAATGGGATTCTAATTAGCATAAGTTATAATCAATGTATGTATGTCAAAATATATTCTACTGTCATGTGTATCTAAAAAGAAAAAATTTAAAAATGCAAAAAAGAGGAAAAAAAGAAAGTAACAATACCAAGAGTTGAAAGACAAAAAAATAGGTGCCTGTGTTGATTAAATTAATAAAAGTAAAAAATTAAAACTACAAATATAAATAGCATAACATCAGAAGAGAGGAGAGGAGAAGTAAAGAATCTAAAATTCATCTTTTATTTTGGAATATTTATTTTATTGATCTATGAATAACAAAGGTCATAAGCACATTGCCAGTTTTTGAAGTAGCCTCTAGAAGAATAAAAAACAGCTAAAAAATATTGATGCTCAGACTGGAAATATGGGATGAGGGGAATTACAGTTTTTTTAGACTCTTCTCTGTTGATATGAAAGCATGTACCTGTATTCACTTAAAGTAGTTAATTAGAAGTTTTACAACATATTGGATTGGTGATAAAGGAAAAATGAAAGCTAACCTTGTTTGAACCAAGAAATTGGGAAAATTATCACGTGGAAGTAGAAAGTGAAGTGGGGTAACTGATAACTGATTGAAGGGAAAAAGATATGGATGCTGAGAGATGCTATCAGAGAACTATAATAGGCAGGTAGGTAACAGTCAGATGCCTGGGGGGAAAAGTCTGGATTAAAATATTAATAATGACACGTTATTTACGTAATTGTCAGAGTTGAACTAGTACCAACAACAATTTGAAGATTCAAACAAAAAAGTATTAGAAGCATCTCAGTCAAACTTAGAGCACCATGGTGAAGGTATAGAAGAGAAGAACAGTAGAGTGCGTGGAAAAGCTCACCAAGAGGTCTCCAAAATTATAAACACTGACCCTGTCATTCACAAAAAGTCAAAAAAACAAAAATTAGAACAGAGCACTGAATGATCTGCACCCCAGGCTAGATATATTCCTCGTGGCATTCATAGGCAGTACTTAAAATAGGCTTATGGAAATTGAAAGCTGATCCACAGTTTTCCTGACTATTTATAACTGACTCTCTCCTAACATAGTAGGAAAAAAGCATCGCTAGTCATAATTTTAACTGCTCAGTGCAGTAAAAAATGTCCTGCCAACTCTATTCTAAATCTTACTCATCTCCTCATGACCTTCTCCAAAAACATACCATTTGAAAGAAAAAAAATACATGGAATCTCAGAAGCCAGGCACAGTGGTGCACGCCTGTAATCCCAGCACTTTGGGAGGCTGAGACAGGGTACTCGCAAGTTGAAAGTCAGCAAGACACTAAGCAACTCAGTGAGACCCTGTCTCTACATAAAACACAAAATAGGGCTGGGGATGTGGCTAAGTGGTTGAGGCCCCTGAGTTCAATCCCCAGTACCAAAAAAAAATACACTCACACACACATACACGCACAATCCCAAAAGACTCAAAGCCAATTTTTCTTTAAGGGCAGTGGTGTAATCTTGAGGAATTACATCAGAGAACATTGCTATAAGATAATGTAGACATATTCACATTTTGTTTATTCTTATAAGAAACTTTGTGCAGCCTTCACCTTGCTCTTCAGAGAGAAGGCAATAAATACCTCATGGGTGTCGTGGGGCTAGTATTGAAAGAATGCTTACTATGGGACAAGACCAAAATTACAACCTCAGGAAACCAATGGGCCTTACACATAAATTACAGGTACATATATTTTTGTTTCTCGGTAATATCAAAACCTCTATAGCCATCTCATACACCCATGTTACACAGTTAAAACTGCCTTGAATATTCCCCTCCAGCTGTTGTCTTTTTCCACCCACATAGCCACACCTATCTACAACAGCCTGCAATGTCCCCAGTTTCTTACCTCCAACTTAATCCCAGCCCTTTCAGTTTGCTTGTATCCCACCACTACATCCAAGTGGCCCTTGCTGATATGAATGAGGACCCAGATATTTCTAAAAATCAATAGATATTTTTCAGTACCCTTCCTATTTCCTCTCAATACCTTGAATCAGTTCCTCATTCCTGAAACAGTTTTCCCTCAGCACTGTCTACACTGCAGGAACAGTCTCATCTGCATGGTTTCAATTCCCTATCCATAAGTTCATGCTATAAAGCCAAATACCCAGATGTATAAGTTTCTCCTTAAAAACTTACACTTGGATGACTGAAGCATCTCAAAACTGATCTCATGATGTTTACTGGAATCTGATATTTTTTGTTCCTTATCTCAGTGAATAAGCCTACCATCTATCAAGGTATGCAAGCCCCCCAAAAAACCTTGATTTGTCTTTGACACTCCCCAACCCTCTCCTACATTAAACTGATCAATAATTTTGCTATCTAAATGTCTCTTGAATCCATATGACTCTGCCTCCACTCTCACCTGCAAGTCAGGTTGCCATGATTCTTTACCTGGACTAGCCTCCCAACAGGTCTTTCTACCTTCACTTTGGATTCTCTCCAATCTATCTATTCTCCATACTACAATCAGAATCATCTTTAACAAAGCACAAATTTCATCTTGAGATCTTGTTTTTCCAACCCCTTTCTTAAGTGTTTTTGATATCTTCCCTTTGTTGTTGGGCTACAAACCAAAATTCTTAGCACAGTCTACCAGGCCCTTCAGTTTGGTCCTTGACTACTTCTTAGACTCATTTCACAGAAATCTATCATTCTCTGAACTCTGCCACATTCTGATTCTTCATATGGGTCCCCAATACCACAGTGCCTTTGCACATGTTTTTCCTTCTTCAGTCCTATTCACTAAGTTACCTACTGATTCTTCAGCTTTTGTTCAACCACTATCTTAGAAGAAAACCTTTCCCATCTTTCTAGTATATATCAGATTCCCCTGTTATCAGCTTCTATGGGCTGTCTCTTTCCTTCAGAGGACTTATATCAATTTGTTCACATTTAATCAATATTTAATCATGTATAATTTTATTAATGCCCTTCTTGATTATTAGTCTAAAGCTCCAGGAAGCCAGGTGACACGTCTCTTTTCCTTGCTATCCTGTCTCCAGCTCTTAGCAAAGACCATGGTATCTATCTAGTTTGCCCAATATTTGGTGAATTGCATAAATGCATGAATAGATGGCAGATTAGGTTAAAAGTAAATGTTAATAAGCCAAATCCTCATGCTTATTCAAACTGAATTTTTTGATCTTTTAGCTTAAAATGTGTTCTGTACATTTTTATTCTTTGTGGGGGTGGAGGCTAGTGAGGATTGAACCCAACAGTGCTTTACCACTGAGCTACATTCCTTGGCTTTTTTTTCATTTTCAGGCAGGGACTTGCTAACTTGCTGAGGCTGTCTTTGAACTTGTGATTCTCCTGTTTCAGCCTCCTAAGTCATTGGGATTGCAGGTGTGCGCCATCATGTCTAGTTTATTTTTATCTTACATATATACAGCCATAAATATTGTTCACAGCACCAAACTTTGCAGTGCTCATGAATATATTGGAGAAGATGGCAAAGAGAAGTCTGTTGTGACATCAGTATACTTTATTCTACCACCAAATGTTGTATAACTCCAAAACTGATGACCGTGTCCCAAATGCAGAGACAGCAAAATAATTTGTGGGCCACTTGTTCAAAAAGCAGAGTAAAAATCCTTAGCCCACCTTTTATATTTCCTTGATTGAGCTGTCGCAGTGGTTTTGTTTTTATTGTTTTATTCTTTTCATTGCTACTACATAATCTTATACTCCCTTGGATGAAGTGAGTGTCAATCATCACCAGTCTCTTGGTCCCTGCCCTGTGACTTGGAGTGTGATAGTTCCCAAAATTAACCTTCCCCATGCCCACTCTCCCACCAGGTATAAAGTGAAATAGTCACTGAATAGGGCGGAGAACCCCATTTGAAGAGTCAGGACAGTGGCAGAAGGCAGACTACCCATGAACTAAGGCTCCAAGTCCCCAGTGTATGATCCACTGTCCCATCAGACTTTACTTATGGACACATATTCAATGATAAATTGTTAAGAATCTTGAGATGGTATGAACAGCATCAATTCCAGGTGCAGGGTTACTGACTATGGTTCTGAGTGTGAGCAACTCTGAATCATATGTTCATAAGATGGACTTGCCCAGATGAGATCATCTTTAGCCTAATTTAATGTTATAAAGCAGTCTGTACTATAATGGGGAGAGTGATGGTCCCAGAAAGTATTACATACCCTAAGATCCTCAGACATTACCATCTGCAACCACATACTCACAGGTGCTTCCTCTTATGGAAAGGGTAGATATCTGCCTTCTCTCAAAAATTTTGATCTCTGCTGAGTAGCCTAAGTGTACCAACTTCATTCTGTATCACTTAGGGAAGGGCATCTTGTGTAATGTATCCAAGTGTTGTCAGTGCCTGATATTTCCTCAATTCTAGCATATAGGCAATGAAGAACCAATTTATTTAGTATTAATCTAGATCATATGCTCTCCTAGGGCAGGAATGGTCATCTTCCTAGCCATAGCAATGAACAGTGCCTTGCAATAAATGTTTGAATTGAAATAACAGACCCCATACTCCTTTTCTAATTACTCTGTTTCTAAAATAAAAACATCTTTTAAATGAATATCAGAATCTTCCACATGTCAACTTAATCAATATATGTGTACCCAGTCTTAATTTCACACATTTATTCTCAGAAGTTCAATGTGGTTATAAGAATGCTACAGCCGGGTGTAGTGGAACATGCCTATAATCCCAGCAGTTCAAGAGGCTAAGGCAGGAGGATCATAAGTTCAAAGCCAGCCTCAGCAATTTAGCAAGGCCCTAAACAGCTTAGACCCTGTCTCAAAATAAAGGGCTGGGGATGTGTCTCAGAGATTAAGTGCCTATGGATTCAACCCCTGGAATAACAACAAAAAAATGCTACAAATAAGCAGATTGAAATTTCCATGGTTATCAGCTTAACCAAAAGTAAATTTGAACTAAAATGTAAAAAACTAAAATAATATTTACAAAGAAATTTTAAATAGCATGGCAAAGAGCTTATAGTATAATTAAATGAAAAACCAGGAAGAAATAATATTCCAAGGCTTCAATAAGAACACATACTTCATATACAATTTTTTTAAATGAAAGTAAATGTTATCCAATATTATTAACATTTATTTTTTGGTATATAATATATGAAGGATTGTTATCATTTTTATTTTTGTGTATATATTATATGTTTAATATAATTAAATACTTATATAAAAAATTTTTTGTGTATATATTATAATTATTGTGTATATATTTTCTCCTATAATGAGTAAAACAACTCTTTGTAAAGAATAAGTTTCTGGCTCTCTGCTTCCAGATGTGTGCTGTTTTCCCTCTGCCACACCCTCCTGCCATGATGTTCAGCCTCACCTCAAGCCCTGTTGAATGGAGCCAGACTTCTATGGACTAAGACCTCTGAAACTTCTTAGACACCTACCCCGGCCCCAACATGGAGAAGAGGCGGAGCAGAAACTGACCCTGGCCCCATTGCACAGAGGAGGTGATCAACCTCACAGTGGTCCCCCATCTACCAATTGGTGGCTGTTCCTGCCTACATCCACCTAGAGTCAACAGCCAGGACCAGGAAGATCATCCCTGAGGTCCCTGTAGGCCCAGTTACACTAGAGGTGAGGTATTGGTAACTTGCCAGGTCACTACAAGATTATAGGATAGAAACTGTAATAACTCAGATCGGCATTGTTAGAGAGGAAGACACATGATCAACATGAAAAAACAAAGGAAAAAAATGCCCCAAACAAACCAAGATGCTACAACAGTAGAATCCATTGACAGCACAGTAGATGAAATGTGAGAGAAGGAGTTCAGAATGTACATAATTAAAATGATCTGTGAAGCACAGAATAATATGACAGCAAATACAGGCAACAATTGATCATTCCAACAGACAGATTTGAGAGCAAAACAGGCAACCATTGATCACTCCAACAAAGAGATAAGGGAGCAAATTCAGGGAGCAAAAGATAACTTCAAGAAAGAGACTTTGAAAAAGAACCAAGCATTTCCTTGAAATGAAGGAAACAATAAACCAAATAAAAAATTCAATAGAAAGCATCACCAACAGACTAGACAACTTGGAAGACTGAACCTCAGACACTGGAGACAAAATATATAATCTTGAAAATAAAGTTGGTCTCACAATGAAGATGATAAAAAAACATGAACAGAACATCCAGGAACTATGAGATAACATGAAAAGACCAAATCTAAGAATTATTGGGATAGAGGAAGGCACAGAGGTACAAACCAAAGGAATACACAATCTCTTCAATGAAATAATATCAGAAAATTTCCCAAACATGAAGAATAAATTGGAAAATCAAATACAGAGGGCTTACAGGACACCAAATGTACAAAACTACAACAGATCCACACCAAGTCACATTATAATGAAAATGCCTAACATATGCAATAAGGATAGAATTTTAAAAGCTGCAAGAGAGAAGAAGCAGATTACATACAGGGGGAAACCAATTTGGATTTCAGATTTCTCAACCCAGACCCTCAAAGCCAGGAGATTCTGAAACATCATATACCAAGCTCTGAAAGAAAAATGGATACCAACCAAGAATCTTATATCCAGCAAAATTAAGCTTCAGATTGGATGATGAAATAAATACCTTCCATGATAAGCAAAAGTTAAAAGAATTTACAGCAAGAAAGCCTGCACTAGAAAGCATTCTTGGCAAAATATTCCACAAGGAGGAAATGAAAAACAACAATGACAATCAACAAAAGGAGGAACTACACTAGAGGAAAAGCCAATCAAAGGAGAAACCAAGTCAAGTTAAAAACCAAAAATAAACTAAAATGAACAAGAATACAAGCCATATTTCAATAATAACTCTGAATGTTAATGGCCTAATCTCATCAATTAAAAGACAGACTGGCAGATTGAATTTTAAAAAGACTCAAATTGTAGAATTCACACAAATGTTGGCTTAGGGCTATGCCTACAATGGAGAAAAGGACTGTGTTAAGAACATCAGCTGAAGATAAAAATTAGTTATTGTGCTATCCAATGAATTTCTTATCCTTATTCCTCTACAGCTGTATAAGTAAGGCAATTACTTTTCTTCTTTCAAAATTTTTTCTTTGTTTTTAGTTTTATGTAATTTGGATATGAGATGACTAGGTATTACTTTATTTATTCACCTATTTATATTTGGTACTTATCCTACTTAATATTCTCTCAAAATCTGTGCTTTTTATCTCATCTTAGTTTTTGAAAAATTTTCAGATAGTTTTACTTCACATATTTTTTCTGCTGTTTTCCTTTCTTCTTTTTGTATTCTAATTATGCATGTTTTATTCTTTGATATGTCCTACAGTTCTTGGGTTGCTTTTATTTCCTTTGTATTTTTGTTTGGGAAAATTTTAATTAATTTATCAAGATCATAGTTTCTTTCTTTGGCCACAATTTAATTGATGGCATCAAAAGGCATTCTTCCTTTCTATTTTAGCATGTTTGATTTCTAGAATTTTGTTTTGATTCTTAAACTTTCTATTTTTCCTAACATACTTTATAAGTTTCTGCATGCTACATACTTTTTTCCCATTAGAGTATTTAACATATTAATCATAATTACTTCAGTATTTTTTTAACTTGACAACTCAAACATGCACAATATGTTTGAGTCTGATTTTCATCTTTAGACTACATTTTAGCATGTCTTCTGGACTGTCTTGTAATTTTTTGTTGAAAGCCAGGCATGTTTTATTGAATAATAAAAAATTAGGTAAATAAGCCACTGAGGGGAGTATTTATTTAATCTGGTGAGGACTTGTCTGCTGTTTAATGCTTGCTTGCAGCTAAAGGTACCAGAGCCTTTAAGTTTTCATCCTGTACTTTTTTTTTATCCCACTGTTTGAGTTTCCTTAAACACTACTTCAGGGAGAAAGAATCTGTGTATTACAACTCTTTCAGCTATAATTGATTGTTATTATACCAGATTCCTGCTGTTGTGCAGGTCAGATATAGGACAAAGGAGTTTTTTCTAATCTTATCCAATCTTTAAGTGGGTCTATGTCTGAGGACTATGATTTCACAAGTCTTTCATCAATGTGTACCCACACACACACACTGGCACTCTTACTCCCATCTCTGACTGCAACACTCCCAATATTTTTCCTTGAAACTTTGTCCTTAATTGACATTGTTTTTAATTCACAACCTAATCCTATCAGAAACATGAGGTCTTTTTTGAATCTTCAGTGGGAAACTGGTAGGGTATCTGAAAGGAAACTGCAAGGGTTTCCCTAAGTCTACAGGACCCCAAGTTTTCCTTAATCTCAAATTAGCCTATATTGTCTCCAGCCATTCTTCAAAATTATATATACCAGTTGACAGCTCTAGCAATACATTGATGGGTTCAAGAAATGTAATTTGATTTTCAGACATTGTTGTTACTATAAGGATAAGATTGATGACTTAATTACTTAACATATCAGAGATGAAACATGAAGTCAGTTTCTTAATTTTAAAACAATGTTTAAAAACTTGTTTAATTTTATTCATTTTTTTGTTTCTATACTCTTTTTCTTCTTTGATTTTCTTTCCATTTTATCATCCATTTTTATTTGGGAAATGCTTTTGTTGAATACAGAAAACCAATGTAATTAATTTTATTTCATGTTTTTAAACTTATTCCTACATCTTCTGTAGACTGTTTTGAATTTCTTTATATAGAATAATTTATTCAATTTTTATATATTGAGTTGTTTTATATATTGAATAGTTTATAGTTTATCAGATCTACATTGTATTGTTTCTACTCATTCTTTCTTAAAACAATGTACATAGGTTCTATTGGATAATTAAAATTAATAAATGTTTTAAAAACATTAAAAAATTAACTTTCTGTTAAGACAGTAGTTCAAATTATTTTTAGTGACAAAGTCTGTTGCCATCAATATTATAAAACTCTAATACATTTTTAAATATCAAGTGGGGTACAGCTTCCTTAAACAGTTTAAGTCTTCATTACCATGCAGGAAATATCTCAGTGCTTGAAGGAATACCTAAAGTGACACTTAGAATTCCAGTGATTTAAGTCTAAATTCCATTTAGTTATTGTAAAATAGGTAGATAAATAGCCTTTTATCCTTTTTGTCTGATTCATAGTTAATTCAAGATATTGATATTATATTGTAATTATTGGTTATGCTCCAGTAACAAACAAATCATGAGGTCTCAGTGGCTTAAATACAATGTTTTATTTTTCATTCACATCGATATAAATCAGGTGGAATAAGCAGTGACTCAAGACCCAAATCTTCAAGCTTGAAACTCCAGAATCTCAAATCTCTCTACTTCCAATTATACAGATAAAATAAAAAGATGGTAGAGGCATATTGGTCCTTAACTGACCTCTGTGTGTGTGTGTGTGTGTGTGTGTGCGCGCGCGCATGTGTGTGCACTTGTGTGCCAAAACTAGTCACATGGTCTAACAGAGCTAACTGTTAAGGAGATTGAGAAACAGAAACACAGAATATTTGGTTATTATTAACAGTGACTGTTACAATATTTTAAAATTTCAAGTAACATTCAAGGATAAGAGATTTGCTATAATGGGACAAAAATTAAATGAAATATAAAACAGTATATTAGGAGAAATTAATTTTTTCAAAAACTTCATGTACTTGAAAATTCTAAGAGGATATGAGAAGACAGATCATTAATGTGAAGGGGGTTACAGATGAGATTAAATAGAGGTGAAGTATGAAAAGATAGCCTAAGAGGCCAGGTAACTGGGCTTACCACCCTTGGATTCTGAGGGTTCTATACTAAGGCAGGCAAGTGTGACTTTTAAAATGTGCCAGCAAAAGTAGAAAGTCACTATAGCTAATTCATTTCATAAGATTTGATTTATGTTGGTTACAATAAACTTCAAAGAGATACATGCCAGTGGTTGCTAAATGTCATATAAACACAACCTCATATAAACATTAGTCTGGAATTCTACCAGCCTATACAAAGCTGGTGGAAATTCAGCAGAACAGAACAGCAAAGGGCTTTACATTTCAGCCTTCACAATTGAGGATACTTTTGTCCATTCTTCTACTTATTTATTAAAATGCCATTTAATGTTTTAAATGTCAAGCACCAATAGATGTTCTTCATGGTTTTGCATGTCAATTTAGATTTCTTAAGAATGCTGTAATTTGAAGGGAATAAATGTTTTCTAATCATGTAAACTGTGCCTAAGATTGTGCTCTAAGATCGGTTCCTTATATAAATGTTGGTAATTGATTTATAAATACAGTAACTCAAATCAATGAGACATAAATTTAAAATGTGATTTTAATAATACATGCAAATGAGATAATTTTACCAATATGGTCTCATTCCTGAAAGTTGGTTTAAATTAATTAGGACCAAACTATAAGATAAATTGGTTCTATGCCATAGAAAGATTTAAGGTAAACTAATGCTTTGGTTAGCTGTAGTTGTCAGAAATTTGTAAAGAATAATCCTTGCTTCTCTGATTTAACAATAAGAAAGATGTGAAGGAAGGATAACAAAGGAGAAAATCTGTTTTGAACTATTTAAAGAACATTCCATACTCTTTGGGCCATGCATAAAAAGTTTGTTTCATTAGTTTTTAAATAATTTTTTAGTTGTTGATGGACCTTTAATTAATTTATTTATTTATATGCGGTGCTGAGAATCAAACCCAGTGCCTCATACATGCTAGGTAAGCACTCTACCACTGAGTCTCAACCCTAGCCCCATTTGTTTCATTATTATTGTTATTTTTTCTTTTTTACTTAGTTTTGTAATAAATGGAGGGTAAACTACAAAATTTTTATTGGTTACCATATAAACAACTGTGAAATCAATGGTTTATACATTAAGGGTTGAAGTAAATCTATTTTTCTTGGCTCTTATTCCCTTGCCAGTTTCTGTGGAAAATAATGAATCACTAGTTTTATACATCAAGTAATCTCCAGGAAAGTTCAGAAGTTTAACTAGCTTTTGAACCCAAACGATCAAAGACATAAGCCACTTCAACACATCTTTCAATAGCTTGATTTTGGCTCAGGATGACTCTTAAATCATCATATGAATGGGAGAGTTGATCCATCATTTCAACTTCCTTATCTTGGACATATTGCTGAAAAAATTAAATTTAACTTCAAATCATAGGAATTAGGATTTGGTAAGAGCTTTGCTCCCATTTTTTTATTTGCTGTTTGTTTGTTCCTCCTAGAAAAAGTCAACAAGGTTTATAAGTGAATATTATCTCAACTTCTGACTGCCACTTTCTTAGCACAAATAGCCTTACTGCTACTGCTTTTATAACACCATAACTTGCCACTCAGAAGATAGTCTTTATACTGATGAGCCTCTCAGACGTGCATAACAGAATTATCTGACATTTTAAAAGAAGAACAAGCTTGGGCCAATTAAGTCAATGTGGGCTATATATTAAGCATCTGCTTACTAGTCTGCCTACTACATTGAACTGAGCATACTGTGAGAATCCCTCTTAAGCATCATTGTGTTGTTTCCAGCACATACGTCAATACTAACAAATGTTTGATTTCATTTTTTTAAAAGTTTATGGGTTAAATTTTGTTAAATCAACAAATTCAGGAGTAGTAGGGCATATACCACTCATGAACTTGAATTATTTATAGACTATTCTTTCTAAATGCCAGTAATCCAGACAAAGAACCTCCTTTTTGTGTTCTTGTCCTTGTCTAATGTTGAAAATAGCAAAAGTGATTATCACAAATAAACCTCTACCATGATTTCTAACTGCATAAAGAACCCTAAGTGGAGACATTACTTCTTTCAAAAGACCTACAAAAATTTATTTATTTTCCTTAATAAAAAAAAAAGAACTGCTCACACATGACAAACAGAAAAAATGCATTCAGTACTGAAATTTCCACTCAAATTTGCAATTCAAATTTAGTTTTGGGGTGTCAGTCCTCTCCCTCTTCCTTTATTCTCTTTTCTGTCACCAACTTTCCTAAATAGAATAGGACTTCTGTTTGAAGTTTTAATGTTGAAGGAACTAAGTACAGTGATTTGGGGACAATAAAAGATGGGAACATTAAAAAAAAAAAGAAAACTAACACAGCATGTCATTTAAAATGAGTATGAAAAACAAATTGCATTACTCAGTCATAAATACCTATTCACATTAACCATGCCCTCCAGAAAAGTTTCTACATATTAATTCATATTCACATATTATATGTGTGTCACTGGGGGAAAGATACTTCTCAGAAGCATTACACATGGATTATGCTGTAAGATATGGTATAGGATTGATATAATAGAAATTGTAAAAGAGAGCCAGGTGTGGTGGCACATGCCTGTAATCCCAGCACTTTGGGAAGCTTAGACAGGAGAATCATGAGTTCAAAGCCAGCCTCAGTAATGGTGAGGCACTAAGCAACTCAGTGAGACTCTGTCTCTACATAAAAACACAAAATAGGGCTGGGGGTGTGGCTCAGTGGTCAAGTACCCCTGAGTTCAATCTCTGGTACCAAAAAAAAAAGAAATTGTAAAAGAGAATAAAGTGGCATCAGCAAGGCAGAGAAATAAGAGTTTCTAAAATGCATCTCCTGAAAAAAAAATCAATCTCCATAACCATCTACACATGAAAATGCCTGCTGTATAACAGCTAAAGAATTCAGGTATGACATTATGGTACCTTAATAGAAAACAAAAACAAGACACATTGAAGAGGACAAGAAGGACAGTTTCATATTACTCATGCCACTTCTCCACCAACACCAGGTGTCACAGCATGGAGACAGATAATCTCCACTTGGGAGAAGGACAGGGAAGTGAATACCATACTTGTCTTAGACCCTAACACCAAGTCCCTTCCAGTAAACCCAAGCAGACATCACCAGGCCTTAGGCCCACCCCAATATCAGTCAGGATTCCACAGTTCTTGTCTGTAGGCTTGATTAGCAGCCTAAGTCTCCAGACCAACCAAATGTAATGCTGACTGTAGCATTCCTAGGCTCAAGCCCTGGGCTGGCTACCCCACAGCCACAATTACTCCCTGTGAACACAACATAGCATAGAGGAAAAACACCTTCCACAGAGGAAAAAATAGAGTGCAGTGAATATACAACTTTGCCACAAACCCTAGGACCAAGCCATGCCCAGTAAACCCCAGAACTGGCCAAAATATCCCCAAGCCCCAGGCTGTACCTAAGCTCCAGGCCAAAACCATGGATCCAGGTACCAAGCCTGTTCCCCTCTAAACCAGCCACCAGTAGAGCCTATCAAGGATTCTAGTGCAAGCCTGAATGCAGGTCCAACAAGCAAATCCACTTAGAATCTCTATGTGGAATAAATGGTCCACCAAAGCTTCCAAAGCCAATTAGTAAGGATTTGAAAGGCACCTTCTTCCTCAAGTGCACAGGCATCATTGTAAGACCACAGAGGTCACAACTAATCAAAGGAAACATGACACACCTGAAGGAACAAAATAAAGCATCAGAAACCAGTGCTAAAGAAAAAAATGGAGTTCTACAAATTATCTAATAAAGAATTAAAAAATAATCAACTTACCAGTCATTGACCAGCAAGAACTAGCACACAAAGGATAGAAAAAGTCAAGAAATATAATGGATAGTCATTGACCATCAAGAAATACAGACAACTAAACAAAACCAGGAAAATATATAAACAAAAATGAAAATGTTATCAAAGAAATAAAAGCCATTAAAAAATTCCAAACAAATATTTGAGCTAAAGAACAAAATGACTGAAACTGAAAAATTCCACAGAAATCTTCAACAGTGAACTTGATTAAGCAGAAGAATCTGAGCTTGAAGGGAAGTCATTTGAAATTATCTTTTCAGAAGAACAAAAATTAAGAAGAATAAAAAAGAGTATTGCAAATCTATGGGACTTAAGAGACATCAACAAGCAAACCAATGTATGCCTTATGCAAGTCACAGGAACAGTGGATGTATAGGAAAAGAAAACTTCCCAAATATGGAGAGCAAAATAAATATCCAAATTCAGAAAGTACAAAGAGCTCAAATAAATTAAACATAAAGAAGTCATCACCAAGACAAATTATAATCAAATTCTTAAAAGTTAAAGAATTTTGATGAGTAATGACTCATCACATACAAGGGAATCAGCATAAAACTAACTGTACATTTCTCAGCAGAAAACTTTCAGGATAGAAGGGAATGAGAAACTATACTCAAAGTGCTGAAAGAAAAACTTCCAATCAAGAATTTTAAAAGCAGAATAGCTGTCCTTCAAAAATGTAGGGAAAGAATTTCTCAAGAAAACAAAACTTGATGGAGATCATCACCACTAGAACTGCCTTACAAATGATGCTAAAGAAGTTCAAGTTAAAACTAAATACTAGCAACATGAAAATATGTGAAAATACAAAACTCCTATTCACAATACATTATTATTACACTGTTGTGATATAAATCACTTAACTACAAAACTGTAAAACTATAAAAGTGATAATAACTATAACTACAGTAATTTATTCATAAGTACACAACATAAAAAGATGTAAATGGTGACAACAACAAAATGTGAAATCAGGAGGCACTGAGGCATAGAGAGTTTTGTATGTGGCTAAAGATGTCAGAGTAAACTAGACTGTTAGTCAGCTTTCTATCACTGTGAAAAAAAAAATACCTGAGATAACTTTACGAGGAGGAAAGATTAATTTTGGCTTATAGTTTCAGAAGCTTCAGTCCATTTCACTAGGCACTATTGCTTTGGGCCTGTGGTGGTATGGTACATCATAGTGGAAACATGGTGAAGGAATTCTTTTCTCCTCAGAGCAGCTAAGGAGCAGAGGAGGAGAGGCCAGAGTACTAATATCTCCTCCTAGGAAATTCTCTTAAATGAACTGCCTTCCATTATGCCCTACCTCCTAAATGTTCCCCCATTGTGAAAATCAAAGATAACTACTACTATTTGATTTCATGCCAGACATAATACATAATCACTTACTATTCTTACTGATGGAAATTGCTTATCCTACCAATTCTCTTTGTTGTGCCAATTAACATTATAGATGTCCTAGTAGGAACCAAATACTTAGTCTATTGCTATGTATTATTTATATAGGTCATTAGTATTATTTGGATCCCCCTAATCTGTGAGGTACTAGAAACAGGAATGCTATAAGTTCTTAGAGCAGAAATTCTGCTGCTTCAGATCCATTTGGATAGATAAATAGATAAACAATATGAAAAAGGGAAACCCTCCCCAAATAAACCAGAATACCTCAACAGCAGACTCCATTGACACCACAGTGAAGTAAATGTCAGAGAAATAATTTACAAAGTTCATAGTTAAACTGATCTATGAAGTATAAGATGATATAAGAAGTGAATAAGAAAATACAAGAAGTGAAAGATCACTTCAATAAGGAGATAGAGATCTTGAGGAAGAATCGATTGGAAATCCTCAGAATGAAGGAATAGATAAACCAAATTAAAAATTCAATGGAAAATATCACCATTAGACCAGATCTAATTGGTCTGGAAGACAGGCAACAAAGACAAAATATATAATCTTGAAAATAAAGTTGATCCTGGAGAAAAGATATTAAAAAACCATGAGAAGAATTCAATATGAGAAAATAAAAAGCCAAATCTGAGGTTCATATTAATAGGTGAAAGCTCTGAAATAAAAAACTAAAGGAATGAAATAATAATTTTCTTTTTAATGAAATAATAACAGAAAAATTCCCAAACCTTAATAATTAAATGGAAAAATCAAATACAGGAAACATACAGGACTCCAAATATACAAAATTACAACAGACGCCCCCCACCACCCTCACAAGGCACATTATTATAAAAATTCCTAACATACAGAATGATAGAATTTTGAAAGCTGCTAGAGAAAAATGACTGGTCACACTTAGAGGTAAACCAATGTAGATCTCAGCCAATTTTTCAATCCAGACCTAAAAGCTGGAGGTCTTGGAATAATATATACCAATCTCTGAAAGAAAATGGATGCCAACCAAGAATACTATATCCAACAAAATGAAGCTTCAGAATTGAAGATAAAATAAAAATCTTCCACAATAAATGGAAGTTAAAAGGATTCACAACTAGAAAATCTGTACTATAAAATATATATGAAATGGAGAATAAAAATGAAAAGCATCAGAGAGAGAAACTACATTAGAAAAATAGTCAAGCAAATGAAAATCTAATTCAATTTAAAAACTAGAAATAAATCAAAATGACAAAGGGAAAAATGCATCTCATAACACTGATTGTTAATGAACTAAACTCAATCAAAAGACATAGCCTGGCATGTTGGATGAAAAAAGAGGACCCAATAATATGCTGTCTCCAAGAGACTCATCTAATAAGCAAAAACATTCACACTGAAAACAAAAGGACTGGGAAAAAACACATTACTCACTTGAATCTTGTAAACAAGCAGGGGTTTCTATTCTCATATAAGACAAAGCAGACTTTAAGCCAAAGTTAATCAGAAAGGACAAAGAAGGCCATTTCAGAATGCTTAGGGCAATTATACATCAACAAAACACAACAATTATAAATATTTATGCCTCAAACAATGGAACATCTATACATATCAAACAAACCCTTCTAAATTTCAAGAATCAAATAGACCACAATACAATAATACCAGGTGACTTTAATACTCCTGTCTAATCACTGATAGACATCTCAAACAAAAACTACATAAAGCAGCCAAAGAACTAAAAGATAAAATCAATAATTAAGACTTAACAGATATACATACACTATTTCATCCATCAATGACTGAGCACACTTCCTCGGCAACACATGGATCATTTTCTAAAATAGACCATATCTTAGGCCACAAAGAAACTCTTAGCAAATACAAAGAAATGAAGATAATATCCTTCATTCTACCAGATCACAATTGAATGAAACTATAAATCAATAACAAAATTTTTAAAAAGAAGCTACTCTAATACCTTGGGACTAAATAATATGCTGTTGAATAACAAATGGATAGCAGAAGAAATCAGGGCTGAAATAACAAAATAGAGGTAAATGAAAAGAGCAACATAGCATATCAAAATCTCTGGGACACTATGAAGGTAGTTCTAATAGGTAAATTTATTGCATTGAGCTCATTTGTTAAAAGAATAAAAAGTCACCAAATATAACCTAACATTATATCTCAAGACCCTAGAAAAAGAATAAATCAACACCAAAAGCTGTAGAGACAGGAAATAATTAAAATCAGAGTCAAAATCAATGAAGTTAAAACAAAAAAATGAAACAAAGTTGTTCTTAGAGAAAAATAAAATAAATTTGACAAACCCTTAGCCACCCTAACCAAAAGGAAGAGGGGAAAAACCTCAATTACTAAAATCCATACTGAGAAAGGAAATATCTAAATGAACAATACTGAAATATACAATCAGAAACTTTTTTGACAATTCATATTTCAATAAAATAGAAAATTTTGAAGACATTGACAAATTTCTAAGAAAGACTTATGATCTACCCAAATTGAACCAGGAGGATATAGAAAATTTAAACAGACCAATTTCAAACAAGGAAATTAAAGATGTCATCAAAGGTTTACCAACAATGAAAAGCCCAGGACATGACGGATTCTCAGCAGAGTTCTACTGGACCTTTAAAGAAGAAATAATACCAATCCTCCCCAGATTATTCCATGAATTAAAAAGGAGGAAACCCTTCCAAACACATTCTATGAAGCTAGTATTACCCTGATACCAAAACCAGACAAATACATATTAAAGAAAGAAAACTTCAGACCAATATCCCTGATGAACACAGATGTAAAAATTATTAATGCTGGCAAATCACATACAAAAATATATTAAAAAGAGTGTACCATGATCAAGCGGGGTTCAACTCAGGGATGCAAGTTTGGTTCAACATATGAAAATCAATAAACCTAATTCACCACATCAATAGACTTAGACAAGAATCACAAGATTATCTCAATAGATGCAGAAAAAGTATTTGACAAAATATAGTATCTGTTTGTATTCAAAACACTAGAAAAACTAGATATACTAGGAAACTACCACAACATTATAAAAGCTTTACATGTTAAACCCAAGGCTAATGTCATTCTAAATAGTGAAAAATTGAAAGCATTTTCTCAAAAAATTGGAACAAGAAAGAAATTCCCTCTTTCACCACCTCTGTTCAATACAGTCCTTGAAACTCTAGCCAGAGCAACTGGAAGAAATTAAAAGGATGTGAATAGGAAAATAAAAACTCAAACTATCCCTAATTGCCAATGATATGATTCTACATTTAGAAGACACAAAAATCTCTACCAGAAAACCTCTAGAATTCAAACAAATACAACAAAGTAGTAGGATATAAAATTAACACTTGTAAAACAATTGTATTCTTAGACACCAATGATGAATCAGGTGAAAGAAAAATCAGGAAAATTATCCCATTCACAATAGCCTCAAAAGAAATAAAAGAGCTGGTAGTCTATGTAATAAAAGAGGTGAAAGACCTGTACAATGAAAACTACAGAACACTAAAGAAAAATTAAAGAAGACCTTAGAAGATAGAAAAGGGAATGAAGGGAAGTCATAGGGGCTGGGAATAGGAAACACAGTAGGACAAATCTGACATAACTTTCCTCTGTTCATACATGAATACACACCCAGTGAAACTCCATAGCTTGTACAACCACAAGAATGGGATCCTAATTAGAATGTTATACTCCATGTACGTATAATATGTCAAAATACACTGTGAACTATATATAAAAAGAATAAAAATATACAATAGTCATAGTAAAGCTTCATATATTTTTCTTATTATTGAAAACCTTTGCAAATTTTGCACAATAAATGGAATATAAGAAAAAAACTGCACATATTTTATCTCACTCTAATCTGAATGACAGTTATCAACAATGCAAGGAACAACCATGTTGGCAAGCATGTGGGGTAAAAGGCACACTTATACTGTTGCATCCAATAGGCACCTCTCCCCAAGAAGTGCAGCCCAGACAACTCTGCAGAAGCAGCAAAGTTTATTGAGGAAATAGGCACACAGGCCAATCAATTGGGGTCAGCTCTCCTTTCCTTCAGAGAGTGACCCCAAAGCAAGGGTTTCAGAGGTTACTATAGGGTGGGCTAGCTACATGACTCAGAAAAACATGATTTGGCCGATATTTAATCTATAGTTATTTACAGTTCAACTGTGACAGCACCTCCTATGTCCCCTTTCAGTTCCTGGAACTTTAGATAACTGGCCAGGGGGTCTGGCAGCCTGTGGTTTTGCACCCCCCTCCATGAGAAGCAAGCATAGCAAAGCATTAATCACAGAAGCACGAAGAGCAGGTTAGCTGATATATGCAGGCCTGAGCCAGAGTGACTCCATTTTGAGTTTGGATTTTACAATACATCCTAGTTAGAAAAACTATTATCAAAAAAGCAAAATATAAATGTTGGTGAAGAAATGGAGAAAAAGGAATGCATACACCATCAGTGGGAATGTTCCTTCATACAGCCATTATGGAGAACACTGGAAGTTCCTCAAAAATAGATGTATCATATGATCCAGCTATCCCGCTTCTGGATATATAGCCAAAGAAAGTGAAATCAGCACACTAGAGAGACACCTACACACTGTTTATTGCAACACTATTCACAATGGTTTATATTTGGAATCAGCCTAGGTGTCAATCAACAGACGAACAGATACAGAAAATGTGGTATACAAGGGAACAATTTTCAATCATAAAGAAGTACTGATATTTGCAGTAAAATGGACTACTGAAAGACACATTAAGTGAAATAAACAAGACACAGAAAGACAAGCACTGTATGTGCTCTCTTATATGGGGAAGATAAAAAAAGAAAAAACCTGAATGTAGAATAATGATCAGTAGAGGTTAGGAAGGGTGTGTGGGGGATACAGTGGATATTGGAAGGTTGGATTTCATTAGTACATACTGTATATATGTATGTATGGAAATATAACACTGAATACTATTTACTTGTACAATATGTTAATAAAAATATTTTATTAAAAATGTAATCATAAAAAAGGTGGTGTTGGAGTAATCTAAGAAAGGAGCATTGTCAGTTTAAGCTCAACTCTAAGTCACTGGTTAATGCACTACCATTTATTAGAATCACATTTAGGGCTTCCTAAAATACAGTTTTAAAACACAGGTTCTAATTCAGTAGATCTGGATAGGACCAACAACTTGGATTTGTACTGGTTCCCAGGTGGCACTGATGCTATTAATCCATTTAACACATTCCAAGTATCACTGCTTTACATTACTGAGGAAAGAAAACCTAAAATTTATCACTAAGAATAAAAAGATCATAACAAAGCCTACTTGTAGGGAATAAAATATCAAACTTTCTAGCATAATGTTGGCATTGTTAATCTGCATAGCAACTGAGGGTGAAAACTGGTTAGAAGGAGAAATAAGACTTTAGTAAATGCTAGATTTGAGATGACATCAGGATATCTATGTGTATGTTTCTTGGAGGTAGCAAGACATAAACCACTATCAAAGGTATAAAGTTAGAATTCTAATTTAAAGGTAAATATTTGCAAGTCTCCATCACACAGTAGTCAAACTCAAAGAATCTGAGTTGTGAAAAGAAAAAGTCATTCAGAGAACCTCAAAAACATTCAATACTATAGTATAGGAGAATGAAAAACAGCAAAGAAAAAGAAGAACTGGTTATAATGATTATAACAGAAGAGGAGGAGCTAGTAGGTGACTAAGTATTGCAAGTATTTGCAGAAGACAGCATTTAGTAATAAATAGTCTACTGAATGTTTCCAGACTGAGGAGGATGAGAACCAAAATGAGATGTTCCAGGACTTGACTTGATGGTCACAAACCTTTGAAAGCACTGTTATCTATCAGTAGCATGGAACAGAATTCAGATGAGAAGTGATCAAGGTAAGACAAAATGGGAGAAGAAGAAACAGAGCAATTAACATAAATTAAAATGGGAAAATTATATTGGAATTAAATTTTATTTACAGAAATGAGGTTCAAGGTCATCTATGCAGTTTATAATTTCAATTTTCTTTTTCTTTTTAAATTTCCAGTCTTGAATAGGTTATATTAGGCTGAAAAACACTTCCCTAAAAGATATACACTTCTCAATGTCTGGAACCTCTCACTATTATATCATAGGGTGTGTTAGCCATCTTTCATCACTGTGACAAAATACCTGACAAGAACAACTTAGAGGAAGAAACCTTTATTTTGGGCTCACGGTATCAGAGGTTTAGTTCTTGGGCAAACAACTCCATTTCTTTGGGCCTGAGATGAGGCAGAACTTCAAGGCAAAAGGGCATTGCTAAAGAAAGCTTCTCAACTTATGGCAGCTGGGATGGAGGGGGAGGAAGGGGGAGAGGGAGGTGGAGAGAGGGAGAGAGGGAGAATGGAGGAGGGAGAAATGGAGAGAGAGAAAAGAAGAAAGGGGTCAGGGATAGATGTAGTCTAAGGCCATGTCCCAGTGACCTACTTCCTCCAACCACACCCCATCTGCCTAAAGTTATCACCCAATAGATCATTCAAATTATTAATGGTTTAATCCACTGATGAGGTCAGGACCCTAATCATTGCCCCAAAACCCTAGTTCTGAACCTTGCTGCACTGGTGATCATCGTTTCAAAATATGAGCTTTTCAGGGGACATTCCAGATTCAAATCATAATATATGAACAAAAAAGGGTCTTCGAATGTGATTAATTTAAAAATCTTGAGATGGGGTATGTATCCTGGATTATCCAGATGTGTCCTAAATTCACATACGAGTATCTTTATAGGAGGATGGCAGAAGGAGATGTCACATACTTCAGAATAAGAAATCAATGAGGCAAATAAAGCAAGATGGTATGCTTCTGGCTTTGAAGAAGGGATCATATATCAAGGAATGCAAGCAATGCTTTTGTAGAAGCTGGAAGAGAAGAAAGCAGATTCTCCCCTAGAACCTCCAGGGGGAGCTTGGCCCTGTCAACCTCTTGACTTAAGCACAGTGAAACTGACTTCAGAATTCTGTATCTCTAACTTTCAGAGAATGAATCATTGTTGCTTTTAGCTACCAAGGTTGTGGTAACTTGTTACAGCAGACATAGAAAACTGATATGCAGGTTACCATTAAATCTTACCTTGGGAATAAATTTAATGTATTAATTCATCTATCCTTAGATTTTTTTAAAGCCCTTTAAATGATTGTGAGATATTTCTCAGTTGAGGATCACAATATTTTGTTAGTTTTAACACATCCAATTTGGTAAGAAATGGATTTGTTATATTATAAGACATTGGAGGACATCACTAGTTAAAGAATTCAGAAAATTAAATAGAAGATTACAAACTTGTGTCCCATAAAATTTTAACTTTTAAAAATATAGTTTGGCCAACTAGACAAAGTAGATGATCCAACTAGCAACTAAATTAGAATACATGCCAGAAGGTTCAGTCATCAGCATTTCATAACAGATACAAAAATAAAAATTCCAATTTCCCAGTAACTGCAAAAGTCCAATGACAAAATCCTAACAGGAAAAGTGCAATTTAAAAAGAGCAAGGAAATTCCAGAAAAATCAATATTATCTAGAAACTGGGAATTTTATCTACAAAGATATTGTTCAGTTTTATTACCTGTTTTGAAATGAGACTGACCTCAACTCAACAAAAATGCAATTGTAAACTGGGCAAGGGAATTGAATGTACATTTCTTTAAAGATAGATCAATGAATAGTAAGCACTCGAAAAGATACTCAAATCACTACTCATTAAGCAAATACAAATCAAGCCTCAGTGAAATACCACTTTACTCCCACTATAATAGCTAATTTCTTTAGAAAAATTTAAACCTCCAAAAGAAAAAGTGTTGGTAGAAACGTGGAGAAATTGGAACTCTTGTTATCTGATGATGGAAATGTAAACTAGTATAATAACTATAGAAAAAAGTTTGACAAGTCTTCAAAAACTTAAACATAAAATTATCACATGATCTCCCGTTTCCCTTCAGGGTATATATACCCCAAAGAACTGAAAGCAGAGATTGGATCATAGCAGCATTAGTCACCATAGCCAAAAGGTGAATGCAACCTAAATGTTTACCAGTGG
This sequence comes from Xerus rutilus, assembly GCA_028644305.1. Taxonomy (NCBI): domain Eukaryota; kingdom Metazoa; phylum Chordata; class Mammalia; order Rodentia; family Sciuridae; genus Xerus; species Xerus rutilus. The sequence goes on along the minus strand of CM053409.1, from coordinate 78,267,054 downwards.
ACCAAAAGATAAATAAAATGTGGTATATACACACAATGGAATATAATTCAGCCTTAAGAGAGTATGAAATTCTGATACTTGCCACAACATGGATGACCCTTGAAGATATTAAGTAAAATAAGTCAGACACAAAAGGACAAATATTGTAGGATTTCATTTATATGAGGTACCTAGAATAGTTAAATATATAGAGACACAAGTAGAATACAGGCGTGCCTCATGTGAATGTATTTTATTTCACTCAGCAGATATGGCATTTGTTACAAACTGAAGGTTCATGGCAACCCTATACCAAGCAAGTCTATCAGCACCATTTTGCCAATAGCTTGTGCTTACTTCATGTGTCTATCACTGGTTTTTTTAAAAATATTTCAAATTTTTTCATTATTACATCTGTTATGGTGAATCTGTGATGAGTCTTCTCAGATGTTACCATTCTAGTTGTCTAGGAGCGCCACGAACCATGCCCTTCTAATATAGTGAACTTAATTGATAGATGCTCTGTGTGTTCTAGCTGTTCCACCAACAAGCCATTCCCCTATCTCCCCACCCCTCTGGGCCTGTATATTCCCTGAAACACAACAATCTTGAAATTAGGCCAGTTAATCACCCTACAACAGCCCCTAAGCATCCTAGTGAAAGAAGAGCCACATGTCTCTCATTGTAAATCAAAAGCTAGGAATTATTAAGCTTAGTGAGAAAGGCATGTTGAAAGCTGAGATAGGCCAAAAGCTAAACCTCTAGCACCAAATGGCCAAACTGAATGGGCAGGAAAAGTTCTTGAAAGATATTAAAGTCCTACTCCAGTGAACACACAAATTTTAAGAAAGTCAAAAAGCCTTACTGTTGATGTGGGGAAGTTTTAGTGGCCTAGGTAGAGGGTTCAACCAGCCAACACTCCTTTAAGCCAAAACCAATCCAAAGCAAGCCCCTCTAATTCTATCAAACTTGAGAGAGATAAGGAAGCTGCAGAAGAAAAGTAGCCATCTCCATAACATAGAAGTACAAAGTACAGAAGCAAGTGCTGATATAAAAACTGAAATAAGTTATCCAGAGATCTAGCTGAGATAATTATTGGAGGTGGATGCCTACACTAAAAGAGATTTATAATAAAGATGAAACTTTATTATATTTCATTATGTTGAAAGAACATGCTACCTAAGACTTTCACAGCATGAGAACTCAATGCCTCACTTGAAAGCCTCCAAAGACTTTTTTTTTTTTAATTAGCGACGTATGCAACTGGTGACTTTAAGTTGCAGCCAGTGCTCACTTACCCTTTAAAGAATCAGAGCCTTTAAGGATTATACTGAATCTACTCTGCCCATGCTCCATGAATGAAACAACAAAGCCTGGATGACAACACATCTCTTTACAACATGGCTTATGGAACATTTTAAGCTTGCTGTAGAGACTTACTACGCATTGAAAAAAAATTCCTCTCAAACCATTACTGCTTATTGACAACACACGTGGTCACCTAAGAGCTCTGATGGAGTTGCACGGATTAATGTTGTTTTCATGCCTATGAATACAACATCCATTCTGCAGCCCATGGATCAAGAAGAGATTTTAATTTTCCCATCTTCATATTCAAGAAATTTATTTCTTAAGGCTCTACTTTCCATAAATGATGTTTCCCTCTGATAGATCTGGAAAAAGTAAATAGGAAATATTTTATTAGTGTATTATAGTTATAAATAATTATAGTTACACATTATAGTTGTGTTCATTTGGACAAAATCATGTGCACATGAAATTTGATTTACTCCATTTCAGCCCCCAGTGCCCACTTTCGCTCTCCCGATTCTCCTTCCTCTACTCTACTGGTATTCCTTTCACTGATTTATTTTTGATTGGTGCTTTACAGATATACACACAGATGGAATTCACTGTGGTATATTTTTACATGTCTATGACATAATTTTATTAAATTCATTCTGCATTTTCTCTCATTTCCTGACCCTTCTCCATCCCTCTTGATCTCCTTCTACTCTACTCATCTTCCCTATGTCTTTATGAAATCCACCCTCCCCTTCTCCTCTAATTTTGCTCTAACTTCTGCACACAAGAGAGAACCTAATAGAAAAATTTTGTAAAGGATTTACTACTTTGGATGTCATTTTAAAATTCATGATTTACAAAATGGGATCAAAATATCAATGTTAACAGGAGTTTCCAAAAAGCCGATTCCAATCCTCATTGAGGGGTTCAAGAATGCGGTGGAAGAAGAAACTGCAGATGTGGTAGAAACAGAACTGAGAATGGAGACTGAAGAATCGCTGAAATCCTGTGATAAAAGTTGAATGAAGAGTTGCTATTTATGGATGAACACTTTCCTAAAATGGAATCTATCCAGGTAAAGATGCTGTGAACATTGGTAAAATGTCAACAAAAGATTTAGAATATTTAATAAACTTGGTTGAGAGGCTGTGGCACAGTTTGGAAGGATTAACTTCAATTTTGAAAAAATTTCTGTGGGTAAAATGCTATGGAGAAATTGCATGCCATGTAGAAATTTCAGTAACTTGTAGAAAGAGCCACATCAGTATATAAAAGACTCAACAAAAGACAAGCAAAACTGGACACATGAAGTTTGAATAGATTGTCAAAAATTTCAGATAAAAACTAATAGGAGGGGGCTGGGATTGTAGCTCAGTGGTAGAGCACTTGCCTTGCATGCGTGAGGCACTGGGTTCGATCCTCAGCACCACATAAAAAATAAATAAAGATATTGTGTCCATCTACAACTAAAAAAAATTGTAAAAAAAAAAACTAATAGGAGGAAGGAGGCAGCTATGATTGATAAAAATAGTGCAGACTCAGTGTGGGCTAAAACCATTAAGTTTTAATGTAGTAAAGATAAAACTGTATTAAGGTAGCTCAGACCTGCAAAGCCTAGGCACCTCGTATCACTGACTGCCACTTTCTTTTCCTCTGCTAGGCTATCCATTTTCAGATACCTAATACAAAATAATATTTTATAACAAGATATTAAAATAGTACTCTTTAGGAAGAATGGGGGAATGAGATCGACCAAATTTGCTAGGTGCATGTATGAATATACCATAAGGCATCACAATTTTGTACATAAATATAACACATCAGTTTAAATAAATAAAATAAGTGGAAGGGAGACCAAAAGAGTAGAGGAAGTTGGTCAGGGGAGGGAGGAGGGGTAGTACTTGGGACTGAAATAGAGAAAACTATGTTATATGCATTTATGAATCTCACTTAAAAATAAATAGAAATTCTCTTCTTGTTTTGGCTGAGATTTCAAAGACATAAGGACCTACTACTGCCATATTTCTGAGCAATATGCTAGATTGTTCAGGTCTCCTAAAATAGGTAACAGCCGGTTTTGTAACCCATGGCTTGCCAAACACCTCCAGGTTTCTAGAAAAGTTTTGGAAGCTAAAAGGTGAAAAAAATTTCTTTAGAGAGAACTGTTGATGGGTTTTAGGCCTTGGGTAGTAAGTCATTCCACTATACTCAAACCTTACATAAGAGTCTTCAAGATATCCTACATGGCTTGGTTTGGCAATACACAGTAGAGGTCCTAGGTAGAATCCGACACTAGGGTAAAAGTGAGTTTTGACTGAAGACAGAGCAGGTATGACAGCTATATTTGGGATTGCTCGTGTCTTCGTCAGTTTCAGCTTCTATAACAAAACACCATAACTGAAACAAGAGATGATTATTTCTCACTGTTCTGTAAGCTGAGGAATCCCAGATAAGGGTTCTGGCATGATTTGGTTCTTGCAAGGGTCCTCTTCCTGGTTTATACCTGGCTACCTTCTCGGTGTCTTCACACAGCAGACAGAAGAGGAGGAATCAAGCTTTCTGGTATCTCTTCTTATAAGAGATCTAATCCCATCTTTACAGAATGGATATGAGTGAGGGATGGTGCCTAAACTGAAAGACTTCCAATTGTATTTTACATGTTTTGCTCCTTCCACACACAAGTTAAATTTACAACCCTTGAGAGAGTCACTAGAAATTCATCTTTATTACACACTTCTTTTTAAGACCAACTACCTGTTTCCTTTCTACCCACTTACTCCTTATAATCTTGAAACTCATTTTCCATAGAAATTGCCAGTATAAGTTATTAGTGAGTTTTGTCAAATAACCTTTCAAAAATAATTACAATAGAAACTAGTTCAGAAAAGTTAAATCCGGCCCTATGTTAGAAGACTGACAAATGATGACAAAGTTGGTTTTACCCCAAATATGCAAGAAGTATTTCATATTGGACAGTATTAATATAATTCACCCCATTAGTTGATCAAAGCAAATCCACAAATTTCATACAATCACTACCAACTTCAATAAATCTTAGGAAATAAGACTAATACCTTCTTTTTTTTCATATTTAATTTATTTGTTCTTTTTAGGTTTACATGATATGAGAGAGTAATTTGATTCATTGTACACAGATTGAGGATAACATTTTATTTCTCTGGTTGTGATATAGAATCACAGCATACATGCAGTCATACATAAATCTAGGGCTATGATGGCCATCACACTCCACCACCTTTACTGTCCCCATGCCCTCTCCCCCCTTATACCCCTGTGAATAGAGTTCCTCCATTGTTCCCATGTCCTTCCCCCCTTTTACTGATTATGGATCAGTATCCACTTATCAATGAGTACATTCAACATTTGGTTTTCTGAGATTGGCTTACTTCACTTAGCATGATATTCTCCAACTCTATCCATTTACCTGCAAATGCCATAATTTTATTCTGTCTTATTTGCTGAGTAATATTCCATTATGAATAAATACCACAGTTTCTTTATCCATTCATCTATCGAAGGGAATCTAGATTTGTTCCACAGTTTAGCAATTGTGAATTGAGCTGCTATAAACATTGAAGTGGCTGTGTCACTGTAGTATGCTGTTTTTAAGTCTTCTGGGTATAGAGACAGACCCAGGAGTGGAATAGCTGGGTCAAATGGTGGTTCCATTCCAAGTTTTCTAAGGAATCTCCATACTGCTTTCCAGATTGGTTGTACCAATTTGCAGTTCCACCAACAATGTATGAGCATGCCTTTTTCCCCACCACCTCACCAACACTTGCTGTTGTTTGTATTCTGTATAGCACTTTGGGTAGTATGGCCATTTTCACAATATTGATTCTGCCTATCCGAGAGCATGGGAGATTTTTCCAACTTCTAAGGTCTTCTTCAATTTTTTTCTTCAGTGTCTTGTAGTTTGCATTGTAGAGGTCTTTCACCACTCTTGTTAGATTAATTCCCAAGTATTTTTTTTTTTGAGGCTATTGTGAATGGGATAGTTTTCCTAATTTCTCTTTCAGAGGGTTTATCACTGATGTAGAGAAGTGCAATTGATTTATGGGTATTGATTTTATATCCCGCTAGTTTGCTGAAATCATTTATTAATTCTAGAAGTTTTCTGGTAGAATTTTTTGGATCCTCTAAGTATAGAATCATGTCATCTGCAAATAATGATAGTTTGAGTTCTTCGTTTCCTATTCGTATCCCTTTAATTCCTTTTGTCTAATTGCTCTGGCTAGTGTTTCAAGGACTATGTTGAATAGCAGTGGTGAGAGAGGGCATCCCTGTCTTGTTCCAGTTTTTAGAGGGAATGCTTCCAATTTTTCTCCATTTAGGATGATGTTGGCCTTGGGTTTAGCATAGATAGCTTTTACAAAGCTGAGGTATGTTCCTTCTATCCCAAGTTTTTCTAGTGTTTTGAACATAAAAGCGTGCTGTATTTTTGTCAAATGCTTTCTCTGCATCAATTGATAAAATCATATGACTCTTATCTTTAAGTCTATTGATGTGATGTATTACATTTATTGATTTCCGTATGTTGAACCAACCTTGCATCCCTGGAATTAACCCCACTTGATCATGGTGTGTTATTTTTTTGATATGTTTTATATACGATTTGCCAGAATTTTATTCAGAATTTTTGCATCTATGTTCATCAGGGATATTGGTCT
>CM053409.1:78158706-78260579 GCA_028644305.1 Xerus rutilus | reverse complement strand
TTTTTTTCTGTTATGTTTGCCAACATGTATTAAAATGCAACTTTTGGGAAAAAAAAAAAAAAAAAAAAAAAGTAATTTTTCTAAAGTAACAAAATCTAATGCTGATTCACTCAAAAAAATTCAGTATATTTGCCAAGTTATATTTTAAATCTAGCCATATATGTATTTATTTGAAGTTTTGTTGCTTTTAAAGGCTAAAATGTAATAATAGAGTAAATTGCCATGTAAAAACAAAAATGTCACATCTACCTACAAGCAATTTTTTAACACCAGTGCTAGTAGGCTTATTTGCCACCTATAGGATATTACATGCAGTCATGCAGTATGGGCATTTCCTGGACATTTCTAAGAATATTGCTGAAAAAACTACATTCCTCCCTAGTGTTGAATTATATTTTAATTTAGGCTCTAATAGTGCCAAGCTGAGGACCAAGACTTTACACATGGGCCTTTGGGAGACATTCATAATCCAAACTACAGCACTTTTGAGTGATTAGAATAGGAGTACAAAGCAGCAGTAGATGATTTGAGGAAAGGATCCAAAAATACTTCAGACCTGAGGAGAACCAGTCCTCAGCAGGGAGTCAGAATTGGGAGAATGATGATAGGACTCAGTAATTATCAGTATCTGGGTCCCTATCCTTTTTGGCTTTTTACTATGGAATTTTTCCTATTCATATTCAGACTCAATATTTGTTGATTCCTGTAATGTTGCAGGAATTATCCTCTGGATATTAATAAAATAATGTAAAGTTGATAACTTCACTAATTATTAATTTTAAAAGATAATATTTATTAAACACTTTCCATGTGTCAGGTATTATACCAAGGGTTTTGGGTTTTTTTGGTATCAGGGATTGAACCCAAGGTTGCTTAACCACTGAGCCACATTCCCAGCCCATTTTATATTTTATTTAGAGATAGGGTCTCGCTGAGTTGCTGAGGCTGGCTTTGAACTCACACTCCATCTGCCTCAGCCTCCTGAGCTGCTGGGATTACAAGGTTTTTGTATACTTACATTTCACATTTAATCCTTAAAATAACCATATGAGTTACCCATTCATTTTTTCATCAAGTGTTTGCTTTTTCCTTCATATGCATCTGTATTGTATGAATTCTCTAAAAACACATTGTGAGTTATGTAAACAAACAAAAGACAGACAGACACATGGAAGTGTCTCCTATATTCCAGTCCCTGGTCTCTGGTGATACAACAATGAGTTTAATAGACAAAGATCCTGTTCTCAAGAAGCTCTAGTAAGAAGAATCATCAAAAAAGCAAGTAAGTATACAGAATATGTAATGGTGATAAGTTGAAGTGAAGAAAAATGAAGGAGAGCAAGGGAGACAGATAAAGATATGGTGCAGGGCATGACTACAGGGGGGATCTTTTATATAAGGTGATTGAAAAGGTCTCTCTGAAAGGATATTTTAGCAGAGACCTGAAAGAGGTGAAGACAGAATTGTTTCAAGCAGAGGTAACAAAGATAAGTGCTACTACTAGTAAATGAGGAATGAGGACGAAGAGAGGATGCAACATATTCACATTTGTTCTACATTTCATTGTCCCCTTTCAGTTAAAAGTTTAAGACAACCTGGAAAAATGATTACAATATATACAATTTTGGTTATTTATGTTTTTATTTACAAAATTACATGCCTTTTATTACAAAACTAACAATGTTTTTAGCCTACTCAAAACAGAAGCATGTTAAGAAAAAGTAAGTGTCCTTATGGTTTAGATGTGAGGTGTTACCCAAGAGCTCATGTGAGACATGTGAGGTGAAATGATTGGGTGATGAGAGGCTTGACCAAGTCAGTGCATTAATCCCCTGATACGGATTAACTGGATGGTGACTGTAGGAAGCTAGGGTGTGGCCACAGGAAGTGGATCACTGGGGACATGCTTTAGGGGTTTATACTTTGTCCCTGGTAAGCAGAGCTCTGTCTCTCTGCTTCCTGGTGGCCATGTCCTCAGCTGCTTTCCTCTTCCACCCTGAATGTACTGCCTCACCTTAGGCCCAGAGCAATGGAGCTGGTCATCTATGGACTGAGACCTCTGAAACTACTAGCCAAATAAACTTTTCCTCCTCTAAAACTGTTCTTGTTTGGTCACAGTGGCAAAATGGCTGACTAAAACAGTTTTCTAATCCAACTTTCTAAAGGTTACCATAAATAATAAGTGTGTGTCCTTCCAAATATTTTGCTGTACTAGTATACAGTTACATAGAAATTAGAAGAGCAATTTCATAATATCTACTAAAATTAACTGTGAATACCAGTCAACAAACCAATACCCCTAGTTTTAGATAACAAAGTACAAGTGAAAATGGCACATATATTTCCAGCTAAGGCAGTAAAAAGCCAATGTACAGTTATCTAGTTTCTCTGTTACCCAGCTCTGAGATGGTGGAGCCCTCATCTGCTTTCTTGTTGGTATGAACAGAGACTTCTCCTCCCTAATTCCTAGTTTACACTGTGAGAAATAAAACTATTATGTTAAATTTCTCTTATGTTAAATAAAGGATTACTCTTTATTGTAGCACAACGGAATCCATCCTAATAGAGATACTAATACAGAAAATTAAACTTATAGTTTTCCTGGCTACTAAGTAAAAGAACAAGATTCAAACTCAGTTTGAGTGTAGGGTTTCCTATTACATTATTTTAACATATATATGTTTGATCTTTTAATAAAGAATCTGGCAAGACGGGTATCACTAGCCTCATTTTTATAGAGTAGGAAACTGAAATTCAATGTTGGACAGAAGAAGCAATGCTGGGCAGTATACTTGTATTTCCATTTATGTTTTTGGAATAAAATATAAAAAACTTTATCTCACTTAAAATATTCCTACACCACTTTAAAAATCCCGTGTGTTAGACCAACCACCTAAACATTCCCACCTCTGTGTCAACAGAGATGCCCCTCTTCATCCAATGGCATGACACTCCAATAAACCCATCATGGGTTGAAAATATCATGTCACAGTGCATTTAATATGCCTGACCTACTGCACATCACAGCTTAGCAATATAGTACACTGTGAGGTATCATTTGTTTATTTTCATGTGATCTCAGGGTCCCCTGGGAGCTGTGGCTTGCTGCTGCTGCTGCTGCCTAGCTTCTATAGAGACTATCATCCCACATATCACCAAATCAGCAAAAGATCAAAATCTAAAATTCAAAGTTTGGTTTCTACAGAAGCTAGACTGGTTTTGTGCCAAAACATAATCAAAAAAATTTTAAGTGAAACTGTCATTAAGTGGAGGACAGTCTCCAGAGCAGGGGCACCGGGAGCTGGCCAAAAGGGAACATAGCGGCAACACGCCCAGCATGACTCAAGGACATATCCCAGCTGTATCCACCAGTCCACTCTCCAGGAAATACAGGGTAGTAAAGGCTATTGGCAGAGAGAATTCCAAGTAAAGGTTACCAGTTATAAAGAAAAAGTGAGATCATCACTGATATCCCTTCATGAATGGAAAGCATGGTCAGAAAAGGCACTGTCATCAGGACTAGGATCCTAGAGTGCTTGCACTGGAACATTAGGGAGTAGGACAGCAGCCACTGTGATCAGCCTCTAGCAGGACAGAAGGAGCTGATGGAGGTCGCTTGCTGACAGCTTAGTCTGACCATTTACCTCATACTAATAACTTGTGATTGTTGGACAATCCACAATTCTGTGGATTGCTGGACTCAAGCTTTGCTTTGTATCAGAATCGATTGGAAGCTTGCTAAAGCAAATTTCTGGACCCATTTCAAAGACAGATTGAGCAGTTCTGCGGTAGAACTGAGCTGGTATGGTAGTTGTGTGCTGAGAAATTCCACTTTTAGCAAATTCCCAGAGTGGGGCTTAAGGAGACCAAACTCTGGATACTATGCTATAGGGATTCTAGGGAGGGCTCAGAAGATAGAGAAGAAATAATCATAAAAGAAATCATAGGGGAAAAAAGTTTGTGTGTTGTTTTTTATTTTTCCTGAGCTGATGAAAAAATTCAGTACTATTAGAAAAGAGTACCCTGATAATAAAAATATATTGAAAGAAAATATATGTAGAATATGTCCTCCTGAGACTTTGGGATTTCAAAACTAAAAAGATAAATCTAACAAATGAAAAGACAAAGTAAATATATTACAATAGAAAAAACATACAGATATGGTATAAGCTCTAAAGAATCCATTAAAAGGTTGTGGCCCTACCAGCAAAATGGTTTAAAGTCATCAAAAAGTTGAAAGGAAAAAAATGGTATTTGGAGATGGCAGGGAGAAATGAGGCCAGTGGGAAAAAACTCAACTCTAAATAATTGTTGATAAGATCATTATAATTTCAGTACAAGAAAGGATTCCCCAAAAACAAAAAGTACAATAATTTTTAAAATTCAAACTAAAATTCCAAATGATTGATAAAATCTCTATTTCTTGTTTATACAGCAGAAAGAAATACAACTGCCAAGAAAAATGTCAGGAAGTTTCTTCAATAAAACAGGTCTAAGCTATTTTTATAGACAAGATTAAATTAACAAAACTTCTGGGTGATCAAAAGATAAAGGAGTTCAAACTTCATAAATTTACTTGCAGTACTATTTATTATGATTATTATACAATTGAACTTGATTTTTTTTTTACTTTCAGAAGGAAAATAAACATATCCCAAGAACTCTTTCATCTATTTTATGCCTTTATCCTTTATTATTGTAATAATAAATGTTTTACAGATTGCTTCACTACTCTGGTCCTTCAAAAATTCTTCATGGAGAGCTGAAAAATACATCAGATCATTTCAAGAATTAATTCCCTTCTTATAACCATTGACTACGAAAAAAGGGCAAATAAATTGGTTCCTGTTCCTATTTCAATTAATTTTATAAGATAATCTCACCCAGCAAAAATGGAAGTCTTGGCCGGGTGGAGTAGTGCACGCCTATAATCCCAGCACTTAGGGAGGCTGAGACAGGAGAATCACAAGTTCAAATCCAGCCTCAGCAATGGCAAGGCGCTAAGCAACAGAGACCCTGTCTCTACATAAAACACAAAATAGAGCTGGGGATGTGGCTCAGTGGTCGAGTGCCCCTGAGTTCAATCTCCAGTACCAAAAAACAAAACAAAACAAGTGGAAGTCTCAAAGGCAAGAAGCACTGACACCTCCCATCCCGGAAAACAGCCACCTGCCCACATTCCGCTGGCCTCCAGGCCTTTCAGTTCCCATTGTTCTCCAGAGTTTAGGTGCCTGTTCCTTCGCCCCTGAACCATCATAAACTCCTCCCACTGGCCTCTGTCTCTAGTATTAACCTTCTACAAGTCTTTGCTCATGCAAAAGTGGATTTCTAAAATCCAATCTTGAGTATAGCTGGGTTTCTAAAACCCATCCCCTGCCCGCCTCCTACAATGGCATCTGTTGCCCCAGAATAAAATCCAAGTGCTCCATAATACTCAAGGCCCCCATAACATGGGCTCAGTGTCTCCTGTCTCAATTTTCCATGTCACTTTCCCACTTCTCTAGCCACACCCCTACCACTACCTGAACACAATTTTTCACCTTTAGTTACACTTTTTCTCTATACAGAATACCTTTTTTCTTCACCTGATTGTTTTCAGATTCTCTTCTCCATGAATCGTTGACTCTTCACAAGTAAAAAAATAAAATGAACTTTCTCACGTCTATGTACTATGCCAATTGTCATGTTTGCTACATCTCCCATTACAGACTGTCCTGCAGGAGACTTATTTATGCACCTAAGGACAGATTGTGCCTTACTTTCCATAACAGCTTTTACATCAGATCACGGGCAATAAACTTTTGCTGAATTGAACTCAAAAGGGCCAAGCTGGAGAGAAAAAGGGTTGGGAAAGGGATATTCTATTAAAATAAAATGTTATCATTCTAAATTTGAAAATTTCTAAAATCATTTATGCTACAAAGAGTCTATCCAGTTGCTCCTGATTAGGCTAAAGAAAAATGACTGTCTAAGTGAAAAGATCGATGACAAACAATTCTTTCCTTGTGACCATTTTTATTTTAAAATATTTGTTCTATTTTCTTGGGATTTTTCCAAGAAAAAACTAAAGGACTGACTAGAACTCAGTCAAGCTATCAAGTTAGTATCCATACACAGGGAGCCTCCCTGTGACCTATGAGCATTGTGGGGAGGAGGAGGGCAAGGGAGAGCTGAGGTCACCATGGGTTATGATTCTGACAGTTTATCACCACCTCTATTCCAAGAATATTATGCAGGAAATTGATTCTATTAATTAACATTCCCCTCTGCCAACACCCACTGTGAACTACCCCAGTGTATAACAGAGAATACCCACACCAGCCAGGGATAATATCATGTGTTTTATCATGAGTGAATTGCTATATAACATGGTGGTGAAGAGAACAAGCTCTGGATTTAGATCCTGACTATATAAGATTCTTACTGGCCTGTAAAAATTACTTAACCTGTCTTGTGCTTCAGTTTCCTCACCTTTTAAACATAAATAACAGTACCCACCATGCCTTTCTCCATATTGTATCCTTCAACACACACACAAACTCTGAATGCATATGTAAAATATGCTAATTACTGGCCAGAGTAAACACACAATAAATACTAGTTTTCATTATTCTCATTTGTAAGCAAAAATAACTGAAAATGGGAGCAGAACTTGGATTAGCCAGCTGTCTTTATTAAGCAGTGGCAGAATGGCACACAACACATTTTCAGGGAAGCAAATAGCAACTGGTTACAAGAGGGGTTTGCTTTTTATAGGTCTTAATAAAAGTTAAACATAAAATGTTTAGTGTGACCTAATCATTAGGGACTCGGGATGTGCTGGCTGGGCAGTCAGCAAACTAGTTGTGCAGGTTAAAAATCTAACTCAGGAAAACAGCTATAAAAGCTCAAAACTCATTCTAACTCAAGGAATCAGTTGTAAAAGCCTGAAATTCCTTGTTACTGGGAATAAAAATCCAGAGCTCAGAGCCCATTTGATTGCTGTCCCCTCCAGGACTCAGTATTGCTGGGAAAGGATGAAAGCCCAGAGTCCAGAGCCCATTGTCTGTCTGCCTTCCCCTCCCTCCCAGATCATGCTGTCCTCCTTTTCTCCCTGGGGGCTGTCATTTCCCTTTTTTGAGGGGATGTTATTTTCCATATCATTCATCATTATTGTTGTAATTACTACAAAGGCATAAAAAAGAGGCCACTAAATCAGCAATATAGACAATTTCTATTCTCATTAGGAACATCTGCATACATAATAATGAAGACTCAAAAAGTAGTATGATCAAAGCCAGCCTCAGCAACAGCGAGGCACTAAGCAACTCAGTGAGACCCTGAGTTCAATAAAACATAAAATAGGGCTGGGGATGTGGCTCAGTGGCCAAGTGCCCCTGAGTTCAATCCCCAGTACCCCCTCACCAAAAAAAAGAAAAAGTATGAAAATCCAGATCTATATTCAAATTCATCTGACAAAAGTTCCAAATATCTTTATTCATTAAACTTAATATATACATTTTCATCTTATCCTCAAGGAGTGCTATTAAAATTTAATTGATCTAGTATTTTCATCCTGATCAGTTATTTTTATCAAACAAGTGTTGGCATGGCACATTCTCCTCCTCTTACCAATTGTCTTAGCAAAAAGTGAACAGGTCAAAGAGGAAGTTAGAAGCTCACAATCCATGGTCAATTTGGGCAAAAGATGAACATTAAACCAGAAAAACACCAAATAAGCTGCCACTTGGCCATCGCTTTTTTACTAATTATTGATTTTAATGAACAATAAAATGAAAGTGTATTTGAAATTATACGTTTCTCAGCAGCACAGAATAAGAAGAGGCAATTTGAATTTGGAATAGTTGAATTTCTACAACTCTTGAGATTTTTATCTCTATGCCCAAGTGGTAAAATAATCAGCAGATTCCACAAAATAAAACTACAAGTCATTTGATTTCTAGCAAAAAAAAATTGGCTTTATAGTGGTATTGGAAAGTTTTAGAATAAATTTTATCAGCCTGAAAAAGACAGTAAATGAGCATTCCAGCTGTTATTCCAGAAATAAAGCAATATGATTGTCTTTCTTGAGGTTATTCCTGCTTTATGTTATACATATGAACACACATAAATCTATATATACATGCACTCTCAAGTGCCAACTAGTCCTTCCCCAAATTCAACTTTTAAAATACATTAACTTTACAGAGTTGGGCTTGAGGGGAAGGTGGCAGTGTTCCTAAAGGAACAAGGCATACTAATATATTTTAATGACAGTCTTTGCATGTTTGACTCCCAGAACTATTGTTTTTCCATTTCTGGAATTCCTATCAGAAATGTATCTTCTTAAAATTTTTTTAAAAATAAAGAAAATGCCTGTTGATTCTCTAAATGTCTCACACTCATAGCCTCCACAGTGAAACCAACAATAACATAAATTTGTCTGGGGTCCTCAAATAATTTGGCATGGTGGTAATATCCATATACTAGGGGTTAGAGATGAAGGCACATTCAATAGAAAAAGCATTAAAAAGTCAAGAGCTCCATTTTTTATTTATTGTCAGATCTTTCCTGGCCTCAAAGGCCACAGGAATATGAAGAGGAATGGAAGCTGTATTCAATAATTTCCTTCTTACTCCAGTGAGCACTAGTTACATTTGCAGCATGTTGCACGGCAGATTTTCTTCATGCCTCCTCTATTGGGAAAAACAGTCTCCTGTACACAATATTTCAGCTCCTACTTGGCTGCATAAGAACAGCCCTTGGACCTAGAACATTCTGTTACCAAGAGATAAGAGTCCCCAGAGCTAGTGTGGGGCTTCTTGTCTTGTGTGGATTGCCTTTCCCCAATTAGCACTCAAGGTGTACTCCTTTGTTCTACTGAAGTGTCTGTGTCATATGGCTCCTGGCTCCACTGGTATATTTGTCCCCTTCATTCTGTTCTGCAGCATAAGAGGGGTGCCAGCAAGCCCAGCTGCCAAGAATGACCTACTGGCCACAGTGGAACAACACCTACTACTAAACCTGATCTTGCTCCAACACTTCTCTATGTGAGGAAAGCATTGCTCCACCCCAGTGCTTGACTGCATTTTTTTTTTTTTTTGGCAACTCCAATACCAGAATTCAGTGGGCAAAAGTATTGGACTTCTAGTTCTGGTGATAGGCAACAGATGCCATTTGCTACACACTCTCAGGTTTGGGATTTCCTCACTCTCTCTACATGAGCCTTACTGACATAGAAGAAGTCAGATCCTAAAGTTTTGAGCATGGAAACATTAAGTAGTTAAAAGTAATCAGAAGTCAAAGTTATTCATTTGTTATCTAACTTTCTAATGTCTAACAATATGAAACTAAGCAGCTTATGTTTGTGTGGGTGCTTGAATTTTTTCTGAGAGAAAGGTATTAGGAAAGGTTGTGAGAGATAATAAAAGCATGGTACTCTACTTAAGAATGTTTATAAACTATCACTCTATAAACACAAAAATTATCATGTAGGACTCTACTTGGTACATTGCACAAAACAATAGAAATATTCTGAAATAGTGCCAATTTAATATCTAAATATTTTCTTAAAAATAAGCAACTCACAATTGTAATGGTGGCCAAAGGATTTTGTTATTGTAAATTTGTCAGTGAACACTTCAGAACAATCTGGGATCAAAATGTTGATCACAATGACCTTCTCTCTCCTCTGTTCCTAGGAACAAGACATGTGTATGGACATGTTCAGTGCAACAACACAATACTATCAGGACATGAAATGGTCATATTAATTTTGCTAAAATGTGATTATCATTTACAAAAAGATGAGGAAGAAAACACAGTATTTGGTTTTGGCATAGCTGGTCTTGTTAAAGAGCAAAGCTATTCTGTATTAGAACTTTATGTTCCCTTATGAGCTAATAAAGCCCTTCTAAGATGTGGCAATTGCTCTGCAAAGCATGCTATGAAACTTTCCAAGGAGAAGTAGTAAAGATGTTTCAATAACTCAACATCCTTAGACATAACTAGTAGGAAAAACAATTGGAAAAGTCAACTCCTATTATTGCCAGGCTATACACATGGACTTTGTTCTGTCAGAAGTATTTATTGAAGATGTGGAATGAAAATGAAACATTTCATATGATATATGCTATGAATCATGTATACACACACACAAACGTAAAAAATTCTAACTACATGCAAATTCCCAGCCAAACTTTAAAAGCTATATTAAAAACTACTTTGTTTGATGTGTGTTTTAATATACGTTCCTTTCATGTAGCAATTCTCTATAAAACCCAGTTTTAATAGAGTAATAGTAGATTAAGAAATATATATTTTATATCCTTAATGAATTTTCTAAGATTTATTTTTTCATTTTACCCAAATTGTATTAAATTCTAAAACAAATCTTGAATAGTTGCCATATTTTGGTAGGAAAAAAATCTTTCAGGAAAAAATTTGCTAGTTGACAATACTTTGTGAATAAATGCATAAGTACAATTTAAAAATAAATCCTAAAAAATAATAAAACCTAAAACTTAAGTTGAATCCTTGTATTTATTAGATAGGCTATTAGGAAATCTGCCTTCTTAACCAATTAATATATCTCCCAACTTTCCTAGTCCCCTTTCAGAGGCTGTGGAAGAGCTGAAATCACGGAAGCACAGACACATGCAGAGGCAGAAAGCAAAGGAAAATCAAGTCCTAAAGGCAAAGTGTACAATCTGAGGAAGTTCCCAAAACCATGGGTGAGAAACAGACTCTGTATTAGAATTGAGAATAATTCTAGAATCTCTAGAATTGATAGACGATTTTGATTGGTAGCCAGGCTGCTTTAAAGTTGAGTTAGAAATGTTTGTAGTAATCCCACAGAGCATCTTTGCTTCCAATAATTGAACAAAAACTCATCATTCTAGAAAGATCTTTAGAAGTCTTGAAGCTCAAATGTTAATTTAACATATACTCGGAGAAGCTGGTAAGAAAAAACTCAAGACTAGAGCCCTGTCTCTGTACTGTTCCCTGCTCTTTTCCTAATGACTGTTGCATGTTCATCGACACCAAAGGAAATGAAGAGTGGCTCTTGAAAACCAGTAGACATACATCTGTTCTTGTCTGTCCACAACCTGTTCAGCTTCTCTGAGGCATACACTCTTCCCCAGGCCCAGAAGTCCTACCACTGTGGAGTCAACATATTTACATGGCCAAAGGTTATTTATCATCCTCCTCCCTTCTCATTTATCCACACCAGGATGCATCTTTTCCCCACAGGGAGAAGCTCAGCAGCACAATGAGTTGATTGGAGAATTCTAAGTAGATTATTAGATATCACCACACACTGGCCAGGGTGCCAACCACACACCATCCCTCCCAGGACTTGAATTTTCCATCTGCCCTCTGATTACACTCTTGATGGTCCTTCACCCTACTCAGTCATGATTCTTTTCAGAAACTAAATTACTGTAAAAATAGAAGCCCCTATATTAACTTTGAGGATGTATAAATATTACCTGGGAGTTTGATCATTGCAGATAATTTACAAAAAACACAGACTCTAACCTTAAAGGCATTTCATGACACCAGCAAAATTCACACCTAAAAGGAATAGATATTAAGACCAGTTCTTTCTAGGTGCACTTTTAAATTCTTTAACATGCTCTAGGGCACTCATGCCAATTTCAATATAGCATTTAGAACTTTTTCCAGATTCTTACATAAGGTCACTATAAGTCAGTTGAAAATTAGAAATTCAAGTTTAGCTTGTTTCTGTGGTTCTTCCTCTCCCTCCCCTTCTCTGTCTTCTCTTCCCCTTGGCCTCTACTGGCATGATAACCTCAAGACTATAAAAATACTTAGGGATTATAAACACCTATTAAAGGCAGCTTTTCAATGAAGAAATTTACCCTTGAACAGATGGCTACATTTGGGTTGATAGCAAATTAACTTGGGTTGCAAGGAACTATAGTTAGGTACTTTTAGATTTTTTTATAACTACTTTTGGTATACTGTTTAAATATTATGTAAATTTAAAAAACAAGTTAAAAATTATTCACAATCCTAAAACTTAGGTATACAATGCTCTGAAGTTATTTCCATATATAGATATTTTCTTATATAGATATTACACATATGGTTTTAAAACCTGCCTTTCAAAATTTAACACATCATGTGTGTTTTCCTGTCATTCTTGCATAGCCTTTTTAAATACTTTGTTATATCTCCTTATATCACATATTTATATAATCAAGCTCATTTCATTATTAGAAACAACACTGAATTTAATATCTTCATATCTTTGTCAATTTTTCCGTAGGAAAAAATAATGGAAGAAGAATGGTTGGGTCAATGATGTGCCAACTCTCAATCCCTCTCATACACATTGCCAAGTTATAACCCAGAAGGTGGCCAACGCATGATCCACCCTGCCTTCACAAACGTCCATGTACCTAAAAACTCACTGTAAGATTACAACCCATATGCAGTCAATTATGGAAAAATTTAGAAGGCCCTTTGAAATATATTTCCATTAAGATACTATCAACATTTCATTAATATCTACTTAATGAGAAAGGATATTTTGGGCTATTCTTGCACCCAGTTAGATGATAAAAGGATAGCAAGCAAATTGTGCATTTTAAGCAGCATGTGTCACCTTTGGACTCAAACCGCAAATTTCCCCTGGATCTCCAGGATGCTGGCCTGCCCTGCAGATTTTGGGCTTGCCAACTCTCACAACTATGAACCAGTTCCTTAAAATAAATAATAAATAAATATATATATATTAAAATTAAGAAAAATTGACAGTCTTTAAATTGATTTAAAGGAACTATCCCTCTAAATTTTTTAAATTTGTTCTAATTAGTTATACATTATGGTAGAATGCTTTTTGATGTATTGTGCACAAATGGAGTCTAAATATAAATTATCTTCTACAAAAGCAAATTTCAAATTATAATGGGCTTACAAATCACTTAGGGATCTTGGTAAGATATGGATTCTTCCACACATTTAGGATCTGACATTTTTCCTTTATAACAAGTTCAGGGTGGGATCTGGCAGCACTAGTCCATCGGCAACACTTTGAATATCAAGATCCTATATAACTTTCAGTAGCTGAGAAACCATTTTAGGGTCTCTCTCAAATCACCCATATATCTAGAAATCCTCATTTCAATTTGAGAACCTAGTTTCAGAAGTGAGGAATGTAAAGTTTTATTTTTGATGCCATCACATCCATTTTGACAAAACAGGCTACTTATGTAATGTGCTACAAAGACAGGCCAGTGTCCCACAGTAGGTTTTGTATTAAAAATATTAACAATATTCTAATCAAAGGACAGATTTTATTTTTCTTTCTAAGTTTATCCTATTTAAATATTTCTACTATCCTAGTGTATCACAGAAAAAACTAAATGAATGTTTTTGTGTTTGTGTGTGTGTGTGTGTGTGCGCGTACATAAGGGACTTAGGCTGTCATTATTCTTCCCCTTGATGGTACTCCTTGCCAGTTGCCTAAGCTTAAGAAATTCTGAGTACAAGTATTTCCAGAATTCCACTCCAACAACCTGGCTGACAGCTTTATCAACCTGGGAGGGATAACAGTCCCTAGTCTGCCCTTCCCTCTCTATAGTGCCATTTGTAGGCTGAATGTTTGGGCCCCAGCAATAAACAGAAGCAGATGGGTCCTAAAGATCTCAAGTAAATAAATGTTCTTTGGCCAACGACAAAAATAAACCAGCAACCTGAACATTCAAAATTTGCATGTATGTTTAAGACAATGTTGTCTTAAGCAATCGGCAATTTAAATTCATCAGTGATACTTTCTGAAAACTCTGTTCAAATATCAATAATCACATTCGTAAATAGAAGTCACTTTCATCAAATATATTTTTCAACGTTCTAGATGGCAAATCAAACCAAGATGAATAAAACAGAGAAATGGCTCAGGCAACATTTGTCAAATCCCTCTTCACCTGTGTGGATAGTCCAAGTGTATTGGAGCAGAACACTAGAGAAAGGCCCTGTGGAGACAGCTGATATGAATTTATCATCTTTCCTTAATTATTTTTGTTGAATGAAGTCATATGCTAGTGGTTCCAAATTGCCCAAGAAGCTTCTTTGTTAATCACTTATCAATTACCCAAAAAGCTTGTTTGGAAGTGACAAGAGGAGAAAGACATAAGCAAAGTCCTCCAGAAAGGTGGCTAAGCAGGTCAGTCCTGGCAGCTTCCCTCCAGGAACAAGACTGTTACAGAGTCAAGGCTGTTCCTGAAAGCTGTAACCAGCTGCTCAGAGAGACAAGATAGTAATTGGTAAAATATTAACCTTGCTATTTAATAATGAGATACTAAAAAATAGACAACCATTAGGGTGGCTATTATTTTTGAAAAGTGGAAAATAACAAGGGTGAGGAAGGAAGTGAAAAAACTAATTCTTGTGTCTTGCTGGTAGGAATGTAAAATGATACAGCTGCTAAAACAGTAGGGCAAAGTTAAATATAGAACTACCATATGATCCAGCAATTCCCCTTCTGGATATATACCCAAAAGAATTGAAAACAGGGACTCAGACATTTGCACATCAATGTTCACAGCAGCATTATTCACAGAAGACAAAACTGGAAGCAACCCAAGGTGTCAAAACAAAATGTAGTATATATACACATACACAAGGAAGTATTGAGTCTTCAAAAGAAATGGCATTTTGACACATGCTACAATATAGATAGGCCTTACAAACATTACGCTAACTAAAATAAGCCAGACATAAACGGACAAATACTGTATGATTCCACTTTCATGAGGCACCCATGAGAGGCAAATTTTTGGATACAGAAGGTAGAATGGGGGCTGAGGATATGGCTCAGTGGTAGAGCACTTACCTAGCATGTGTGAGGTCCTGGGTTCAATTGCCAGCACTGCAAAAATAAATAAATAAATAGATAAATAGATAAATAAGGTAGAATTGTGGTTACCAGTGGCTAGAGGGAGGGGAGGTGGAGAATCATTGTTTAATGAGTGCAGTACTTCTATCCAAAATGATGAAAACATTCTGGAGACAAACTGTGGTCATTCAAAATGTGAATGTACTTAATGCCACCAAAGTACACTTAAAAATGGTTGAAGTGGTAAATTTTGAGACATATATGTTATTGTAATTTTTTTAAAAAGAATTAAGCCATTGCATAAAAAACCTGATTAAAAAACTTTCCTTTTTATTCTTTATAAATTAAACATGGACAATTATCAAAAATAAAAAACTAATAAAAGTAGATCTTAAACAAGCACATGAACTTGGAACCCTTTTGTTTTCATTAACTATTGATCATAAAGTATCAGACTCAACAACATGTCAGTTTTCAAGGGGACACCCATAGGAAACACTTCCTCTCGCCAGCATATACCTCTATTGTATTTACCTGGAGGTCTAGAATCATATTGACCAACATATTAAATAAGGGCACTTGTCTTCTTCTCTACCCCCTACCAGGAGCATTCCCCCCAAGAGTCAGGGGGAAATTGGAACCCAGCCCCAAGCTATATTACCTATTTCTTGCTGATTATGAACTAAATGATTGTGTTCCCCCAATCTGCATGTATTGAAGCCTTAACTCCCAATATGATGATATTTGGGAGAAAGTTTTTGGAAAATAATTAGGTTTAAATGTAGTCTTAGCTTTGGGCCTATGGTGGAATTAGCGTCCATATAAGAGAAACAACAGTGATCACTCTGTCTCCCTCCCATGTGAGGATACAGCAAGAAAACAGACATCTGAGAGCCAGAAAGAGGCTCTCACCAGAAACTGAAAATACTGGCATCTTGATTATATGTCTCAGCTTCCAGAATTGTGAGAATAAATGTCTGTTATTAAACCTACCCAGTCATTGGTATTTTGTTACAGCAGCCCAAAACTAAGACACTTCTCATTGACCAATTATCCAAATATTCTAGTATGTGTCTTTAGAAATAATCATTTAATGTGTAAACCATGCGTATTTCCATGGAAGTTTTCTACCTCTGAAGTTCAGTGTCTAGACTTTTGCACTAGGGATACTCCCCAAACAAGTGCATGAAAATCACCTGATGAAGGTGAGAAGGGAAAGGCAAAGCTCCTTTGAATGGGTCCCCAAGTCCTCATATCATGCAACGTGGTCCCAGATCCAATAATTTAACTGCAAGGAACTATAAACAAAGAAAACCCTTTAAAAAAGAAAATGAAAACTTTTTTCAAAACAGTCACATTTCAGGGCATATGAAACTGAAGTAATCAGTGCATCGTTGCTCAGAAGGTCTGCCACCTTTTAACTTTGATATAAAAGTTGCTATCATTTATATTAGAGTGCTCATTCTCCACCCCTCCCTTGTCCTACAAGATTCAGACATATCTTTGTACACCAGATCAACCTTGCCTTTGACAAGAACATCAGCGTCTCTTTGCTTCCTATCCTTTGTTTGGTCTCAGTCACTTCCATCCCAGTCCCAGCGTCAAGACTTGATGCTGGCTCAATGAATCATGTCTCCCACAGATCCAGGAGGTAAAGGTGGATAGCCCCCGCCCCCAGATCCTGAGTTTGCCAGTGGTGGCAGCAGTGGGGGCATTGTTGGGAGGATGAGTAGGACACAAACAAATGTCCAGGAGATCAGCAGCAGAAGCCACCCCAACCTGACAACCTAAGAGAAGACTTGGTCCTTTCGTCCTCACTCTCTCATAGGACAGGGACACCCTCCGTCATATTGTTCCTAAGTGATTCCTCTGCTAATGTGGGCAAAAGATTGGTAGCAGGGAGATACCTGGCTCTAGTGTGTCCAAGCTCTCCAAGTTCCCTGATGTGGTGGTGTGTCTGGACTCTACCATTACCATCGAAAATTCTGAGATTAACTGTGGTGCCAGGGAGCCATGGGAATAGAACCAAAGCGGGCACCTCAGTTGTTAAGTATATAGTATCCCTGATATTAATCCCACCTGACTTCACATGATTATCTAAACAGAAGTGCCTCTGGCATTATTTGAATCACAGAATTAGCCCTAGCTTCTGCTTGGTAGCTTCAGAGCCCCTTCTTCAAAGCATACAGCAATGCAAGCACAAGGGATAATTGGCTTTTTTATAATTATGTGTGCCCTGGACAAGAAAAATATCCTAAGTTAAATGCAACCAGAAACATAATAAGCACTAAAAACTTATTGTAAGTAGTGCCAAATGCAATTTTTAAAACTTTTTTGGAAATCGTGATAGTTTAAACATGAATGGAATTCATAGCTTACCAAGTATTTCTACCAACTTTCTAATTTGAAAGGAAAGTAATGTCACAGCAACTACAATCTACAAACTGCATAAGAAGACATAAGCCTGTTTATGCAGACTTTGCAGAAATTCACAATACTAGATAACTCATTCATGGGGAAAAACAATATTTGGCTTAAGCCACAGACTGTTTTCAGGAGTTACTATGTTATGATAATACCTGTTCTTTATAACTTTATATTTCAAACTCTGAAGATAGTGAAATAGGATTTTTTACTTCATTTGTATGCATCAGGGAAGTCCAAGGAAACACTTCCATAAAACTTGCTGTTGTACACTATTTAATCGCAGCAATGCGTTTGATGGGGGCTCTGCACAATAAGGCAAGCCCTTAAAGTTGGAAATGACGACTGATGTTGTCAAATCTTTCCAGCAGCTGGCAATCATGACTCATCTAAACCCAAGTGGTTGTTTCTTAGTGGTGATTTCCTGTTCATGACCCACCAGAGTTCTGGATGGCTTGTGGAATATTTGGACTTTATGGCTGACCTTCCCCATAGCAAGGCAAATGCTTCAGATGTTATTGCTGACTGCTTGATTGTGGAATGAAACCTAACTTAGTCACTCTAAAATCAAATGAGGGATGCTATGAGATCTAGGTTACTATCAGCGTGACTCTTACATGAGCAAAAGGAGGAACTACCAACATATAACATATTCTTCAGAGCCAGGTCAAGAAAGGAATCAGCCTTAAGCACTTCAAAAAAAAAAACAAGGAGACAGAGTCTACCCTAGATAAGCCCACAGATTCCTTTTCTTTACTGCTGAGAGGATTCTTCTCTGTTCAGGGTTCTCATATGTTAAATCACTTTGTAATATATTTCTCTAAATTTTGAATGTCACTAAGAACTTCAAGGAAAATTCTACCTTTAAAAAATCTTTTCTCATTACAAAAATGATTCAAATTTGGAGTTGGGGCTATAACTCAGTGGTAGAGTGCTTGCCTAGCACATGTGAAGTACTGGGTTTGATCCTTAGCATCACATAAAATAAATGAAATAAAGGCATTCTGTCTATCTACAACTACAAAAATGTTTTTAAAAAATGATTAAAATTTGTCACTATGACATCATCTCTTCAATTTTAAAAGGGTAATGCCCTTGGAAGAGTAATATCATAAAGCATTTCACATTATTTATACTTGGTATGATTAAAAGAAAATTTGGTTTTATTTGGGAAGAAATAAACATTCTGACTCTCCCCAATAAAGAATAGAAACACAAATAAGAAGACCAAACTTCAACATCAGTTTTAAATGCACTTCTGTTAAACAATGATGTAGTAGTTGTCCCAACCTCTTCAGATAGAATTCATCTGGCTTTAGGTATTTTCATGTTCTGAATTTCATCTTTAATTCATTTATTCATTCAATATTTATTGAGCATCTGCAAGCATCTATTATGCATCAGACACTGTTACAGATACTGGGGATTCAGCAGCCAACAAAATAGGCAAATTCTCTGACCTTATGGAAATTTTAGTTCACTATAATTTTAATATAATTAAAATAAAATACTAGAGATACATTAATATTCAAATTTATAAGGCAGTCACCCTACATGCACCTACAACTCAGCACAAACAGTACACAGACAGTTGTAATCCCCGTTGCTTACCAACTCTCCTAGGGATTCAGCCAAGATGGCAACATCTTTAGCCACGACATCAAAACTTTAAGCTAATCCTTGTGCTTTTTGTGCTCTTGAATTTTTACTCTCTATTGGGCTGCGCTGTCATTTTGCAATCTCCACTCCTTTCCTCTGGAACACCACCTTCCTCCACAGAAGAGCTATCCCCTAAGGACTGGCCTGTGGCACAAACACAACAGCCACTTCTGACCTGCTCGGTGTTTCTCTAAGCTTTCCTCTTGACCCATTTCATCCCATGACTCCTTTGACTTGTATGTTCTTAAATATGCCAGGAATGCAGAACTACCTTCTTTAGTTCATCTTGATTGTTCCATGGAAAACAACAAACTGTTTCCTTTTTGTGAGTGGGACTATTAATTCTTCAGGCCACCTCCCTGTTATTCGGCAGTAGAAACAAGTTTCTGGAACATTGCAAAACAATTCCTTTTGCTCAAATATTCCTTCTTCCACCCATCTCCTAAAAAACTTTCTGAAGCACAAATGCCACCCTGGGACATTCTAATCCAAGAAGTCAGAATGGGCCATACAGCTGTATCCTTTTTTATTTTTAACAACATGGTCATTTCCATGTGCATCCAAGTTTGAGAATATTGTCCAGAGATCTAATTGGTTAAAATACACTAGGCACAATAAGTTTTGCACAATTCAACTTTTTCCCACAGGTACCTAACCATTCAGTTTCTCCGTCTTCCTCTATATATATCAACTTCTACCCACTCATTCAACCTAAACATTTGTATTTATGGCTGCAGTTGGTCTCATCATTCAAGATCTTCCCATCCCCAACCCTTTTATACTCCGAAGTGATCTTAGCCTAGGCACTGCTTCCTTATTTGGCTCTTTTCATACTTTATTTCTAATTTATCTATATTAGAGTCTAGCCAACACTAAGGATAATGACCTTGTCTAGACTAGGATTTTTATATCTTTAAAATAATCAATGAGGCAAACAATAACCTAGAAAACAAATAATAACCTATTGAAGTTTTAGTCTGCTGCCCTTAAAACTTCCATTCAAAAGAACTAAGCAAAATACTCTGTGTGTGAGCTGAGCCTGGCCTGATGGGCATGAATGCCAATGGTCCATCAGCTTCCTAGGAAAAGGCAGTGTGAGAGCAAGAAGGTGTAGGAGAGAGCAACCCAGCCAAGGAGGGTTAGATATTCCCTATCTGCTACCATCAACCTCAGAACCAAACCAGCAAAAAATAGCCAGCATAGCAGGAAAGGAGGATGGTGGGACAGCTACCAGCTTGTGTGGAGGATTGTGTTACCTGGTATACAAAACTGGAAATACAGACTATGGTTTATTAAACTCTATGCCAATCCCTTTTATGCTACTGAAGAATTAGCAAAATTAGGAAAGCAAGTTCAAAACAGGGCAATGAGCTGGTGTCCTAGACTTCTTCATTGGAGATTAATCAGAAAAGCCACATTTACCACAAAGTGGCCAATCCATCACTGACGACTGTCAATGGAAAGGTTTATGGAGCAGTGATCCATAAATACTCATAGCAGAACCTACAAGTCATTACTTGCTTTTGACTAAACCTCCACTAAATGATCAAGAAAACAATATGGTACTGAAAAATAATGTTTTGAGTCCTTCCATATTTCAACTCATACATAGTCTGGCAGGTTGTTCTTGCCTTAGCAGCATCCTGAGCATCAAACCAAGTAGGAAAGTAGCCACTGACTGGTATGGGAACAGAGAGTAAGGATGGAGTCATTTCTGCCCCATCTATGACTGAAGGATATGTGGTTGGCAACTAGTAAGCACGTTCCAATCACAGGGTGATCTATCACATATTTCATTCAGCAGCTGCTCAGAGGCTGAGGAGTATGAATTCCTCTAGAGCAATCCCTGGAAACAGCTATGACAGTAAAGGAGTGCTATAGTTATGTCTGCCCAGATTTAGTAAAAGAATTTAACAAGTATGATACAGATGGGCCAAGTGGATTAAACAGTATACTGGGATCAAGACAATCTCAAAGAAAGAATTTTCCATTGACGTTGCTTATGAGAGGTCCTTGGGACCTGAATATTTGTTCGCCCAAAATTTGCTAATCCTGACTTCACACAACCTACCAAAGAAATAGTCGATGAAGTAATTCAGAATTATCTTGTTAATATCAAAGTTTTCACTATAAGAATTCTGACCTCACTGAGCTAAATATATAGGAACTCTGAGTGTTACTTTTATATTTTGAAGAAAAATTGTGAACAAAAGATAAATTTTTAAAAGTAGCTTCAATATAAATGTATTTAATGTCATTGAACTGTATACAAATGGTTAAAAAAAACAAAGTAAACATTACTTGTTTTTATATT
The DNA here is from genome assembly GCA_028644305.1 of Xerus rutilus. Classification (NCBI taxonomy): domain Eukaryota; kingdom Metazoa; phylum Chordata; class Mammalia; order Rodentia; family Sciuridae; genus Xerus; species Xerus rutilus. The sequence goes on along the minus strand of CM053409.1, from coordinate 78,239,337 downwards.
TGTTACCTCTTAAAAATATACTTTTTAAAAAGTAACCTCATGACACTTGGCATCCTCATTTATAGGACAAGAGATGATATTAATTATGAATTGCTCCCATCCTCCAAAAAAGGTTTGGGTTTTTTTTACAAGTGCTTTTAGAACTAAAAAACTAGTATCTTTGATGAATTCTCATTCTTGTTTAAACAAAATGAATACGAATTTGTTGAATCAGTTTTAAAAAAATCAATGTGTACAACATCCAGGTATTGCCATACCGGATTCAACCTCAACATACTGATATTTCTTCCTGGTTCACAAGTCTAGAAGGTGTCACTAAACCAAATTGTGAGAGGTGGACCCAGGACAATGTAGTGTGAGCAAACACTTGACTGCTTCTGAGGAAGAAGATGTTGGCCTATCTTATAATCTATCCTGTGGCAGAAATGACTGGAGACTCTGAGACCCAATCAAATATCTACTAGCTGACTTCTTTTTGTTTTAAGGGAACTTCTCCCTATCTGCTCTTGTTTCTTCTTTTTAAAAAAATCCATTTTAATTGAAAAATAGTAATTGTACATTTTTATCAGACAACAGTGTGAATTTGGATATATATGTATACAATGTGTAATGATCAGGTCATAGTAATTGGCATATCCATAATTTCAGACATGTATTGTGTATTTATATTGGAAACATTCAAAAACCTCTACCAGCTATCTCAAAATATTCAATTAATTGTTTCAACCATAGTTAACCTACTGTGCTAGCTCCTCTCTACTCTTTAGTGATAATATTAAACAGCAAGTTGGCACAATTTACAGGCAACTATTTTTATAATTTTGAAAAGACCATTTGTATTGTTCCATTGTTGCAATAATATGAAATTTATCATTTTTACAAAGATGCATGCAGATTTTGGTGAAACTTCCATGAAAATATCAGTTCCCAGAATAACTTGTTATTTCTATTTTTTCCTAAGAAAAAGGCTGAAATATTAAATGAATCCAAATGTTAAAGGCCTTCATGCTAAGTCTCAACTCTGAGTTGCATTGCATGCAACCTTTATACACTCTATCCTCCACTTGTTTTTGATAAGAATAGACGTGCTGCTGGGTGACACCCTTTAGTGAGTTTTGACGCTCTCATCAGTTCTTACCTTCTTACCCGTTCTCCTGACTCCATCAAGCCGATCATAATGTGTCTGAGCAGTAGTCTATGCCCAGAAATTTATAGGGCAATAGGAAGACTCAGAGTGGATGGGAGTCATCATTCCACTTTACAGCAAGACTGTCATCAATACTGTGGTTTTAATACTGAAAAGATTAAGGAGTCCAGCAGGTGACAATCAGTAGCCTGTTTCCATCTAACAAGCAAGAATTGACTTAGTGTGTGTGGCATGCTCAGCATTGTGCTAAAGGGTATAAATCTAAAACATAGCCACTATTCAAGAGTTTGCAACACAGTTGGAAAAACAAGATATACACACAAACTTTGAGGCAAAAAGAAGTAGACATCCAGAAGAACAACATGTGGTGTCCCTGACTTTGCATAAGAGATGCTACACACCTCTATTTCAACTGGTCTTGTTTGCTCCTGATGTTGGCTAAATTGACTCCAGGCTCCCTTTGATTCTAATGTTTAGGTAACTGAGGAGAGACTTTTTTTGTTCCTGTTATTTCCTAAGCATCTTGTTCCTCTAATGATCCTCCAAATACCTGAAAAGTCATCTTTTCCATCTGTAACTCCATTATACAACAACACAACACAGAACTGCCTTGTAACCTCAGTGTTTGACAGATTTCACCTTGTCCCTGGAATGAAGGCCCTGGCAGGATCCAGGAGGGTTAAGCTAGAGGCCAATTTGAACAAATTACTCCATACTATATGCATATCACTTCCTACTACTGGATGCTGACAGATGGTCTTTAGCCCCAGTCGATGCACCTTGACTCTTCTTCCCTTCAGACTGATTTTTCCTCAGTCTTCAATGCAAAAGACCCTACGCGAGCCCATCCCACAATTTTCCCCCCAAAAAATGCCCATTTGACTGATCAGAGGCCAACATTAGAATCCCCAGTATAATACAAAAAATTCAGAACCTGATACAAACAAAACTGTCCCATCCAACCAATCTTATCCTCTTTTACTAGCTATAGTAAGTTAAAGTAAGTGTGGTCCCTAAATGATCAGTGTCCTTATAAGAGAATTGAAAAAAGGATTTAAGACATAGTAACACAGGGGAGAAGGCCATGTGAAGATAGATTGGTTGAGCCTCTACAAGCCAAGGAACACCAAGGATTGCAGATAACCCCCAAAGCTAGGGAAAACACAGGCCATTAGAGCCTCTAGAAGGAATTGACCCTGCCAACACCTTGATTCCAGGACTTCTACCTTCCATAACTGTTGTTTTAAGCCACCACATTTATGGTGATTTTTTTCACAGCAGATTTTGGAAACAGATATACTAATAGTCTCATATTGTCCCTGAAATATACTATCATCTCTCCCACCCCCATAACTTTGCTTAATTATTCCCCCACACAGAGTGGCATACCATTCACATTTTCTCTTATCCTCTCAGCCTTCAGGACCTCTCTCAGATCCTAATTATTCCAAGCAAGTTTGCACAGCTGATGCTATCCACTAATGTTCTTAACTGTTCATCTTGATATGCATAATAAACTGTCTTCTCCTACCAAAGGTTCCATATCTCCTTAAAGAAATTGAAAGTTCCACGAATACAGTCTTATACTATACCTAATTAACTTTAAAATGATAAGAGCCAAAGACATCTTTATTTACTGTACTCCACTGGGTAAGCTGATAGGTAACAGCTGCAGCCCATTGATATCAATAACCAAATATCAGCAATGTTACAGCAGACTCACTCCCCAAATTTTATTGGAGTCCTTATTTAGAATGGAATGAACAATATCCCACCTCATTCCCCTGAGGTACTGCTCAAGGTTCAGATTTCACTCCGAAAGCTGCTACTCTCACCCTGTGAAATAAAAGAGGATCCACAGAAGATTCCCACAGCAAGACTATATAAACCATGTTATATAATTAGTGATAATGAAGATCACTGATATATTTAGGTGGCAGTCTGAAGCTGCTGCGGCTGGGATAGGAATTAAAAGGAAGACTAACGGTGAAATAAAATGAAAATAACTAAGAAAAGTGTTTAAATCTTCCTTTGTAATCCAAGCATAAAATATTTTCTCAGAGTAAAATGGCCTTGAACAGATGTTTACAAATTTTATTTCCTTCTTTTCATTCATGCCATCCAATGGCTTTAGATAAACATTGTTATTTCCATACTTTCTTGCGTATGAATTTTCAGGACCCTCAAGTAGGAACCCATGACTCCAATCCTTGTAAAACTTAGGTGATCTTGGGGCTGGGGATATAGTTCAGTTGGTAGAGTGCTTGTCTCCCATGCACAGGGCCCTGGGTTCAATCCTCAGCACCACCAAAAAATGAAGTTAAGTGACCTGAGATATTCCAGGGGAAAGCTGACCCTGCTACAGGGTGGGGCATGAAATAGAGTCAGACATGCTAGGAGGACAAGAGACACAGCAGACGCTTCTCCCTCTGGCCTTTTTGTTAACAGAACAAGAATTGTCTAGTGACTAAGTGGGTGGGACTGGGAGGACACTGAAGAAAACACACTAAGACACAAAATCTTCAAGAAAATTGCCCTGAGTCAATCTTGGGCCAGGACATTGCCTTCCTCTTGTAATGCAGTGGAATCGATGTGGTTGACAAAAATCTCCTGATACTCTCCAAAACAAGTCACTACTTCCCATAATTATCCTGGAATCCCATACTGTGGACATGAGGCGCTGGTGAGGGGAACTAGTGATACTCTTTTAGCAACAAGGTTAGCTAAGGAAGGACTTCACATTCAGATTCCACAAGTCCCACAAAAGCAACTCTAGGATTCATTTGTCCCGAACCTACCCCCTGGCCTCCCTACAACCTGCTACACCTGCTCCTGCCGAGACCTCACCTGATCCATCCAGACAAGTATATTTCTGCCAAGTGCAGATGTTTCACTCTCTGTTTTATACTTACTTGGTCACGCTGAGTTCTCTGTGTTAGAAATAAAAAGCGAACAAGTACTCTACAGTGGATGGGCAAGGCAAATCTCACTTCCGCCAGAAGGTTGAACTCGGTAACCTCGCTAACAGGCGGTGCCGGCAGGCAGGCCGCCTGTTTATATACCTAAGGCAGCGCGGCCCTCACCCTGATTGGAGGATTCAGGGGTACAATCTATGTGATTGGCTAATTTTTAAATTAGGGCGGGGCAAAGAGAACTATAATTAAACTGATTACATTTGTATCCAATTAAGAGCGAATAATATATTTTGAAAATGGGCCACCAGACTTTCCATTTCTCCCATCAGGAAAAAAAAAATGTTTCTGTAGTTGTCCTCATCTCGCTCCCTCTGAGCATGTGCATGTGCACACACGAGTGCGTGCGCTTGGGGAGCCAGATTTGGCTCATTATTTCCTTTTCCACGAATTCACATTCATTCAGTTGATAAGCACCAAAAAACTTTCCTAAGATACTGAGGGGAAAATATAATAAAATAAGCCATTGGCCTCTTTGTCGTTTGTGTGGTGCCCAAGGTACTGTTGCTGGCTCAGTGGTAGGGACAGTGGATACACGCAGAGCTGGCAGGATCGCTGACTGGCACAAGCGCCAGCCAGCACCACCTTGCTGGGTCTCCCAGGCCTTCCTGGTGGGCCATCTCTCAGAGACCTACAGTCTTTTCCTGAAATCTATTTTCTGTTGTCAACACACAGATCTGAAAATGATTTTGTATATTCCAGAATTATGTCTCTCAAGCTAGGCTACCTAAAAACTGATGGCTGGACACCATGCTAGAGATTTTGTTTTAATTGACAAGGATGGTTCTCTGGAATCGGGTGGATTGAAAATCGGGTGGCTATATGTGTGGCATAGATTAAGAGAACCTGGAGGGCAGGGAGCCTGTCAGACTTACAGCCTTCTTTTCAAATGGCACAGCCCTATGTAAATTCACATTTGCAAGTAGATTTGGAAGGAAAGTGAGACACTAATTCCCCTGATCATAAGTATCTTAACTAACCCTGCTTCTGCTCACCTATTACAACCATCTGCCTTTCAATTACAGGCCAAAGCAAATATAAACATGTTGTAAACAACATTGTTTGACCTCCATTTAGTGTCTCAATGGGAAGATATGATTGCTGGCATTACATTCTATAGTAAAAAGAAGAATATACCATCCTAAGGGACATCAGAATGTGTTCATAGTATAGTATCCTTAATTCATTTTTTTCCCCAAATCCAACACAGAAGAGCCCTAGCTTTCCTATTTCATGTGACCACCACAGGCTATTTTAATTGAAAGAAAGTGTAGGGAATTATTCATAAAGTCTTATTCTATTAAAAGCAAGAAGCAAATAATTTTTCCTGAAATTACTGGTGAATAACATCCTGATGTGACATATTGTCATAACCCTGCTCCAAGTGAGGACAAGACCAGTTTATCAGATTTTCCTCTGCCTCATAAAATTCTCCCCTCCTTCAGAGCCTACAGTTTAATTACAAAAAGAAACTATAAACTGCCCTGCTGAGTGCAGAAGGAAGAATTAGCCATCATCTTTATTTATGAATGTTCTAAACAAAGAAGCAGCAAATATGGATAGTCGATGACTCCCAGGGTCATCTGGGGGTTAAAAACAGGGTCACCATATATTAACAGCTGAATTTGCTGGTGGTGTTCTCCTTCTACTCTGCCAAAACCCCAGTTCCCTCTCAGTTAACACTGAAGAACCTGGGAGCCTTCAAGGGTTTGGGACACTCATGCTTGTGTTTGTCATCATTGTCTGCCCTTTCCTCTGCTTCTCCATTTCACTGACCTGATGGTGCCTGTCTCGGAGGAATCCAGAGCTGCAAGCTGTACCTACTAAAGACGAGGGCACAGCTGCCCACACTCAGTGCCAGGCTATTACTCCCAAGGCACAGTCTTTACTCCTGGAGTAGTTGCTACTGAAGAGCTGACCATCATCCTCCACGGAGGCTCAAGCAGAATGGCTGTTTCTCATATGACTCCTTCCAGACTCCCCTCACCCTGAGACCCCAGCATGACTCCATGAGGCCTTGCTGGAGAACAACACAGTTGAAAAGTATATGCTCCTATTAAAATTATCCCTCCTTTAAAATCAAGCATGTTCTTCCTCACTTTCTCTGATGAAATTTTGTATTGGGAACTCTTGGAGTTCACCTTCTTGCCTGGTCCCAACCCTGGGCTTCAGGATGTATTCACTCATTCAATCATTCATTCATTCAGGGACTATGCTAGGTATTGAAGAAACAGTAATGATGTAGACAGATATAGGCCCCTTCTCACAGACTGAGTGCAATGAGCAAGAGAGCCGGGGGGAAGTTCAGGATGGGTGCAGAGGCAGAGGACCCACGCTTCCTCCTCATATTTGTGTCATTGAGGAAAGGTTCTCAAAGGAAAGAAATAGCCTTGAGACTGAAATTAAAAGAATGAGCAAGCTAGGCAGACAAGGTAGAGGGAAAGCCAGAGCAAGAGAGAGAGGGTTGGAGAAAGGGATGATATGATACTAGACATAAAGAACATCATGCATGAAGTCCCAAGGTTAGATAGATAACCCATCAACTTCCATAAATGAAGACTCACGTTTTTACATCAAAAGTTTTAACTTCCACACCGACAACTTGTGGTCACAAGTTGCTTGGGCTTGATCTCTTGAGTTTTTCTTTAAGAAAGTGTTAATTCAGTAGAGACAAACTCTAAAGGCAAAGGGTCAGATGAAAATAGGCTTACCAGGTTAAATAGAGAACACCCACTTAAAGTTGAATTTCAAATAAATGATGATAATGTTATAGTATAAATAAGTCTCAAAGAGTGCATAGGACATACTTATACTAAAAATTATTTGCTGTTTATCTGGAATTCTAATTTGAGTGGGTGCACTGTATTTTTATTTGTTAAATCTGGCAACCCTACCTCACGAATATGACTACTTGGTCACTTTCACTGGAAAGTCAATTGGAAAAAGAAGAGATAAGATTACAAAAGCAGACGTCAATGGTAAAAACAGAAAAATACAACTCACAGGAGAAAAAAAAAAGACTACACCAGACCAAGCCAAGTCTCTTGTCTGAATTCTAAATAACTAAAACCCGTGGAGAATGCTCTACAATAACAAGTGGAAGATTCATTGCCAGAAGCACATAAGAGCAGGATTGCAGAGGAAGGGCTGCTAAGACTGAGTCCCCAGTAAGACTACATCAGTAGTAGCCATCAGCTTGGGCAATGAACTTGATTCCAACAGAAAAGAGCCCCAGTCATCAAGCAGCAGGTACAGCCATTCCTAAACTCATGGTCACAGACAAAGTGGTGACCACGTTGTAGTTATTGAGCAGCATAGAACATACTGAAGCACACGCACGCTAGTTTTCAGGCATCTCATTGTACCATATCCCTATAACATGTTTCATGAGTCAGTTTCTGAATCTCTGCCTAATAAGAAAACAGATGAGACTCGACAGATCTACTAAGATGAGGAAAGTAAAGTTAATGATGGCTGGAAACAAACAAAACATCCAGAATGAGGAGAGAAGTTTGCTGCTTTCTTAGTATTGATCTGAAGAACACGAGTTGAGTGGGAAGGAAAAGAGTCAAAAATTAAAATTTCCTAGACAGGGTTTAGCAAATCTAGGCCTTTAATTAAGTTTCCATCAGGTTGGCTTTTGGGGAGAGAAAGAGAGAGAAAGAGAAAGAAAGAGAGAGAGAAGGAATAATCTGGGAGAGAAAGTTTAAGAAATGAATATGATGAGCACAAAATAAAGATTAAGGAAAGAGTATTTTTATTTGGTTGCAAAATTCCATCAAATTGTTGACCTTGGTGGATGTGCACTGACTTTGAGGACAGATGAGAACAAAACCAATGCATTTCACATGTAGTGAACACCAGATGTTGAAACAAAGTCTCACCAAACCAGACATCTGCTTTCATCTCCAAGAGACAAGAGAGACACAAAACATTCAAAAAAGAAGAAGAAAAAGAAAAAATATGCAAAAATAAGAAACATCAGAAATGACAAAGTAAAAATGTACAGCCCAGCTTTCATATCAGGAGGCACCCTCAGAAGCCACTATTCATTCATTCTTCACACCCAAGTCCTCAGATTCCTGTGCTTCAACAAGGAGCCATTGGTCTCAATTCTTCATGTTCAATCCCAATCTAAAATTATGGTTTGGGGTTTATCTTTGAAGCATTCAAAATTTAAATGCCTAGAAAACTATAGAATAAAAAATATCTGTTCATTTGGGATGCTATAAATAATATATCTTAGACTGAATAATTTATAAACAACAGAAGTTTGCTGCTTACAGTTCTGTAGCCTGGGAAGTCCAAGATCAAGTCATGAGCAAATTCAACATCTGGTGAGGGCTCATTCATCATAGATGTCACCTTCTATGTGTCCTCACATGGCCAAAAAGGCAACAAACTCTCTCAGGCCTCTTTTATAGGATATTTATCTCAAACATAAGGGTTCCAGCCTCATGACCTCATTACCTCCCAAAAGGCCCACCACTTAATACTATTGCATTATGGCTTAGGTATCAACATATGAATTGAGGGATTGCACATATATTAGGCCATAGTAATGCCATAGCCATAGCATTATTTTATAGAAGCAAAGTTAAACTTTTCTTATACTAAATAATGCACTCTAGAAGTGGGCTATGTTAAAATTATCCCAGATGCTGTGCTTTCAGATAGAATTGTCTGTTGCAAAGTGAACAGTGGCCTTTTAAATTGGGTTATTATTTCCCATAACTTTTAAAGAAATAATTTCCTTATTTCAAAAACAATATCAAAAATTTCACAGCCAAAAACACAAAGGAAGAAAATCTACATGCCTATCAAATAGTAACCACTATTAATTAACATGTTGGCATTTAACCTCTTAGATTTATTCTGTGTTGACAACTGTTATAAAAATGAAATCATCCCGTGTTTATTGTTTTGTAACAATTTTACCAATAAACAATATATAGGCAACATTTGTACAGAATTAAGTATTCTTCTAAAACATAGTTAATTTTCAAACACCACAAAATATTTTATTGTTGACCTTAAATGGAAATGCACTAAATCTAAGGACCACTAATCTGAAGATTATAGCAAATTTTTTTAATGAATGTACCTTAATTTTTTTTTTACCAAACCTCTTATCACCTTTCTCTTGCTCTCTCTTTTCTTCCCTTTCTTACCTAACTCCCCATCTCCCCATAAACAATAATAAATGTAACACCCTTGTAGCTAAATCTTCTTTCATATCTAGTTATTCACATAAATTTCCACAAGTGTATTTGCTAGATCATGGGGAATGTACTGTGCTTTTTTTACCCAATGTCTCTGTTTTTCTTCTGAAATTTTCTAGAAATCAGCAAGAGTTCTACACAGGCCTTTTCAGTGATGTGTGCAATTTACATGCGTGCCTTTTCTAGTTTACAATGACTAATCTCATTCTATCAAGTAGCAGATGTCAGGCATAAGTACAATTAGTTTTTTTTAAAAATCAGAGTCATTGAAACTCTTATGCTGATAGCTTCAGTCACTTCCAGTTCACAAAAATTATATCACAAAATGAAGCTATTCCATGGTAGCATTTTACATAGTAAAACCAAAGGGAGCTAATTTTTGTGCAAAGCAATGTGGATAACTATCTCATTCTTAAATCTAAAGCCAATGAACTGCAAGTACAGACCACAACAGGAATGAGTCTCATAGGCATTATGTTAAGCAAAAGAAGCCAGAGCCTAATGAGCACATAGTTATGATTCCTTTTGTATAAAATTCAAGGATAAGCATAACTTACAGAGAAAGACATGAGTCAGAATGCTGGTTACCTCACGGGGTCAGGGAAGATGTCATTGATTAGGAATCAGCCCAAAGCAGTCTTGCTGGGTCCTAGAAGTATCTTATCTATTGATCTAGATAACAGTTACACAGGTGTATGTTGACAAGTATTGAAGTATATATGTAAAAAATTGAACAATATGCTTTACACTTAAAATTTGTGTATTTTTACTATATATATTTTACAATTGTATGTTGCAAGTCAATTTGTGTGTGTGCATTCTGGAATTGAACCTAGGACCTCAAGCATGCTAAGCACATGCTCTACCACAGAGCTACACTCATAGACCTACCCTTAATGTTTTTTAAAAACCAAAAATATTGAAGGTATAAATCATGGTTTATATTTTAGTTTATGTTTTAGTTTTCCAGGACTGCCATAAAAGAATACCATAAAATGGGTAGCTAAAAACATCAGAAAATTATCCAGAGCCTCAAAGTCCAAAATCAAGGTGTCAGCTCCCTCTAAAATCTGTAGTGGAACACTTCCTTAACTCTTCCTAACTTCATGTGATTTGCTGACCATCTTTTGTTTGTCTGGATTTGTAGACACATCACTCCTTTACCCCATTTTCATATGACCATAATCTTATAAAGACACAGTCATATTGGATTAAGGGTTCACCCCATCCCATGTGACCTCATCTAATTACATCTACAATAACTGTACATTCTGCAGTCCTGACATGTTTGGGGGGATAAAATTTAACCAATAACATTGTTTAATCTTGTGCTTAAGTTCTCTCTCAAAACTTTGAGTTCTGCAGAAGGAACCAAAAGCAAGAATGCAGTTTCTTGTATATACACCAGTCAACAGTGAACAGACTATTTGCAAGGAGATTTATCAGTACAGCAAATCTGTTCTTAGTTTCCAGAATATGTATCAAGAGGGAAGAAAGACATTTGGAAAAAAATCACACCAGGGAAAATTTAAGATATCAAGAGATAGCACACTTAAGTAGGAAGGTAGTGTATTACTTCTGGAATCTTAACTTGTTATGCATCGTTGTTTTCCCAGTACCAAGCCAGTTGGCCACCTCAAAGGAAGATTTTGGCAGGGCAAAAAACAGAATTAAAGAGTGTGCCTCTCTGAGTTCTGTGTTCCAGACTGGAGAGAAGATTAGGGATGTAGACACGATGTCTTGGGCAAAGATTTGAAAGGAGAATATTAACTCTGCCTATTAGATGTAAGAAGGATTCTTTTAGCCTTGGATTGGGAGAAAAAAGAGGAGAGGGGCTTGTTTTCTTATTTACAGCAAAGCCTCTTGGGGGAGGGGTTTAGATATGAGTGGGGATAATTACAGTAGAAGGGACCAGGGACAGCCTCACAGATACTTCTGTGTCCCAAGTGTGGCCTGTGGCATGGCATCAACAGTTAGAGCTTCAGGGACCGTGTGGACTGCCAAGACACCTCAACAGGAAACTACAGAAAACCAGAACCATATAGGTCCCTTTACCCAATACATAGGGAAAAAGAAAAAAATGTTATGCATTAAATTGATAACTAAATTTGATATAGTTCATTCTCATTTATAAGGCATTTCAAATAAATAAATGAACAAATCAGAAAAATATATTCTTCATCAGATCAGACATAATAGTCTTGATTGAGACATAATAGTCATCTAAAAATTCTAGCAAAAGGGAAAATTATTCAATGGTTCTAAGAGCATCAGGAGGGACTATGTCTTAGACCCTTTTGTGTTGTTATAACAAAATATCTAAAGTTGGGTACTCTATAGAAAAAGTTTTATTTAGCTCACAGTTTGGGAGGTTGAAGTCCAGGATAAAGCAGCTAACAAAAGTACATTTAGAAAAAGCAGGCATACATATACATCCTTATACAAATTAATGCTGTATTTAACAGACAGAACTGGTCTGTGTTCATTTGATTTGTTCATTGTTAAGTGGTTCTACTTACCATTTTGGAATCAATATATATTTTTCTTTCCCCTGAGTTTTTGGATGACCATAATTTCTGATTCTAAATTTGGAAAGTCTGATCTGACAAGGGAGATTTTTTTCTCTGATTTGTGAATTTATATGTTTAGAGTCTCATAAATGAGAATCAATTATGTTAGATTTAGTTAGAGTTATTCATTCTATCGAAAAGAATAAAATTACATGAAATTGGGTCTGCTAAAAAAATCCAGGACATAGGGTCATCATACTAGGAAGAAGGGGTTTGGGAGAGGAGGGAGCAGCAGTTATCTGGAAACTGTTCCTTGCTTCTGGCAGTGCAGGAATTCACTTTAGGAAAATTGATCATTCTGTGAGTGCAGGGTCCAGCTCTGCATCATGTGCCAAAGAAGACCTAACTGTCATCTGGTGATGATAATGAGAACAGAACGATTCCACAGACAAGCAGAGCATTTACTGGGATCCAATTTCCTCCAACTGCATTCATACAGTCCCTGATCTGCTGTCAGCAGTTCCCTATGTGCCCCTTTCTGTCCTAAGCACACTTGTGCTGTTCCGTGGATGTCTGGGGTTTCTTTCCAACAGACATCCTTTTTTGCATGTTTGTCGATTCTGTTAGTTCCATCTTATGCCTTGCACCTCAAATTAATTCATCAGCAGGAGAACACTTTGGCCAGAGCAAGATAGTGAATATTTCCATTTCTAAATTGCAGGAAATCATTACAGAAAATAAATGTGATTTCCATTCAGTGCTGTCTCTCCACCTATGCATTTAATTTTTTAAATAAAGAATAAATAAGCTGATTTCTTGGGGGTAAAAGCATGACCCTCATATCTTTTGGTTAGGGGTTAATTATTTAAAAAATAATTGAAATGTATCATTTAAACACAATAAAGTTGATCTGACAACACCTAATAAGATATGTTTTTGTGCGTGTGTGGATGAGGAACTTGAGTCACAAAGAGCTTAAGACCATTTTTATCAAACTTGAATGTGTATCAGAATCATCTAGGACATGTGCTAACAAATGAAACTCCTTGACTCCAGCATCTGAGATGCTTTTCAGTGGGTCTGCAGGGAAGGACCAGAAATCAGCATGCAGGAGTATATAATCTGCGTATTTAACAATCACCTCAGGTGATTCTGAAGCTGGTGGTATCCATAAGGTACTGTGGAAATACAATGAAACCCCCCCGGGATCCCATAGATAGGAATGGTAGAGTCTCAGTTTAGACTTTCAGCAATGAGAAGAGGTGCAAGAAAGCTAGGTGAGATGTGAGAAAGGGCAGGAGAGGTGCAAAGAAGGGCAGGTAGAGTGCAAGGAAGACAGGAGAGGTGTAAGGAAGATAGAGGAGGCACAAGGAAGTCATCCTGTGCATGGCCTTAGCATGACTCTCTCTCCCTACCCTGCTCCTCACTGTCAGGCTCCTTCACTTGCTCTGAAAACCTTCTAAGTTAATGATTATAGTAGAATAAAATCTATTGTTTAAGTTGACAACTGTTTAATCATTTTGTTTTTCATTATTTTATTAACATCTATTAATTGTACGTAATAATGGGTTCTATGTGATAGCTCAGCACATGCATACAGCATACATGAGCCAAATACAAGTCCCTTTATCACCAAACCCCTTCCTTGTAGTAATCACTATCCTGTATTCAGGTTAACATTCTTTTAACTGTAATCAAAACTCAAATGGCACAGTGCAAAATATACAGCAATATGGTCTAGGGACTATTGTAGGCAGAATAATGACCTCCCCAAGTTCATGTGTTGCAGCCCTTACCCCAGTGTGACTGTATTTGGAAACAGTGGCTTTAAGGAAGTAATTGTAGTTAAATGACATCATAAGTACAAGGTCCTTTTTTAAAAAATACTTTTTAGTTATATATGGACACAATATCTTTATTTTGTTTATTTAGTTTTATACAGTGCTGAGGATTGAACCTAGTGCCTCACATGTGCAAGGCAAGTGCTCTGCCACTGAGCCACAACCCCAGCTCTAAGCACAGGGTCTTAATCCTATAAGACTGATGTCCTTATCGCCAGAGATCATCTCATACCCTACCATGCACACACAGAGATGGGCCACTTGGAGACATAATGAGAAGGCAGCAGTCTGCAAGCAGGCAGTGAGGCCTCACCAGAAACTGAATTTGCTGGCCCATGGATCATGGACTTGCAGCCTTCAGTACCATAAGGAAAAAAAATACCTGCTGTTTAAGCCACCATGCTGTGGTGTTTTATTATTGCAGCCCTACAAAATAATACAAAGTGATATTTAACTCTTGCTAAAAGCAGAACCAGGAATTCTCTTGGAAAACAGAATTTTTATTTGTAACTTATTGAGCCCCCACTGCAAAATTCAGAGCCCTTGAGGTGAATTATGAGGGACACATTCAGTAACCCTAAGACATCACATCCTCTCTTGGGCTAAACCTACTACCCTGCATCACTATCTCAGTGCCAACTCCTTTTTAGTTGGTACACAAAATATATAGGAAAGAAGTGGGGATATTCCAGAAGTCTAAGGTCACAACCTATGGGGAATATTTTGGCTTTTTTTACTCCTCCATGAGAGGGAGGACATTTTGTGAAGATTAAGGATGCTCATCAAATGAGGTTCTACCCAGCACTCTGTGGTCTCCTGGGTATTTCCTAAATACTTTCTAGTGGTTCACCAGGTCTTAAACCATTCCCCCCAAATCCTAAAAAATTATTGTCTTCTGGTGCATTGGTATTTGCACCGATGATGCAAAAGCAATAGAAAGTAAAATCACTGGTGCCCAAGTACAAATCAAGGCAGGGCTCTAAGTTACTGCAATTATTCTTCACCTCCACACACTCTCAGGAAGAGAGAAAAAGGATTTATATGAAATTGTCCTGATGAAACAGTAAAGATTATTTTGTTGAATGTCTTCAATGGGCTACATCTTTAAAAATATTCTATAAGAAAATGGGAAGTACATGTAAAGGGTCTGGCTGCATCATGTAGTAAGTACTGTGTTTCTTCAGGGAAAAAACTTGTGTGGTGGAGCTGTGAGTTGTAGTTGCTATTTTCAACGAATACTATATTCATTTTTTATTGCTACTGTACTGACATGAACACAATGGCTTAAATCAACACAAACAGATTACCATACATTTTTGAAGGTCAGAAGTCCAACCTGGGTCTCAAAAAGCTAAAATCGAGGTGTCCTCAGGACTGTGTTCCTCTAGAGACTCCAGGAGAAGATGGTTCCTACCTTGCCTTTTTCATCTACTGGAGGCTTCCAGCATACTTTGGTTCATGGCCCCTTCCTCCTTCTTCAAAGACAGAATCATAGCATCCTCAAATCTCCTACCTCTCTCATTTACCCATAAAGACTCTGGTGATTACTACAGACTAACCCAGGCAATCCAGGATAATCTCCCTCTCTTAAAAAAATCCTTAACTGAACTTTATCGGAATGACCCTTTTGCCATGTGAGGTAACATACTAAGGGTTCCAGATCAGGACATTGCCATTATCCTGATTGTCACAAACACCATTTTCACTTAAATGAATGAATAATAGACAATCTATGGTTGTTCAGACTTGAGTTATTATCGGATGTTTCCAAAATCAACAAAATAAATCTATAACTTTTAGGAAAAAAGCTTATAATTTGTGTTACCAAAGAGAAAAATTCAAGTTTTCAAGGGAAAATTAGAGTTTTGGGAAATCTATGTCAACACAATGAACTTGACAACTTATTGATCCTCAAAGATTTTTCTAATGAGATTGGTAGTATGATTCTTTTTTAGACATTGAATAATGAAATGTGTCCACATTTGAAGTATCTGGGTAATTAAATTAAACATTTTTCTAATGAGCACTGTATGGTGTTGCAAAATTATGCCTGGATAAAAGATTACTCAACAAGTACAATGGGCCAACAGACTTGGATATGACTGTGAAATGTCCACAGTATGGCTTTAAGTTCTACATTGTAACAAACACCACTTGTGAAATTTTGATGTAATATTGAACAATTAAGCAAGTATTTGAAAAGGCTATCAAAATACACCTCCCTTTCTAATTGTGTACCTCTTAGGCTGTATTTTCTTTGTATACTTTAATGTTAAAATTTCATAACAAATTAAAAGCAGAATAAGATGATAATCCAGTTATTACCTAGTAATTCAGACATGAAGGATATTTTCAAAAATGAAAGTGATGCTCCTCCCTCTAACTTTAGAGACATACAGTTATTTTTCATTTAAAACTTGTGTTTTGCTGGGTGCCAGGGCATGTGCACAGCAGCTCAGAAGGCTGAGGTAGAAGGGTTGCCAAGTTCAAAGCCAGCCTCAGCAGCTTAGCAAGCCCCTCAGCAACATAGTGAGACCCTGTCTCAAAATAAAAAAATAAAAAAAGGACTGGATATGTGGCTCAGTGGTTAAGCACCCCTGTGTTCAATTCCTGGTACCAGAAAAAAAAAAAGATCTAGGGTTATAGTTCAGTGGTAGAGTGCTTGCCTAGCACGTGTGAGGCACTGGGTTCAATCCTCAGCACCAGATCGAAATAAATAAAATAGTATTGTGTTCATCCACAACTTAAAAAAATTAAAAGAAAAAGAAAAAAAAATGTGTTCTATAGGCATGGGATTGTCAGTGTTAATGGAGTCAGGTTGGTTCTCAGAATCCCCATGCCACCTCCTCCAGCCCTTGCAGTGTTTCTTACCCAGGATGAGTATGACAAGGACATGAGTAAGTGAGGCGTGGTGGCACACATCTATAATCCCAGCACTTTGGGAGGCTGAGACAGGAGAATTGCGAGTTCAAAGCCACCCTCAGCAACGAGGAGGTGCTAAGCAACTCAGTGAGACCTTGTCTCTACATAAAACACAAAACAGGGCTGGGGATGTGGCTCAGAGGTAGAGTGCCCCTGAGTTCAATCCCTGGTACCAAAAAAAAAAATTTGGTCCTCTGAAGGAAGATGATTTCAAGTGGATATACACTTAGGCCATCCAGCTTGGCTTTACAGCCACTGAGATTCAAACATCAAAATGTGTGTTTCTTCTACAAATAAAAGAATTAGCCCCCCACTCATAGAACCCAGCAGCAATTAAGGAAATTGTAGAGACTGATGCTCATATAAGGTGCACCATGAGTGGGCTAATTGCTGATGCTGACTTTAATTGATGAAGTCACATTGGAATCACAGAACCATTGACTCATGTATGATGAGACTATGACAATGGAGTGTGACCCAGGCTATTTTCAAACTGGCACTGTAGTCTGGAGAACATGCAGATCCAGTATGCCTCATCTATTTAGAATAGAATTGTTATTTGAAGCAGCTAATGAAAAAGGACCCCAATTATTTCATATGGATCACCTGAAACTTTTGCACAGTGTGATGCTCCAGCAATTGGCTCTTCTGAGGTTGCCCAGAGCTCCTTGTAAGAAGTTTATAAGTCTATGGCACTGAAAGAAATCATCAAAGTTTTTCATCCTCAAACAAATAGTGGACAAGAAGCTAAATGCAATTAACATAGTAGCCTCAGTACAACCCAGACACAGTTTCTACATGTTTCCAAATAAAAAACTGAAAGAGGTTATCAAGGACATTTAAGGAGGCATGATGCTCAGAATTTCTCTGGAACAACTTTAGTTCTCCTGATTACCCTTAAATTTTATTTCTACCTCCTAGTCCTTGGAAAAATCTCCTGTGCCTGTGCATTTTTTTTGATGTCTATATACAAAGACAATTCTGAAATAGAAATTTTAAAATATTTATCAATATTTAAAAAATAATTTAACATGTAATGAGTATATTATTGCTATTTGAAAAGAAAAATAGTTTTTTATAAAATTTCTGTTTTAATTTCTAACATGGCTAATATTGATAATTAACATACGTAAACAAAAGCTCTTGGGAAACACCAATGATTTTTAAGACTATAAAACAGACCTGAGACCAAGAACAATGAATGGCTCCCAAAGCAGGAAACAGAACTGAGGAGATGATAGGGTAGATAGAGATCAGCCAAAGGGGCCCTAATCATGGTGCCAAGTGACTGAGAAATACAACTAGAATCATCTTCTCACCACCCTGTCCCCAGGGAGAGGGAATCCTAGCAAAAGGCGACTAGGCAAGGGGTAGGGGGGATGGTGTTGAAGAGAGGTAGTCAGAGCACTGTGCCATGGGCAGCCCCATCAAACCCTGAGAGAACCCCATCACCTGCCCCTGGGAGCACCAACACTTTTGACACCTGCACAGAGAAAGGTATCAGGGCTTGCTCAGAATGAGCTTAAAAATCCAGGACAACAAATGAAATGCTTGAAGAGATGGAGACCAAAGGAGAAGAGAGAGGATCTTGGATCCTGTTAACCACACAAAGGTTTAGTCTGTTTGTGGCAGGACTGATTGCCCATAAGTTAAGAGGCAAAGCAATTATAAAGAAAGTTATTATGATGAGCTGGCAGATCAGAAAATGGCCAGACTATCATCCCAAGGATCAAGTTAGCTAAAAACCACAAACGAAGAGCTTATGTAGGAAGTGCAAAGAAGTGCCTTGTTAGCCACAGATGGGTGTGTGCTAGAGCAATCACTAATACTGCAGTGGCTCACTTCTTTGCCACATACTCTGATGTTATCTGAAGGTCACCATCGGTTCTGAGTTCTTTAAACCTAAAGAAAGATTATCGATTGGGAGTTCTTATGACCAGTGTTTCTCTTGATCCTTTTTCCTGGAATACCTGACTCTGGCAGTTAATATCTTAGCCATTTAGGTGTGACTTTTCTTTAGAATTTAGAATGCCAGGCAAAAGTGAAGAAAACAGAAGGCAAGTCTGCAAACGACAAGTTAATGCACTAGGCAGGTTCAATCCCAGAGAAAGCCCCAAAGCAAAGAGGAGTAGAAAATTAAAGGCAAGACCAAGACCCACCTTCTGCATCAGGTCTCTCTGGATACCAGTCTGGCTGGTAAGAGAGACTAGAACTTTAAAATTGGAACTTTGACATTGACAGATTCTTAGTACTCAAAAGATCTGAAAAGTTATTGAATCTATCTAAGACATCTTGAGAGAATCTGTCAGCAAGTGAATGTGAAGTTGGGAAACAGTTCCTATGATCGTCCTTACTTCTGACACCAATTGCAGAGTTCAGGGGTCTCTAAGACCACTGTCATTTCTGGCACCAATTGCAGGTTCTAACCACCCTCAGATCTGATAATTTACTAGACAGAGTCATAGAACCCACTGAATGCTGCCATATGTATGATTATGGTCTACTGTAATGAAATGATATAGATTAAAATCAGCCAAAAGAAGAAATGAATGAGGCAGAGATCCAGGAAAATTCCACACAGAGAGCTTCCAGTTGTCCTTCGCCAGTAGAGTCATGAATACTGTTAACTTTCCCAGCAACAATGTGGGAAAATGCACATTATTGCAAACAGGGAGGCTCACCCAAGCCTTGGTGTCCAGAGTCTTTACTGAGGCTCTGGAACACAGAGGTGCTAGAGTGCTCACATGGCAGACTTCAGACTCCAGACTTTCTGGAGACTGAGCTGATACCACACAACCCAAGACTACTACTTTAAATCACATTGCTAAGATGACCTTGCATGGGTCAAGGTTCCCAGGTAAACAAAGACACTTTTATCAGGCAAGATATTCCAAAAACATAGAAATTACTTCCCAGGTGTACAGGGCAAAGGCCTGGCCTCTCTTTGGGCAAAGTTGAATTCTCTTCTACTTAATGAAGAAAAATGAATGGTAAAGATTAAAACAGTTTTATGTTTGTGCTCCACTCACAGACCACAAGGATGTGAGCTTCACCCTTCATACCCATGACCCAAACTTCCCTCCCTTGAGCTCCTGTGGACACTGAGGTAAGTGATTGTGCATCTGAGTAGCCTGCACTTACCTCTCCTCATCTGACAACAGAAAAAGTCAACTAGTCTAGGCAGAATTAGGTAGGAAGTTATGCAAAACTAAATGGATGCAATTCCAACATGACCACTCACTTACTTGGATTAACAGATTCTTCCTAAAATTCAAATATACCAGGAAAGTTAGAAAATTGGTGTCTGTTATTCAAGCCTCTGTCATTAGCTTTATCTTACTGCTTTTCATCTTGAAACCTGGATTAAAATGGTTGTTTGGGGGAAATAGAGATTATAGTATGGTGAGTCATGAAAGCCTTCTCATTCTAACAGGTGGGTCTTTGAAGCCACTTCATTGCTAGCTTTTCTTACTAGTAGTATTCCAAACTACTGGAATTTCACAAGAGCTACACAGAAATACACTTCTCAAGGGATTATCATTTAGTAATGTCTGTCTGGACCATTCTATTGAGAAGGATTCTGAAACCATACATTGACTCTGAAAAAGTGGAGTGATCCATTAGTAAGGTTGATTCATGGCTATGGGAAATGAAACTGTAGCATCTGTGCCTCCTCCTCCCATTTCTCATCCTGATCTAATCCTTTCACCTCAGGCCCAAATGTTGCTCTTGAAGGAAGCTGAACTACTTGAAGACCATCAAACTAAAGATTTTCACTCTTTGTTCTAGCCCCCACTCACTGGCCAATCCAGCCTTCCCATCCAAGATTCCCTCTTGATGATAAAGTTTAACTCCTGGTGACCTAGAGACTGCATCATTCAGCAGGCATCACTGGCTCTAAGGTCCAGGGTAACAATCACTTCTTCACAGTTGTATTCAGTTCCAGTTTCTCAGCCTGTTCTAAATACCCAGACCCAAAAAGGAGATGGCAGAGGTAGGACTTAGTTTCTCCACAGCAGTGCTATGCAAGCATCTCTACCCCTAGTAACCAGAAGCATTAATTTTTACCTCCAAGTTTCTGACCATATCACCTTGAAGCATCTTAACCAACATTTGGTTGTTTGTTTTGTGTTAGACAATGAGCCAAGTACCTTTTACATTCATGCTAACTTTGTAAGCTGCATATGATTATCTGCCCCATTTTACGGAGGAAGAAATTAAGGATAAGGAGGTTTAGTAATTTGCTCAAGGTTAAAAAAGATTTCAACATATAAGTCCATACATTCCACTCTAAATATTACATATCACATATAACCTACAAAAGGTTCCATACACAGTAGTGTTCTGTGCTTAAAATCATACCAATTACATATTCTACTCTATAACAAATCTGGATGTGTTTTATTATAAAATGTATATCACTCCCCAGACATCCTAGCAAAAATTGATATTCCCATAAGAGATGACATGTTTATCCTGAGGCTTCATGCTTTCCCTTGAGGTATAAGTACAGTGAGAAAAATAGCACCACTGCATTGGATTTTGCTCTACCTTTACCTAATGATCAAATCTGTACATTCAGAAAGTCACATTATCCTTCATACAACTTTCCTACATGCAAGACTGTGAACTATGGACTATAGGGTTTAAAAAAGAAAGGCTAGAGACTTTAAGCAAAAGAAAAACAAATATTTTAGTCTTCATAATAAATAGGTTGAAGACATTTAGAATTACCTTCTTACTTTTCTATAGAACACAGGAAATTATCATCATTAATTAGAAGGAGTTCATTCATTAAATGTGGCCCAATGTGAATGGTTACTTTGAATATTTGTGTCCTCCCCAAAGTGCACTGAATTCCTTTAATCCCAATGCAGTTGTATTGAGAGGGGGGGCCTTTTGGGGTGATTTGGTAACGAGATCTTGTCACTTGTGGATGATATTAAGGCCCTTGTAAAAAAGGCACCTCTGGCCACTCTTTTCCCTTCTACCTTCAACCATGTCCTCCAGAGAACACAGTATGAAGGAGCCATCTTGGAAAAAGTGAGCATCTCTCACTAGACACCACACCTATGGCATCTTGAGCTTGAGCTTCCCAGCCTCCATAACTGTGAAAAAATAAATTTCTATCATTTATGAATTACCAGTCTTGGTAACTCTATTTTGTTATAGAAGCACACACACATTAAGACAATAGTCATGACAGAAGTACATTTTTGTTAAGCTCTAGGCTCTATGTCTTCCCCATTCCAAGACCCCAGAGCCTTTGTCCTATCCTCTTTTCTAATAATATCAGTGACATATGTTTCATATTTAAATATTTAAAGGTTCAACATTCTACCTTATCCCAAATCCCCATCAGAGATAAACTTGTCGGCTTAATAGACACTGTGCATTACATAGTGAGTTAATACCATTATAAGGATGATATAGCACATGTCAGCAATATATTCTACACTGAAGCCAAATTTAAGAAATGTTGATCCTCTGGGGTTAGGATTGTGCTGGATCTGCCACATGATGCAACTTTGCATACTTCTAGTTATGTGTCATCTCTTGAGGTGTATGACATTAATCTTTAGTATTTGATGAGTAACCTTCTAAAATGTATAATAACCCTCAACATATGTGTGGGAAATTTGGCCAATAAAAGCCTAAAATCTGAAAGCTTACTTTTACTTATCTTTGGCAGATAACATTCTAAACACACACCCACATACACACACACACACACACACACACACACACACAAATCATTCAATTGACTAATCAGAATAGAAACTTTTTTTCTTTTTATATGTTCAAGAGTGTAGGAATATTATTATATGAACAAAGGGTGTGTTTTAACTGGCATGTTAGCATCATATCATTTTATGTACTTCGTTCTTCCATCCAAATGGTGAGCCAAAAGCCTCAGACTTTTGTAAACCTGAGGCCAAAAGGAGGAAGTCAACCTCATTCATGTAAGAGGAAAGTAAAATGGCTTATAGAAAACCTGCTCCCAGCCCTTGACCAACTGCAGAGGCCAAGCTTGAACACCATCACAAAGCAAGCTTGCCTTTGGCTTTGCACAGGCACTTGGAAATGCACTGAATATAAATGACAATATCAAAGAAGATATTGTGCATTTCAAATCACAAAAACATTTTATATTTTTTAAAAAATGCAATTACCAAAGCATTTTATTTTATTTTATTTTTTACTTGCAATTACTAGGAAGGATGTGTATAATCTTTATGCTGCTCCTGGGACTGTTTTCCTCTTTTCTGTCCTTCACTCTTTCCCTGCTCTACTTTTTATTTCAAGAGGCTGACTCTGCTGGCTCTGTGTCCCAGGCTTCCATGTCAACTGAGTTCTTGCAGAGTCAGGTCAATGGAACATATGGAGACTAGACCAAAGAGATGAAAGGGCTAGAGAAAGAGAAAAGCCTTCCTCGCTCCTCCTCAGTTGGGTTGACTTGTAGTAGTTGCATCATGTACATGACTTGCGTTTCCTGTGGACAAGTCCAATTTGTCTCTAAGTTTTCATAGTTGACTTTAGCCCTGGGTGTGCTAATATCTCTCTTTTGTCCTTCCAGCCCAATGTCATTAGTGATTTCTCTGGAATGCTTCATTGACTTCTTTTTGGCTCCAGCTTTCCCATTACTAGTTTATCAATTCTCTGAATTAAATGCCCTCTGTTAGAATCTGCTCTACTAAAAGAAAAAAATATACACATATATTATACATGGTTGATTTCACGGATATAGAAGGTACAGGATAGACCTGGAATATCTTTTGAGTCTAGTATGTAAAGAAATATTCAAAGAATGATGAAGGACATGTCAAAAGGACACAAAAGCCAGCTTTGGCTCCCATGAGCCAAAGCAGGGACAATTTGATCACATAATAATGACAGTAATAGATACACCCAATTGAACAAATTAAGAAATTGAAAGGTGTGGGCTGAGTTTGTGGCTCAATGGTAGAACACTTGCCTAAATGTGTGAGGTCAAGGATTCAATCCCAGCACAGCAAAAGAAACAAAACAAAACAAAACAAAATAAAAACAAAAATAAGAGTTGTACTGATATGAGTAAACATATGGATTGAAAGTTTAATGAGGAATTGGATGTTCCCATGTAACCTCTCCCTCAATTATTTATTAACTACAAAAAGAAAGAGGTTAACTTTATAGTGGAGAAGCCTAAGAAAGTAATCAAAGTGAAATTTATCAAGAATGGGACAAATCCTTCCATCCCAGCAGCTTGGGAGGCTGAGGCAGGAGGATCGTGAGTTCAAAGCCAGTTCCAGCAACTTAGCAAGGCCCTAAGCCATTTAGCAAGATCCTGTCTCAAAACAAAATATAAAAATGGTTGGGGATATGGCTCAGTAGTTAAGGGTGTCTGGGTTCAATTCCTGCTATCAAAAATAAAAAATAAAATAAAATAAAAAAATTTTAAAAAGAAAGTGCATTCCACTAAGTAAGATGCCTTGAAATAAGAGTTTCATCACAGAATATCATCTCTGTGATACTCCTCCAATCAGGCATAACCTGAATCTTAATAGGAGAAAACATCACACAAAGTCAAATTAATGGATATTCTACAAAATAAATGATCTGTAATCTTTAATAGTTTAATAGTGACAAAGTCATGAAAGTCAAGTCTAAAAATCTGACATCTGAATCCAATACAGGATTCCAAACTGGATCCTTGGATCCTTTTGCTATAAGTTGGTTATTGTTCAGCTGAATTGAGCCCATGGTAGTGGCATAGAAATGCTGATTTCTAATTCTAAATGATTATATTACCCTATGTAGGATAGCACACTTATAGAAAATACACACTGAAAAGAGGAAGAGGCATCAGGTCAATTTCTTGCTCTCTTTATCATACATGCATCTTCTATATAAAGAAACTATTTTGTGATAATTTTAGATCATATTCTAGGTCACAATGTAAGTCTTAGAAAATACAAAAAATATTGATATAATCCTATGCATCCTACCAGATCATAATGTGTGAGGGCCTAAGTTTAATCCTAGCATTGAAAGGAAGGGGTAGGGAGGGAGAGAGGGAGAGAGAGAGAGAGAGAGAGAAGTAAATTAGTTTGATGAGCAACAGGATATTAACATAGGTTCATAATGGAATGAAACTGAAAATTGACAGTAAGAAAAATAATAGAAGCCACAACACAAAATAATGGAGATTGAACAATACTCTTTCAAATGAAAAAATGGGTCATAGAATAAATGAGAGAAGAAATCAATAAATACTTAAAAATAAATGAGAACAGACACAACACATCAAAATCTCTGGAAGCAGTAGAGAAAAATTTATAGTATTGAGTACCTACATTTAAAAAATAGATCCCAAAGCTTATACTCACCCGAACACTTTAGAAAAGGAAGAAAAAACTAATTTCAAAATCAGTAGAAGATAGGAAGAAATAAAGATCAAAACCAAAATTAATGAAATAGAGAATAAAAATATACAGGATCAATGCAACAAAGAGTTGGTTCTTTAAAAAGATAAATAAGATTGATAAACCCTTAGCCAAACCAAAAGAAAAAGAAAGAAGACTCAAATAAATAAAATAAGAGATGAATGTTAGGTCGGTTCGGGGTCCAGGGTGTCCAATTAGGAGGGCCGGTCAGGGCAGCTGCAGAACGGAGCTGCCAGCCAGACACTGATGTCACAGTAGAGGCACCTCCTGTCAATCAGCGGGCTTTTCCTGACTTATCCAGGAAGGACTCTGACCTTCTCTTCCTGCCCTAAGCCCTTCTCTTCCTGACCAGGCCTTTTAAAATTTTCTGTACACTGGATCACATGTGCCATTCTCCCGGACACACTCTGATAGACGGGAGAGTTCAGCCCCAGAGCGTGTATTTCCAATAAAGCCTTGCCCAGTAGTTTTAATTCACCTCCTTTTGGTCATCTGGCTTTACAATGAAGATAACACCGCAGACACTTCTGAAATCCAGAGGATATTAAATTTGTTTTGAAAATTTATACTCTAATTAACTGGAAAATCTAGAAGACATTGACAAATTTCTAGACACATACAACCTGCCCAAATGGAACCAGGAAAATATAGTAAACCTAAACAGACAAATATCAAGTTAGAAATTACTTTATTAATTATCAAGTAAAAAATTTAATTGAAATAGCAATTAAAAGCCTTCCAACAAGGAAAAGTTCAGGACCAAATGCATTCTCAGCTGAGTTCTACCAGAATTTTACAAAAGAACTAACATCAATCTTTCTCAAATTATTCCATGAAATTGAAAGAGAGGGAACATTCCTAAATACATTCTGTGAAGCTAGTACAACCATGATACCAAAATCAGACAAAAACACATCAAGGAAAGAAAACTACAGATGAATATCCCTACAGAACGTAGATGCAAAAATCCCAAAGAAAATGTTATCAAACCACATCAAGAAAATTATATGCCATGATTGAGTGGGTTTCATCCCAAGGATGTAAGATTTGTCCAACATACACAAATCAATAAATGTAATTCATCACTTAAATAGAATTAAAGACAAGAATCACATGATCATCTCAATAAATGCAGAAATGGCCTTTGATAAATCCTCAATATTATGAAGGTTATATATGACAAACCTAAACCCAGCATCATACAGAACAGAGAGAGACTGAAAGCATTTCCTCTAAAATCATGAACAAGCAAAGATGTCCACTCTCCCCACTTTTATTCAATATAGTTCTCATAATTCTAGCAGGGCAATCAGGCAAGAGAAGGAAATTAAAGGAATACAAACAGGAAAAGAAGTCAAACTATCACAGTTCACTGATGACAAGATTCTATTTCTAGAAGACCCAAAAAACTCCACCAGAAGACTTTTATAAATAATAAATAAATTCAGAAAAGTAGCAAGATACAAAATCAACACCCACAAATCAACAGCTTTCTCTATACTCCAATAGAAATTCTTCTGAGAAAGAAATCAGAAAAACCTTTTTGAAGTATAGCTAAAACAGTACGAGAAATGCAGGAGGCATCACAATACCTGATCTCAAATTATACTACAGAGCCATAGTAACCAAAACAGCATGGTACTAGCATCAAAACAGACATGAAGACCAATGGAATGGAAGACACTGAGACAAATCCAAATACTTAGTCATCTGATATTTGACAAAGATGCCAAAAATACATGTTGGAGGAAACAGTCTTTTGAACAAATGGTACTAGGAAAACTGGATATTCACATGTAGAAGAATAAAATTAGATCCTTATCTCCCACCCTGCCCAAAAGTCAAATTGAAATGGATCAGAGATTTAAATCACAATCTATGTAATTGCAAGGACAAAGCATAGGGCCAACACTTCATCACACAAGTGCAGACCAACTTCTTCAACAAAACCCCTAAAGCTCAAGAAATAAAATAAAAAATCAATAAGTGAGATGCCATCAAATTAAAAATCTTTGCACATCAAAGGAAATAATTCAGAGTGTGAAGAGACAGCCTATACAATACAAAAAAAAAAATCTTTGCCAGCTACTCTTTTGAAAGGGGATTAATATCCAGAATATATAAAGAACTCAAAAAACAGCAACAAAAATTAATAAATGGGCAAAAGAACTAAAGAGATTTCTCAAAAGAAGAAACACAAATGGTCAATAAATACACAAAAAAAATGTTCAACTTCTCTAGCAATCATGGAAAATACAAATCAAAACTACATTAAGATTTCATCTCATTCCAGTGAGAATGGCAATTATCAAGAACACAGATAATAATAAAGGCTGGTGAGGATGTAGGGGAAAAGGTATATTCATGCATGATTGATGGGACTGCAAATTAGTACAATAACTCGGGAAAGCAGTATGGATATTCCTCAAGAAAATAGGAATGGAACCACTATATGACCCAGTTATCCCATTCTTCAGTATTTGTTCAAAAGAACTAAAATCATCATACTATAATAAAACAGCCACCATGTATTTATAGCAGCACAATTCACAATAGCCAGATTATAGAATCAACCCAGATGCCCATCAATAAATGAATGGATCAAGAAAATGTGGTTACACAATAGAGGTTTACTTAGCCATAAAGAAGAATAAAATTATGGCATTTTCCAGTAAATGGATGGAAATGGTGAACATCATGCTAAGTGAAATAAGCCAGAATCAGAAAATCAAGTGTTGCATGTTTTCTTGCATATGTGGAAGCTAGAGGAAAATAAGGGAAAGAAAGTGGGTGGGAGGAAATCAGATTTCATAAAGATATAGGGAAAATCAGTGGATTAGAGGAAATCAAGAGGAAAGGGGGAGGGATGCAAAGGAGGGGATATATGGAATGAGTTTAACAAAATTATGTTATGTGCACATAAAAATACACCAAAGGAGATTTCACTGTATGTATAAGTAGGAAGTACCTATTGAAAGATAAATAAACAAGTAAAAGGAAGATCAGTAGAATAGAGAAAGGAGAATAGGAGAAGGGAAAAGAGGAAGAAAAGGCAGGAAACAGAGATTGAGACTAAATTCCATGCATGTATGATTTTATCAAAATGAAACCAACTACTATGTATAACTATAATGTTCTAATATAAAAAGTTTGTGATCATTAAAAAAATTAAATCTCTCTCGTGATAACCTTAAGTGGTTTGTTTTCCTCTTACATGTGACTGATCTCTTTATCTTCTAGATAATAAATTCTTGTGAGCAGGCAGCTTCTTTTTATTTATTTGTTTTATTGCAGTACTGAGGATTGGACCCAGTAGTGCTCTACCACTGAACTACATTTCCATCCCTCTTAACTTTTTTATTTTGAGACAAGGTCTTTCTAAGTTGCCAAGGCTGGCCTCAAACTTGTGATCCTCCTGCATCACTCTGCTGAGTCACTGGGATTGCGAGCATGCACCACTGTGCCTGATAAGCAGGCAGTTTCTTTACAATTTTCACAACACAAGCCTACTAGCACGTGCACAGTTAATACCAAACAAATATTTGTTGGTTTGACTGATGCAAGAGCTCATCCATCCATGTTAGTGAATTAGTGAACTTGGCAAAGCCATCTAGTCCAACTGACTAAACTAGTCTTAAGTCTCCATGGTAACTGGTTCAACCATATGCTGGCTGCAGAGCTTCATTTTAAACCCAGCTTGATCTTGTATCTGCACTGGGGGACTAGGACTTTTATTAAGGCCATCAAATTGAATTTTTACTTTCTCAGCAGTCCCATAAGATAGGCAAGGTAGACATTTCACCTCTCCTCTGGATAAAGACATTGGCATTCAGACAGTTGAGGGATTTGACCAAAATCATCTAGTTAGGTGGTGATGGAGATTTAAACTGTGACTCTAAACTTCCTGCATATCTCTGAGCCTACAAAGAGCTAGGAAAGGACTGTGCCTGTAAGATGACTTACCTACCAGTTGTTCCAAAAAGGATATGAATGACTGAGTGTTAACGGCATCATCTGCATCTACAAAGGACCATATGTTTATATAATACATAATGTCTACTTCTCAAAGTCCCTCCTTGACACAGAATTTGGCTACCATCTTAGCAACACAGACCTAAACATCCCTAAGATTATACTTGCAAATAACACATGTATATACAACTTCACCATAAATGCCCCTAGACTGTGGGAGAGAGCTGGCCTGGGTGTTCCCACAGTACATAATGTGCAACAGTATCAGGTTTTTCAATCATGTGGCTTGACCATAGTTCCGTGTTCTTGTAACAGTTCCACATTCCTGTAAAACTGCAAGATTAGTAAAGTAGTAATACTTTGTAAGACTTCGGGTGCATCTGTTGTACCCTGTGGCGCTTCCAGGTAAGAGGGCATCCTAAGAGATATATACCCAAGTCAGTGGAATAAACGGGACTTGAGACTTGTCTTGTCCTTTGTGTGTGTGTGTGTAATTCTTATCCGCAGCTCCCTCGCCGATCCTAGTTTCACTTTGTGCTGGTGCAGACACCGGCACTAGACATCAGAAATGTGGAGCATACAAACCTGATCAGTGACTTCCAGAATACTTAAAAGGCATTTTTCCAATTAAGGGTGAATAAATCAAGAAATACAAACATTAGGCTTGATAGTAAAGAGTCTTCAGTACATAAATATATAAATTTGGGGGAAAAAGCATGTATAGGTACATATACTTAGACCAGGCTCTGTTTATAATTTTTTTGTTTTCTAAAATTCTCACAGTAAGCATCTTCTATTTAGTTACCTGTTTTTTCATTGCTATATTTTCAATACTAATGAGGTTAACAAGTGAACATCTAAGTTACTAAATCAGTTAGTAAATCAAAAATAGAACAATAAACTAAAAATGCAAAGTCAAATTAAATATGGTAATACATTTTAATTTCACATACTTTCTTTGTGTTTACATTTTGGAAATCAACACTGGTTCAGATTATGACTTTCTAACAAGAAATTTAAAAGAAAATTATTGAAAATGTTGCATTTATACTTAGTATGACATTTAACATGTGTACTCTAAAAAAAAGGAGGTTGTCAGAAGAAAAAAAAAAGAGAGGCTGGGAAATACAAGTTTTAGGTCTCCAACTGTAGACTTCAGGGACTGAGGGTTCAGTTCAGTGATAGATAATTTGCCTACCATGTGTGAGACTCTGGGTTCAATTCCTGTCACTGTACATAAAATAAGGCCCACAATGCAGACTTCAAAAAATGAGAGTCCTGCTTAGCTAGGGTAAGAAATCTAAGCACTGAGGTAAGTGGATGGAATTGGAGAATATCATGCTAAGTGAAGTAAGCCAGTCCCAAAAAACCAAAGGCCGAATGTTCTCTCTGATTAGTGGATGCTGATACATAAGGGAGTTGAGGGTGGTGAGCATGGGAGAAATAGGGGAACTTTGGATGGGGTCGGGGGAGGTGGCGGAGGGGAGGGAGAATGGGAGTAGCAAAAAATGGTTGAATGAGATGGACATCACTACCCTAGGTGCGTGTAGGAAGACATAAATGGTGTGACTCTATCTTGTCTACAACCAGAGAGATGGAAAATTGAGCTCTACATATGTTGTATGACTTGAAATAAATTTAAATAAAATAATTTTTAAAAAAAAGAAATCTAAGCACTGACCTCACCCCTTTTTCTGTTCTGTTATATGAAACTAAATAATTTCCAAGGATATGTAGTTCTGACACTGGCCTTCCCTGATGTTTAATATAAGCTGACCCAGCTGTCAAATTCTATTTGAATGTCCAAAATTTAGAGTTTGGACAATAGGAAGGGGAAAGAGATATGGAGGGGAAATGTCCTTTTCCCTTAGGGTAAGTGTAGGCAGCAGGAGAAAAGATTTTTAAAATTGGGCTTCCTGTTTCATTGGAAATCAAATTAGAGGATTCAAAGGCCCAAGGTAAAGAATAGAAACCATGCCCGGTGCAGTAGCACATGCCTGTAATCCCAGTGGCTCTGGAGGCTGAGACAGGAGGATCACAAGTTCAAGGACAGCCTAATCAATGGTGAAGCGCTAAGCAACACATTGAGAACTGGCCTCTAAATAAAATACAAAATAGGGGCTGGGGATCTGGCTCCGTGGTCAAGTGCCCAAGAGTTCAATCCCTGTTACCTCTTCCCCTCAAAAATAGAAATCATGATAGAGTAAAAACTCAAAGAACTAGGAAAACTGGCACTAGTTCATAGGGAAAGATCTTGTATAAGTTAAAGTATTCATGCCAACCTACAAGTTATCCATTGGAGAGATTACCCAAGGAAAGATTGAAGCCTTGGGGACATAGAAAATTGATACTGTCGCCTGGCACGGTGGCTCACACCTGTAATTCCAGCACTTTGGGAAGCTGAGACAGGAGAATTGTGAGTTCAAAGCCAGCCTCAGCAATGGCGAGGTGCTAAGCAACTCAGTGAGACCTTGTCTCTCAAGAAAACACACCAAAAAAGTGCTAGGGATGTGGCTCAGTGGTCAAGTACCTGAGTTCAATCCCCAGTACCAAAAAAAAAAAAAAAAAGATACTGTTATTAAGTAACTGTATATCATATTATGTCAAAACAAAGATAACCAAAAATTTACAGAACTTTGAATCTGGAAAGGATCACAGGTACTACTAACTTCAACAAGCCCCTACATTTAAGCTTAAACTTATTTACTGAAGAGGGTTCCTAGGGATAGAGATGTTGAGGGATTTGCCCAAGGATGTGCAACTAGTAAGAAGCAGATTTAGGACTACAAAATAGTCAGTGAAGTCCCACTCAAGGACTCTTTCTGCTTTTCCATACTTTACCTACTTTAAATTTAAAATACTGATATGATGCATAACAGGGATTGAAAACTTTTTTTTTTTCTGTATAGGGCAAGATAGTAAAATCTTTAGGCTTTGAAAGCCATATGGTGTCATATGATAAAAATTACTCAATGCTGTCATTTTTGCATGAACATAAAGAAAACATGAACAAATGGTTATGGCTATGTTTCAATAAAACTTTATTTACAAAACTAGGAGCAGACTTGATTTTGCTTGTGGACAATAGTTTTGGAACTTTTGATTTAGAGAAACAGTTCTGTACTTTCTTAAACTTCTAGTTCACTATCTTTGGTTTCATTGTTCAGGCTATTACATGGGTGAGCACAGAAGAACAGAGTTGTGTTTAGATCCATGTTTCCAAATCTTCTAGAAAAGTCAGAAAACCCTTCCCAACTAATGTCATATATCATTAAAATCACATGCACAACACCAAAGAGAGAGAGGGTGAAAGGATGAAAGATTGGGAAATGGGAAATGAGTAAGCATTCTGGTTATTAATCAGCTGCCTCTTCTTTTCTTAGCCACTTAATTAATGAAATCAAATTAAATGGCCAAGCTTTCTTGCATAATGGTTTTTAAGGTATTTTTTAACTATCTATAAATCTCTGCTGCTCTCTCGTGGTAACATGAAGCCATTAGAAGACATTCCAGATATGTTGTATACAGTAGAATTTACAAAATGTTTTGGAAGACAAAAGAACTAAATAAGAAAGAGTTGGAATATTTTCAAATTTAGGAGGCAGAATGATGGTTGAAGCCCTGAAATGCTTCTCTAAACAGTTTACCAACATTGTAAATCCTCTTTTTTTTCCATAGAGACCCAGGCATCAATTTTTCTGACACTTGAAATTCCTGTGTTTTGGAGGTTTCCCCCACCTCTAAGTAGAAGCATAATAACTGATGAATTGTGGCTCAAAAAAAAAAACACTTTAATTTTTTCACAACTTCTGGCACAAAAAGGTACAAAACAGAGAATTAAGAGAGATTAAGTGTCTATCTGGCAGTTGGCCAACAGCAAAGGGGTTCATAATGCAAATTACAATTCCAAGTGGTGCATGCACCTGAACATCAGCATATTTTACTTCTCTTTAGTAGTGAAAAAAAATCCTTATTTCTAATGCTTTAACCACTATAGAGAAGCAGAGAACCTCAACTTCAGCTTTCTTATCACTGAAAAGGCCCTTCAAGGATAGACTGATATTTCAAATAAGAGGCATGATCAGATAAGTCCTCAATAGGTCTGTGGCCCTGATGACTCATACCAATAAGGAGAAGAATTTCAGAAACCAGGGATAGGGAAGAGTAGGCACAAATGAGATGTTTGAGTACTGAATGAGCCCAGGGCTCTGCCTGCCTTACCCACTGTGGTTAATACATCCCAGTTCCTGGTACAGAGACTAGGACTCAGCTTGCTTTTACAAACAATGAGGAAATAAATAAATTAAACATTAGTATTTATGAAAGTGGTTTCCAAGCTACATAACTTTTTACAAATGGTCATTTTGTTCATATTAGAAGTGATGAAGAGGTAAATCCCAAATAAAGAGATTGGCAGGAAATGACATATTCAATAAGGAAAGAAGTTCTTTCCAAAAGTATAATTCTATATCTTCTATTTCAGTACTTTTTAGCATTGTTTCAGTATTACAGCATTACAGAATTTAGTAATTGAAAGAAATTTTTTCTTCTCCAAACATCCATTTTTGTCATCTTTTTTTAAGAAAATTTATTTATCCTATTAGTATATATGACAGCAGAATGCACTTTGATTCATTGTACACAAATGGAGCACAACTTTTCATTTCTCTGATTGTACACGATGTAGAGTCACATCACATGTGTAGTCATACATGTACCTAGGGCATTGATGTCCATCTCATTCCACCATCTTTCTTGTCCCTATGTTACCTTCCCTTCTTTCCCTCCCCTTTGACCAAAATTCATCCATTCTTCCCATGCCCGATCCCCCATTATGGATCAGCATCTACTTATCAGAACATTCTGCCTTTGGTCTTTTGGGATTGGCTTACTCCACTTAGCCTGATATTCTCCAACTCCATCCATTTACCTGCAAATACCATAATTTTATTCTCTTTTAATGCTGAGTAATATTCCATTGTGTATATATACCACAGTTTCTTTATCCATTCATCTATTGAAGGGTATCTAGATTGGTTCCACAGTTTAGCTATTGTGAATTGAGTTGCTATAAACAATGTTCAACATCTCTAGCAATTAGAGAAATGGAAATCAAGACTACTCTAAGTTTTCATCTCACACCAGTCAGAATGGCAGTTCTCAAGAATACAAACAACAGTAAGTGTTGGCGAGGATGTAGGGGGAAAGGCACACTCATACATTGCTGGTGGGACTGAAAATTGGTGCAATCAACCTGGAAAGCAGTAGGGAGATTCCTTATAAAACTTGGAATGGAATCACCATTTGAGCCAGCTATCCCACTCCTCGGTCTATATCTAAAGGACTTAAAAACAGCATACTACAGTGACGCAGCATCTTTATCATCTTTATTCAGAGTTTCACAATAGTTCCATCAAGTAATGGTCACCCACATCTAGTCAAACAATTTCAGACACAGGGAATTCAAACTCTGCAAAGGCATTTTTGTGGTTTTGTTGGGGAAAGGAAGTTGGAGCAGTAGGTAAGGGTAGAAAAGAGAGATTCCAGAGTTGTGATGGTCAATAGGTGCTACCAGGCCACCAGTGGCTATGAGCATTTAAAATGTGGCTAGTCCAAGTTGACATGTACTGTGATTTTGAAGACTTAATATGAAGATTAAAAGGAATTAAAATATCTCATTAATTTTTATATTGATTACATGGTAAAATCATAATACCTTGCATAAGTTGAGTTAAAGAAAATAGATCATTAAAGTTAATCACATCTGTTTCTTTTAACCTTTTTAATGTGGCTATTAGAATATTTTAAAAAGTACTTACATAGCTCACTAATTCTTGACAGCACTGTTTTAAAGGATACATTTTATCTTTCTCTCAATTTAGCAGAACAAATGTAATGTCTTTAGGAGACACAGATTTGAAAATTCTGGTCTTTAAGGGTGGAAATCAAAATCCTTGTTTTATAATTTGGGTTCTATTCTTTCGGGATACTTGTATCTGTGTTGGTTCCCTTGGCTGTGAAACATAAATAATATTTTCTCCTTCTCTCTACTTGCACAGAGAATCATAGACTTGCTATGAGCCTCTCCTCAGGATAGACTCCTGTTGTCCTGGAGACAGTACATAGCCAGAGCTGCCTCAGCTTGGAAATGATCAATTGGACTGGACACTCCGTCTGCAAGCAAACCCTACAGCTTAGGATATCTGAAGAACCATCACAGCTAAAAATAGGAAAGGAAAACATGTTCTCAGAAGCTGCCCTATAGCCAAAACTATAAATCTTAACTAATCATTTAAAAGTGTTTTGTTAGGCTTACATAAATCAACAAGTCTTGAATTTAAAATAGCTACAATATTTAGGACAAGTATAATCCTTAAGTTATAGAGTGATAATTCTATTCTTAAAAACCCTTCAGAGTAGCACTTGACATTGTACCTATACTTTAAAAGTCCAAGCCTTTTTAACTGGTTTGTTGAACAGTCCTGAGACAGTAAGCTGAAGATGAAATCAATTCCCTTCACTCATTTTATTCCCAGTCATGAATATATGCAAGCTTCATAAGCGACTACCACCAGTCTCAGAGCTGTACTTCCCATCCCACTGCTCCCTCCACCCACAGGATAATGAACTAACTCCAAGGATTTCCCCTGCTCCAATATTCAGACTAAACAGATTCAGGTTGGACTAAGAGGAATCTGTCTTTATTTGGGCAAGGTCAGATCTGCCCCCTCTTCATGAATACTGAAAGGCCACCAGGTCCCAGGCTGTGGTTTAGCCAGGACTATTTGGAATAATAGAATTTGATAACTGATGTGTCCAAAATTGCAATGATGAAAACTATTTAGGCAATGTTTGAATTGCCATGTGATCCTAACATAGTAAATAGCATGGGAAACATTACAAATGCTCTTTCAGACTTTCACAGCTATTAAACTTTGAACTTAGTAGTGAAGTAATGACAATGGACTCAGGTGGTCTTTGGAGGCTTTTAAGACTGGAGAAAGCTGGGCGTGGTGGTGCACACCTGTAATCCCTGCACTTTGGGAGGCTGAGACAGGAGAATCACCAGTTGAAAGCCAGCCTCAGCAAGGGCAAGGCACTAAGCAACTCAGTGAGACTCTATCTCTACATAAAACAAAATAGGGCTGAGGATGTGGCTCAGTGGTCAAGTACCCCTGAGTTCAATCCCCAGTACCAAAAAAAAAAAGGACTGGAGGAAAGATGTACCTGTTTGAGGACAATGAAATAAAACAAGTACTCCAAGCTCCTTTCAGGTACACAAATTAAGGTCATTAAGCTATTTCATGCAGCTCTTTAAGGAGTGAGAATTTTCTTATCCTCATTCTTAAGGGTATTTCTATTTGTTTAGGATGGAGATTTTGAAATACTGATGTAAACATTGTTCTATCAGTATGAATTGTAGGCTTTCTAGAAAATCTAGTTTGATTTCCTAAAGAAAAACAAATCATGTTTTCTATGGGTGGAAGGACACAGCAGTGAGGTTTCTCTTTGCCCCTGTGCCGGGGGTGGAGCCATATGCCTGAAATCCCAGCAGCTCAAGAGGCTGAGGCAGAATCATGAGTTCAAAGTTAGCTTTAGCAATTTACCAAGGCCCTCAGCAACTTAGTGAAGCCCTGTCTCAAAATAAAGAATAAAAAGGACTGCAGATGTGACTCCATGGCTGAGCACCCTGAGTTCAATCCCTGGTATTAAAAAAAAAAGTAGAGTTGTTTCCCCATTACATTCATTAGAATTTGGCCACAAACTATCAATAAATATATGTAACTTGGAATAATCTAGCTCAGTAGTTCTCAACTTTAGCAAGCATTTGAATTGCTTGAAAGACAGATAGTATTGGACCTCATCCCTGTAGTTTCCAACCAGCAGGTCTGGGGTAAGGTCTGAGAATCTGCATTTCTGACCTGGACCTAGACAATGCTGTTGCTATTGGCCCAGAGACTACACTAGAAGAGCCACTAATTTAGATAGTTTTTTCTAACAAGGAAGTGCAAACATAAACATGAGCAAGAGCTGTTCATTCAGGATTCAGGTTGAATTTTCTCCTCTGAAAACTTTTTTCAAACAACTTATTGAGGTCATTTTGCAAAATATTAAGCCTAAGAGTTTAATATGGTTCAGAGAGATAGTTTTTCTCTGCCTGATTAAATTATTAAATTTCAAATGTTGAGCATAACATTTGAATTGAAATATAACCATTGTCTTTGGTAATCATTTCCCGCAAGAAAAGCCCTGGAAAAATGAAATGTATTCCTTAAATTTTAATCAGCATAAAAAATAATTCCCATTTCATAATTCAGTGGTACTTTTTGTTCTCATAAGATTCAGTTTTAGGCTTAAGTACAGTTAGCTTCAATTCACTATAAGAAAATAATTTTGCAATACTATGAAATGCACCTGAGATTTATATTTAAAATCTAGTTCATCTTAAAAATTCAGTTGTTTTCTAAGTTCTCTAAATTTTGCAGTGAGCCATAGAACTAGGACTTGTAACATTTATAAGACTTTGTAGGGTTGTAGCACAGTGGTAGAGTGCTTGCTTAGCATGTGTGAGTCACTAAGTTCGATCCTCAGTACCACATAAAAATAAATAAAATAAAGGTATATGTCCATCTACAACAAAAAATGTTTTAAAAAGACTTTGGACTTGGGACTTTTAATTTAGGAATTACAACTTTTATAAGCCTGGATATTCAAGTTTTCAAATTAATTACCACTAAAACATTTACACAGGCCACTAATGAATACTGAGGTGACTAATATCACCAAATAAGTGCTAATTAAGGTTTAAGCAAACTTCCTAAAATGATATTTAAAACATGGCTTTGAGAATACATGGCAAAGTTCTGCCAGAAAAACACACTCCCTCACCCTCCAGCTTCCCTATTTGCACAGAATGCCAAGAAGACTAGATCAAATGGAACACAATGAAGTATCTGGAGAGAACATAGCTTGTTCTCCATAAAGTTGATGACCTAACACAAGGGACTCTCTTAATGCCTCATTTATGTGAGAAAAATTTAATAGTGTTGTTAGTCACCTTTCAATTACTGTAACAAAATACCTGAGATAATTAACTGATAATCAAGATTTATTTTGGTTCATAGTTTCAGAAGTTTCAGTCCATGGTCAGTTGATCCATTGCTTTTTTACCTGGGCAAAAGGAGGATTGCATGGCAGGAGATACTGGCTCACCTCAAGTCAGCCAGGAAGTAAAGAGAGTGAAGAGAGGGACCAAGTCTCAATATACCCTTCAAGGCATGCCCCCAAAGATCTAACTTCCTTCTACTAGGCTTCACCTCCAAAAGTGCCAGAGGTTGGGTACCAAGCCTTCAACACAGAGGCCTTTAAGGGATATTCATGATCCAAACTACAGCCAGGGTCAAGGCAAGGAAGAATATCCTTGGAAACTCTGCTTAGCAAGCCACCTGTCTCTTCAGGGTGAACCTACCCAGATTCTAGCTATGTGATGATGAATTTTTTCTCATAGTTATCTACTTTAAGATAGGATTTAATAATTATGTGAACTGAGTACATTCTTAAAAAGCTACAAATAAGCCATAAATTAGTAAAAAAAAATTAGGGAAGGCAAAAAAAAAATAGGGAAGAAAAATAAACCTATGAGCTTTATTTACAACAAAGTACGCTAAACCAAGAATGTGATATAGTTGCCATTAAAAATTAAAACTCTTTGGATAATGAGGTGCCATACACATGTTACTCAGTGGAAGACAGACCACTTCTGGAATGCTGTGCCTTATTGATTCTGCTTTTGCATCTTAGTGTTTTAGTCAGCTTTTTCTCTGCTGTAACTAAAGGACCCCACCAGAACAACTGTAGAGGAGAATAGTTTATTTGAGGGGCCATGGTTTCAGAGGGGTTTTTTTGTGTGTGTTTTTTTTTGTCCATAGAAGGCTTCAGGTCTTGAGGTGAGGCAGAACATCATGGTGGAAGAGTATAGCAGAGGGAAGTGGCCCACCTGAGGATCAGAAGGCAGAGAGAGAGAGAGAGATCTCCACTGGTCCAATACAAAATATATACCCCAAAGCCACACCTTTAATGACCCACCTCCTCCAACCACATCCACATGCCTCCAGTTACCACTCAGTTAATGCCACCAGGGGAGTAGCTGACTGGGTTAATGGTGTCATAACCCAATCATTTCACCTCTGAATATTCTTGTATTATCTCACACATGAGTTTTGGGGGACACCTCATATCCAAACTGTAACATTCCACCCCTGGCCCCCAAAAGCTCACACTCATCTGACAATGCAAAATACATTTATTCCATTCCCAAGAGTCCCCATAGTCTCTGAGACTCAGGGCAAGCTCACCTCATGAGTAAAAATCAAAAGCAATTTACCAGAGCCGGGCGCGGTGGCGCAAGCCTGTAATCCCAGCACTTTGGGAGGCTGAGGCAGGAGGATCGCGAGTTCAAAGCCAGCCTCAGCAATGGCGAGGCGCTAAGCAACTCAGTGAGACCCTGTCTCTACATAAAACACAAAATAGGGCTGGAGATGTGGCTCAGGGGTCGAGGGCCCCTGAGTTCAATCTCCAGTACCACAAAAAAAAAAAAAAGCAATTTACCAGTATCCAATATATAAAGATACTGAATGAACATTTCCATTCACAAAAATAGACACAGAAAGAAGGGATAGGGCCACAGAAAGACTGAAATACATCTGGGCAAGTAAGTTCTATAGCACCATGTCCAGCATTTGGGGCATATGGTATGGTGATGTTCTATTCAAAGGGCTTCTTTCTGTACCTCTGTCCCTGTGGCTTGTTTTATTGCAGCACAGGGTGTCCTTTCTGTTGGCTTGATTCTGCTTGATTCTTGCAGTTTTCCTAGGATGATTTCCTGTATCACTGGCATTTCTTAATCTCAGGGGTCTCCACCACAGCTTTGGCTTCCTCCTCACATCTCCACACCCTCTCAGAGGGTGCCCTCAGGTACTCTGACCCTGCTGCACTTTGCCTGGCCTCCTTGGCCATCCTTTGAAATCTTGGTAGAAGCCTCTATAAACCCATAAAATCAGCATCCTGTGATCTTGCAGAACCAGCACAATGTGGTTGATGCCAAGGTCTGCAGCCATCTTAAGCAGTAGCCAAGGCTCTAGGCCCCTAAGTGCCTGGGTAGCTGAGCATGTTGTAAAATCTTCCTAGGCCCCCTAGTGTAAGAAGTGTGTCCCAATGGTCTCTTAATCAAAGAATCTTCACTTTTACTCCCTTGAGCCTGAGATGGGTATGGTCTTGCCTGCTCCTGAGCTGTCCTCAAGCCATCTTTATTATCATCTCTAGGCAAAGTCTTCAGGCTTAGTAATGTCTTTAACTACTGCAACTCTCTTAGGCCCAGCTTTACTCCACCTTTTAAGTTCAAGTTGTTCAACTCTTTCTGTTCTGCTTCTGTTCCTGATTATAACAATAAACTTAGCTAAAAGCTGCCAGCAATATCCATGCCACTCCTGAATGCTATGCTGGACAGTAATTTGTTCCACTAGATTAAGAAGTCCATCACTTTTAAAATCAGCCTCACAGAAAGTCTCAGGACACAGGCAAAATGCAGACAACTTCTCAGCCAGAACATAACATTAAGGACCTCTACTCCAAATTCCGATAGAGTTCTCCTTCTCTGAACCCTCTTGAGTCCTGTCTTCACTGTCCATAGTCTTATGGGCATTCTGGTCTTCTGAGCTCCCACTAGAATCAGCCATTAAGTTCTGCCTACAACAATCTAAAGCATTTACAACTTGCACTGCTACATATTTCAAAATTCCTCCCACCAATTCCAAAATGCTCCAAAAACTTATGAGCCACATGGTCAGGTTATTCACAGCAACAACTCCACTTCTCAGTATCAATTGCTGTTTTAGTCAGCTTTTGTGCCCTGACTAAAGGATCCAACCAGAACATTTATAAAGGAGGAAAAGTTTATTTGAGGGCTCACAGTTTCAGAGGTCTCAGTCCATAGAATTCTGGCTCCATTCCTTGAGGCTGAACATCACAGTGGAAGAGTATGGCAGAGGGAAGCAGCTCACATGACGATCAGAGAGCAGAGATGTCTCCACTTGCCAAATACAAATATATACCCTAAAGCCATGCCCCCAATGACCCACCTCCTCCAGCCACACCCACCTGTCTCCAGTTAACTTAGTTAATCCCATCAGAGGATTAATTCACTGATTGGGTTAAGGCTCTCACAACTCAACCATTTCTTCTCTGAACTTTATTGCATTGTCTTACACATGAGCCTTTGGGAGATATCTCACATCCAAACCATAACAGAGGTCATCAGATAACTAGAAAAATGGTCAGAATAGTGAAT
Source organism: Xerus rutilus (assembly GCA_028644305.1). Taxonomy (NCBI): domain Eukaryota; kingdom Metazoa; phylum Chordata; class Mammalia; order Rodentia; family Sciuridae; genus Xerus; species Xerus rutilus. Next base: position 78,197,979 of record CM053409.1, on the reverse strand, counting down.
GGTTTGAAAAATACTCTTTTGCAGAACATTTGAAGAAACTTGGAGACAATGGCTAGAGAAGAATTGGATGTTGGAGGAGAGGGGTACACAGACACAACAATGTTCTCTTGAAATACTTGAAAAGCTGAGAGAAATTAACTTTCTCTCTTCCTCTGCAAAGGCAGAATAGGAACCTATGAGGTCATCATGGAAATTAAGAACACAGTTTTGAAGTCAGACTGGATTCAAACTTTGGTTCCAATCAATGCTGGGTGTGTAAACTTGGGCAAATTAAGCTCTGTGAACTACAATTGTTCATCTGAAAAGAGGGACATTAGAAGTACCTACTCTTAGGTAAGTATTAAATGAGATAACAGATATAATTGACTCAGAATAAATTCCAACAATTGTGGAAATAATTTTAGTTTTAATCAATTTAATAGAGATGTCTGTAAATGCAATGAGTTGTCTCTATAGAGTTTTTTGTTTGTTTGTTTTAGCACAATGTAAATTATCATCTTTCAGGATGCTGTGGTGAATATCCATGCATTATGCAGAGAAACTAGGAAACCTGTAATATCCTGCCAATTCAAAAAACTTTACTATTATTAACCAATCTCTCAGTTTTATGCCCTATATTTCCAACACTTTGTTCATACCGCTATTTCAGAATTTGTAAACACTTTCTCATCATTAGTTATGACCATACCTGCCTTCCACCTAGTCTCTGACCTCTTTAAGGTAAAACAATACTTTAACTACCTTTTTTTTCTGTGGACTGTTCCCAGTGCCTAACACAGAGCCGACATTCAATAAACACTTGTGAATGAAGGAAAACCCTAGGATGCTTCTCTCAGAAGTTTTAAAATTCTTGTGATTATGCTGGAAACATCACTTGGTAGACAATATTTTTCTGGTTGAACAAAGCATTCTAACTTCAGTGTTTCAAGTACATTGTCAACTTGTGAAGTTTGGATAAATTCCTGATTCCTAACATGTGAACTTGCTTCTTAGCCACAGGCTATGGCTCTCTTGAAACACTCTCCACAGTTCTGTTCTCCAGCTGTTGAAGTGATTTAGTTCATACTTGTGGAAATCCTTATGCATACCTTTCTTTTTCTGTACCAGAAGTTTCTAAAGGTGGTAAGAGGCATATCAAAGTCCAGTCTTATATTCAAAACTAAAACATACCTGATCATGTACCAGAAAAGTGGGTTTGTGTAATAATCAGCTGATTTTTCCAGTGCCCAAATTACTCCCTGGATAAAACTGAGACATCTTTCAGGTCCCCAGACTTATTAATCTTTAATACGTTTGTTCAAGTACTTACTAAAACAGGAATGTTCCTTTGGTCACTAAATAAATACTTGATGAGCAATTAATGAATATCATAATGGCATGACAGAGGCTAATAAGACACTTTCCATTTCCAACTCAGCTTAAATTATAACTGTGGAGTAGCTTAGACACTGAGAGAAAGTTGTTCAATCATAATTCAATAAAGAAAAAAGTTTTAATTATTTATGCTTTGAATTAAATCTGCTCTTGAAGAACTAAAACTCCTCACACTACAAAAATACTTAGAATGGAATGTGAATAAAAGTAGCAAATGAACTGCCAGTCCTCATATCCTACCACATACTGCCATGTGATTCTAAACAAAATGACAGTGGATCTGTTTCAACACCACAGCTCTCTGCTCTGGAATGCAGCAAAGGGAAAGTCTGAAAGGAAAGCCAATCTTGGCAAAAACTCTTTTGTTCTTCCACATATTTCAAAGATGTGAGATTCTGGGAGCACTCAAGTCCTCAACCTTGGGCATGACTAAATATGACTTGTACAAACTTCAGAATAATTTCCCTTTTGCTTCAACCAGTACATGCAACACTGAGAACACAGAACCTATCCAAGCTGCGGAAACAAGAAAGCAGATGTTTTTCCATCAGGACTAATTTCTTTAGTAATAATATGTTATTTCTTTATGATATTCTTAGACTATTCTCCTTCTATTAAATGTGTGTGAGATTTTTGGTAGAATAAAAGAAACTTATAAGACAATATTGATCCATGTAACTTTCTTGGGTTTTCTATCATTTATTCTAATTCTTTCTGTGATTTTCTTGCTGTTTGGAACATTTTCTACCCGTATGAGTTTAGACAGCTATATACAGTCCGCTACCTTTGGCCAGTGATAGTCAAAGTGACTTTACATGCATTTCTGGTAACTTTAAAGAATGAGTGAGGAAGGTGGGAAATAATGCAGAAGGGAGCTAGACAGCAAGTCTCAGTCTCCCCATAAAACAGAAAAGAGGCAGTGAAAGAAAAGGAGAATTAAGAAGCAAGGGTGGAAAGCTCAGCATTCCACTAAGAGACAGAACAACACAACAGCTTAGGCCCCAAACAGAGGAAAGTGAATTCTCTGGGACTGCACCAACCCTGACCACTGACATTGGAGGAAGGCACTATAGGACGTATAGGACTGTCCCCAACATGGCAGGGCCATACCTGAGGGAAGCCGCCTAAATATCCAGTGTCATAGAGACTGGATTCCAGGAAGGAGACAGCCATGGATAGAAGGCTGCAAAGACAAGTTCCCTGAATACCCCAGTAAACCTAAGCCAAAGGCTTAGATAGCCAAAGGGAGATGAGTTAAGGTGGAAAATTACAGAGCCAAGACAATAAGAAGTGGCTGCTTTCAGCATTACCTGGTGCCCAGACTGACCCCTGATTATAACTGGTATGTAAAAGGGCATTGTTTGGGTACTGACAGGACCTTACATCAGACATAGTCATCAGAAAAAAATCAACACCAGCAATTTACAACCCAGGGCAGTGAAACTACAGACTGGGTGAGCCACCTGAATCCCTTCACTACAGCACCTTAGAGAGTAGCATTGGCCAGGGGAATATGTTGGAAGTCATATATGAATTATGGGTTTGCTTGAGCCAACATAAGGTAAGGATGTTGTTTTTCTGGGAACTCCTGGGTGAAATTCCCCAGTTAGAGGAATCCCAGGTCATGCTGGCACCCTGCCTTAGCACACAGACTTAGGATCAAAACAGCCACCCAAAGATGGGCAGAGATTGGTGTAACCTGCCAAGCACCAAACAACCTGTTTACCTAAGGTCTCCTGCTACACTGAAACCTTATACCTACTGATCCCCTTTGATCTGTACCAATATAAAAAAAGCAAGTGCAGCCTTTTTCTTTGTTAGAGTCAGACCCCTCTGGTCTGTTCAATCCATCTTTCCCCACCTTATAAAATAATTCTGAGCCAGGCACGGTGGTTCAAGCCTGTAATCCCAGCACTTAGGGAGGCTGAGACAGGAGAATCGTGAGTTCAAAGCCAGCCTCAGCAATGGCGAGGCGTTAAGCAACACAGTGAGACCCTATCTCTACATAAAAAAACACAAAATAGGGCTGGGAATGTGGCTCCATGGTTGAGTGCCCCTGAGTTCAATCCCCAGTACCAAAAATAATAATAATAATAATAATAATTCTGGATTTCTGCATTTATTTTTGTAATACTACTTTCATAGCTTTTATTTCATAGCCAGCCCACACCTCTGATGGTTACCCACTCCCTTCCTGCATGGGATGTGGGCAGAAGGAATACATGGGTATCAATGCACACTCACAAAAAATCTGCAACCAGAGTTCCTGTGCTCACAGACAGCCACCATGTTCTTCACCACTAAAAAAAGAATTGACTAGAGGATAGCAAGTACATAGTAACCACAGCAAACATAGGGATGCTCCAGAACCTGCATACTGAACTCCTACACAAAACAGAAACAGGCAAGCCACAACACTGCATCCTCTGAGCAATCAGCTGTAGGCCCATGAGCTGACAAACCATAGCTGCTGTTGAGAGGTTCATAGCAACTAAGAAACTGGCTCTCATGCCCCTGCAACTTTGGAGAGACCCACAGCCAAAGACTGATGGACATCTGCTGAATGTCCAAACACCAATGAAATTCAAACCAAGATCTAACAAGAATTTTCTTCAATTTGACAAGTATTACTATAAATAACTCTAACATAAATTTTGATCGTATAAACAACTCTTTAACTTCAATGATATTGTTACTCCAATAGTCAACATTGTTCCTTCAACCCATTTGAATGCATTTCATCTAATGGCTTAAAGAATTAATGAGAATCAATCTTCCTATCTTTGTTTTCGTAGCTCGAGTTTACACTTATTCCTCTTACCTCCATTTTGCCTTTTGAATTATTTGCTACTACCTCAAATACCCACAATTCATCTATTTCTCCTTTTAACTTTGGTGTAAATTATTTTTTATATCTTTTTTAAATAATTTTTTTAGTTGAGAATAGACCATTATTTAATTTATTTATATGCAGTGCTGAGAATCAAATCCAGTGCCTCACACATGCTAAGCAAGTGTTCCACCAAATGCTCTACAACCCCAACCCCTTCTTTTATATATTTTTCTCTATTTCTGCATCTATTTTTCTATCTCTTTTATACCCAGTCTTTCCTCCTTCCACCTTTTTGCCCTCCTTTAAAGTTATAGTAAATTTACTAAATTTAATAACTAATTTTTTGACTCATTCCAGAACAGTATTGCAAGTTTATTCCTGGATTTGAGGAACCATGGAGAACAATAGCAACAAGTTTTTGTTTCTAGTAAAGTTGAATAGAATGAGATGTAGTTCAGAAGTTCTTATAGTAAATAGGGTTCAGTACCAACTTCTCAGTGGTGTGGATATTGGGATCAGCAGAGGTCACACATTGACTTAAAGTATTAATATTTGAATATTTGTTCAACCCAGGGCTCTTTAAAGAAAAATGCTCACAAAGTAGTCCCTCACTTAAAATAAGAGGTTAGAACTATACCAATAAATGGGTAGACATACAAACAATATGAAAAATCAAGGGAACAAACCACCCAAACAGTCCTTAATGCTTCCACAACTGAATCCATCAACACCACAATGGAGGAAATGTCAGAGAAGGAATTTAGACAGTTCACAGTTAAAATATGCTACAAGCTAAAAGAAGATGTAAGGAGTAAAATCAGAAATAAAATACAGGAAGTGAATGATCACTTCAATTAAAAGATAAAGATCCTCAAATGACTGAATAAACCAAATTAAAAATTCAATGAAAAGCATCACCAATAAGTTACACCACTATGAAGATATATTTTCAGGCCTTAAAGACAAAATGTATAATCTTGAAAATAAAATTTAACATGGAGAAAAATGTTAAAAGACCATGAATAAAATATTCAAAAAACCTGGGATAATACTAAGAAGTCAAATTTGAGATTCATTGGGATAGATTAAGGCTCTTAAATACAAGCTAAAAGAATACACAGAAAAATTTCCAAGCAATAACAATGAGATGGAAATTCAAATAAAAGAGGCCTATAGAATTTCAAATACACAAAACCATAATAGATCCACTTGAAGACATATTATAAAGAAAATATACAGAATAAGAGTAAAATTTTGAAATCTGCAAGAGAAAAATGGCTTGTAGAAGTAAATCAATTCATAGTTCAAATGATTTCTCAATCAATACACTAAAAGCCAGGAGGACTTGGAATAACACATACAAACCTCTGAAAAAAAAAATGGATGCCAACCAAGAATATCATATTCAGCAAAATTAGGCTTCAGAACTGACAATGAAAAAAAGACCTTCCATGATAAATAGAATCTAAAAGAATTCATAACTAGAAAGCCAGCACTACAAAACATACTCAATAAAATAATTCATGAAGAACAAATGAAAACCAGCTCAGAGAGAAATCAAAGTAGAAGAATAGTCAATTAAAGGAGAATCAAGTCTAAATAAAACATTAAAAATAAATCAAAGTAGCAGCAATAAAAATGATCTCTCAATAATAACATTGAATGTCAATGGCCTAAATTCATCAATTAAAAGACATAGACTGGCAGATTAGATTTAAAAAGTCTTCTGCTGTCCCCAGGAGACTTACCTTTTAGGCAAAGACATCCACAGACTGAAGATGAAAGGATGAGGAAAAAAGGTATCATTCACATGGATCTCATAAACAAGAAGGAGTATCTATTCTTACATTAGATAAGTGGACTGCAAGTCAAGATTGATCAGAATAGACAAATACAGGAACTTCATGCTGCTGAAGAAAATCATATGCCAACATTTAAGATATAATTATCTTAAATATTTATGCCCCAAACAACAAAGCATCTACATACATAAAACAAACAATTCTCAATATTAAGAATCAAATAGTGGGGAGAGGAAGAATAGAAGTCCAGTGGATTAGATAAAGGAGAAGGAAGGGAATGGAGAGGGTTGAGAATAGGAAAGACTATGGAATAAATCAGACAAATTTTCCTATGTACATACATGAATGCATCACAATGAATCTCCACATCATGTACATCCACAACATGGGGGTCCTAATTATAATAAAATATATTCCATGTTTGCATAAATATCAAAATTAACTCTACTGTCCTGTATAACTAAAAAGAACATCTCAAAAAAAGAATCAAACAGACCACAATAAAATAATACTGGGTGACTTTAATATGCCTCTCTCACCACTGAATAGATCATCCAAGCATAAAGTACGTTGAGATTCTACAGAACTAAAAAATATAATTAATAATACATACCTAACAGATATCTATAGAATATTCTATGCACAAAATAGAAAATATTTTATGCACAAAATAGAAAATAAGGGAGCCCTTCCAAACTCATTCTATGAAGCTAGTATAACCTGACAACAAATCCAGACAAATATTCCTTTTATCAATGACTGAATTCACTTTCTTTTTCTTTTTTCTTTTTTTTTGTATTTTTTAATTTATTTATTCTACTTAGGTATACATGACAGCAGAATGCATTTTGATTCATTGTACACAAATGGACCACAACTTTTCATTTCTCTGGTTGTACACAATATAGAGTTGCATCATAAATGCAATCATACATGTACCTAGGGTATTTTTGTCCATGTCATTCCATCATCTTTCCTGCCCCCATGACCCATAGTCTCCTTTCCCTCCCCTTTGGCCAAAGTTTCTCCATTCTTCCCATACCCCCTTCCTCATTATGGATCAGTATCCACTAATCAGAAAGAACATTCACTCTTTGGTTTTTTGGGATTGGCTTACTTTGCTTAGTATGATGTTCTCCAATTCCATCCATTTACCTGCAAATGCCATAATTTTATTCTCTTGAAATGCTGTATATATACCACAGTTTTATTTACTTATATATAAATTGTGTATATATACCACAGTTTCTTTATCCATTCAACTGTTGAAGGGCATTAGGTTGCTTCCACAGTTTAGCTATTGTGAATTGAGCTGCTATAAACATTGAAGTGGCTATGTCACTGTAGTATGCTGTTTTTAAGTCATTTGGGTATAGAACAAGGAATGAGATAGCTGGTTCAATTGGTGATTCCATTCCAAGTTTTCCAAGGAATCTCCATACTGCTTTCCAGATAGGTTGCACCAATTTGCAGTCCCACCAGTAATGTTTGAGTGTGCCTTTTTCACCACATCCTTGCCAGCACTTATTGTTGCTTGTATTTTGGATAGCTGCCATTCTGACTGGTATGAGATAAAATCTTAGAGTAGTTTTGATTTGCATTTCTCTAATGGGTAGAGATGTTGCACATTTTTTCATATGTTTGTTGAACAATTGTATATCTTCTTCTGAGAAGTATCTGTTCAGCTTCTTAGCCCATTTATTGGTCAGGTTTTTTTTTTTTTTGATTTGATGTTAAGTTTTTTTAGTTCTTTATATATCTTGGAGATTAGTACTCTATCTGATGTGCATGTGGCAAAAATTTGCTCCCAGAATGTAGGCTCTCTGTTCACTTCATTGATTGTTTATTTTACTGAGAAGAAGCTTTTTAGTTTGAATCCATCCCATTATTCAATCTTGATTTTATTTCTTGTGCTTTTGGAGTCTTGTTAAGAAAGTTGGAGCCTAATCCTATGTGATGAAGGGTTGGACCTACTTTTTCTTCTATTAGGCACTACTTTTTCTTCTATTAGGACCTACTTTTTCTTCTCTGGTCTAATTCCTAGGTCTTTGATATACTTTGAGTTGAGTTTTGTGCATGATGAAAGACAGGGGTTTAGTTTCATTTTGCTGCCTATAAATTTCCAGTTTTCCCAGTACCATTTGTTGAAGAGGCTATCTTTTCTCCAGTGTATGTTTTTAGCACTTTTGTCTAGTATAAGATAACTGTATTTATACGGATTTGTCTCTGTGTCTACTATTCTATACCATTGTCTATTTTGGTGCTAGTACCATGCCATTTTTGTTGCTATAGCTTTGTAGTATAGTTTAAGTCTTAGTATTGTGATGCTTCACTCTTCTTGCTAAGGATTGCTTTGGCTATTCTGGGCCTCTTATTCTTCCAAATGAATTTCATGATTGCCTTTTCTATTTCTATAAGGAATGACATTGGGATTTTAATTGGAATTGCATTGAATCTGTATAGCACTTTGGGTATATGGCCATTTTGACAATATTTATTCTGCCTACCCAAGAGCATGGGAGATCTATCCATCTTCTAAGATCTTCTTCAAATTCTTTCTTTAGTGTCCTGTAGTTTTCATTATAGAGGTCTTTCACTTCTTTTGTTAAACTGATTCTCAAGTTTTGTTTTGTTTTGTTTTGTTTTTTGAAGCAATTGTGAATGGGATATTTTTCCTAATTTCTCTTTCAGAGGATTCATCATTGATATATAGAAATGCAATTGATTTATGGGTGTTGATTTTATATCCTGCAACTTTGCTGAATTCATTTATTAATTCTAGAAGTTTTCTGGTGGAATTTTTTGAATCTTCTAAGTATAGAATCATGTCATCTGCAAATAATGATAGTTTGAGTTCTTTTCCTATTCACATCCCCTTAATTTCTTTCATCTGTCTAACTGCTCTAGCTAGAGTTTAAAGGACTATTTGAATAGCAGTGGTGAAAGAGGACCTGTCTTCTTGCAGTTTTTACAGGGAATGGTTCCAATTGTTCTCCATTTAGGATAATATTGGCCTTAAGTTTAGCATAGGTAGCTTTTACAATGTTAAGCTATGTTCCTACTATCACTAGTTGTTCTAGTGTTTTGAACATAAAAGGGTGCTGTATTTTGTTAGATGCTTTCTCTGAATCAATAGATAAAATTATAAGATTCTTATCTTTAATTCTATTGATGTGATAGATTATGTTTATTGATTTCCTTATATTGAATCAACTTTGCATCCCTGGAATGAACCCCACTTGATCATGGTGCACTATTTTTCGAATATGCTTTTGTATGCGATTTGCCAGAATCTTCTTGAGAATTTTTGCATCTATGTTCATCAGGTATATTGGTCTGAAATTTTCTTTCTTTGATGTATCTCAGTCTGGTTTTAGTATCAGGATGATATTAGTCTCATAGAATGAGTTTGGGAGGGTTCCCTCCTTTTCTATTGCATGGAATAATTTGAGGAGTATTGGTATTAATTCTTCTTTGTAGGTCTTGTAGAACTTGGCTGAGAATCTGTCTGGTCCTGGGCTTTTCTTGGTTGTTAGGCTTTTTTTTATCATCATTTTTTAAATTTATTTTTTAAAATGCATTTCAAGTCTTTGTACATATATAGAGGTCAATTTTCCATCTCTCTGGTTGCAAATATAATAGAGTCACACCATTCGTGTCTTCATACATATACTTAGGGTAGTGATGTCCATCTCATTCCACCATTTTTGCCACTCCCATTCCCCCTTCCCTCCCCCACCTCCCCCATCCCATCCAAAGTTCCTTCATTTCTCCCAAGCTCCCCATCCCCACCCTCCTCATGTACCAGCATCCACTAATCATAGAGAACATTTGGCATTTGGTTTTTTAAGATTGGCTTACTTCACTTAGCATGATGTTCTCCAATTCCATCCATTTACCTGCAAATGCCATAATTTTATTCTCTTGAAATGCTGAGTAATATTCCATTGTGTATATATAACACAGTTTCTTTATCCATTCATCTATTGAAGGGCATCTAGGATGCTTCCACAGTTTAGCAATTGTGAATTGTGCTGCTATAAACATTGAAGTGGCTGCATTACTGTAGTATGCTGTTTTCAAGTCTTTAGGGTACAGACTGAGGAGTGGGATAGCTGGGTCAAATGGTTTTTCCATTCCAAGTTTTCCAAGGAATCTCCATACTGCTTTCCAGATAGGTTGCACCAATTTGCAGTCCCACTAGCAATATTTGAGTGTGCCTTTTTCACCATATTCTTGCCAGCACTTATTGTTGCTTGTATTTTGGATAACTGCCATTCTGACTGGTGTGAGGTGAAATCTTAGAGTAGTTTTGATTTGCATTTCTCTAATTGCTAGAGATGTTGGACATTTCTTCATATATTTGTTTATTGATTGTATAAACTTCATCACATTGGATTAGGCCCTGAATTCCTTAACAAGACTTCTAAAGTGCCATAAATAAAGCAAGAATCAATAAATGGGGTAGATTTAAACTAAAAAGCTTCTTCTCAGCAAAAGACACAATCAATAAGGTGAACAGACAGCCTACATTCCAGGAGCAAATTTTTGCCACATGCACATCAGATAAAGCACTGATCTCCAGGATATATAAAGAACTCAAAAAGCTTAACATCAAAAGAACAAACAACTCAGGGGCTAGAGTTGTGGCTCAGTGGTAAAGTTGGTGTAATCAATGGTTACCATTGTTGGTGTCATCAGTGGTTGCCTTTATTTGCTTTCTTATTCCTTTGTTGGAGTGATCAATTTTTGCCTGTATTTGCTCACTTAAATTATTCTTTAACTTGCAGGTCATTTTAATTACATATATTCTGAATTCTTTCTCTGAAATTTCATCAACTGTGCTGTCAATGGACTCTATTATTGTAATATCTTAATTTGTTTGGAGCATTTTCTTCCCTTGTCTGTTCATGTTGATTATGTATCTTCCTTTCTTGCAGTGCCAATCTGAGGTATTGTGGTTTTTATCCTATAATCTTGTAGTGACCCTATAGATTACCTGTACCTCACCTTGGAGTTCACTTCCAGTCCCCAGCAGGTGTCCTCAGATGGATGCTACTGCAACTAAAAATGGTGGCAGTGTAGTGGAGGTAGCTCAAGATAGCAGTGGGGGTGACCCAAGATGAATGCAAACACTTTTAGAGATGGGGCTGAAAGGGTGGGACTTACAATGGCTTTGGGCTGATTTATTGGAGATGTAGTGCTGTGGTATATTGAGCTGTGGTGGGCCACTGCCTCCAGGCCCTGTCTGTTGTCCCAAGGTGGAGGCTACTACATAGGGAGAGCTATGGCAATGGCTTTAGTGTCCCAAGATGGATACAGGAAGGGAACAACAGCATGGACCTTGACTCTGTGCAGGGGCAGTCCTGGGCCTGGGCTCTCACACAGGCCTGGGGGGTTGTAGGTCTGACCTTGGCCTGGGCTCCCACAGGGGTACCAGTAGGCAGTCCTGGGCCTGGGTCTGTGTTCTTGCATGGGTCAGCAGATCAGTGCAGAGGGTGTCCTGGGCCTGACCTTGGCTGGGCTCATGCAGAGGACCCTGGAGGTGGTCCTGGGCCTTGGCCTGGGCTCCTGCAAGTTGACAGGGGCTCTGGAGCAGAACAGGGGGCAGTCCTGGGCCACACTTAGGCCAGGGTTCCTGAAGGGGTCTCTGGAGGTGGTTATGGGCCTGAGTCTGGGTTCCCATGTGGGTCAGCAGATTGGCAGTTAGCAGTCTTGGGCCTGACCTTGGCTAAGCTCCCATGGAGGTCCCTGGAGGCTGTCCTGGGCCTTGGCCTGTGCTCCCACCCAAATTCACTTTCTTCTAGCAGCAGGTGGAACATTTTCTAAGTAGACCATATTTTAGGTCACAAAACAAATCTTAGTAAATCCAAAAAACAGAGATAATACCTTGCATTGTATCAGATCATAAATGAATGAAATTAAAAATTAAATTAAAAAATGAAAACCACTCTAATTCTTGGAGATTAAATAATACACTTTAGAATGATGAATGAATATCAGAAAAAATCAGGAGAAATTAAAAATACCTATAAGTAAATGATAATAGGGATACAACTTATCTACATCACTGGGACAATATGAAGGAAATTCTAAGAGGAAAGTTCATAACATTGAGCTCAAATATTAAAAGAATAGAAAGATATCAAATAAATAATCTACCTGTCAGGGCTCTAAAAAAGAAGACACCAACATCAATATCAGTATAAGACAGACAATAATAAAAATCAGAGCTGGAATCAATGAAATTGAAAATAAAAAATATAAAATATCAATGAAACAAAGAGTTGGTTCTTTTTAAAGGATAAAACAAAATTGATAAACCCTGAGTAAAACTAAACAAAAGAAAGAGGGAAAAACTCAAATAAACAAAATTTGAGATGAGAAAGGAAATATCACCACAGACACTACTGAAACCCAAAGGATCATCAGAAACTGTTCTGAAAATTTATACTCCAATAAGCTAGAAAATCTTGAAGGTATTGACCAATTCCTAGACACATATGACCTACCCAAATGAACCAGGAGGATATAGAAAATTTAAACAAATCAATTTCACGTAATGAAATTGAATCAGCTATCAAAATCCTTCCAAGAAAGAATGGACCAGACTGAATAGATTCTCAGCTAAGTTTTACCAAACCCTTAAAGAAGAACTTATATCAATTCTCTTCAAATTATTCCATGGAATAGAAAAAGATAACTTCCAAATTCATTCTATGAAGCCAGTATCATCTTGATACCAAAACCAGACAAAGATACATTAAGAAAAGAAAGCTTAAGACCAATATTCTTGATGAACATAGATGCCAAAATGCTTAATAAAATATTGGCAAATTATATACAGAAACACATTTAAAAGATCATGTTCCATGATCAAGTAGGTTTCATCCAAGAAATGAAAGTTGGTTCAACATATGGAAATCCATAAATGTAATTCACCACATCAAAAGACTTAAAGACAAGAATCAGATGATAGGCTAAATATGCAAACCCAAGGGCAACATTATATAAATGGAGAAAAACTAAGTATCCCCTCTAAAAAATGGAAGAAGACAAAGATGTTCACTTTCACCACTCCTATTCAACATAGTCTTTGAAACTCTAGCCAGAGCAATTATGCAAGAGAAGGAAATTAAAGGGAAACAAACAGGAAAAGAAAAGCTCAAAGTATCTGTTTGCTGATGACATGATTCTATATTTACAAGACCCAAAATACTTTACCAGAAGACTTCTAGAGCTAACAAAGAAACTCAGCAAAGTAGCAGGATACAAGATCAACATTAATCATGTTCCTATGCTTCAATGATGAATCTACTGAAAGAGAAATTAGGAAAAGTAGGTTTCAAGAAGGCAGAATATAGATTTTACCCAAGTGACCAGGAGAAAATTAAATGTGGAGAGGGGTTTACACATGGAAATACAGGTTGGAGAAACCCATCCAACCATCCCCTAGCCCCAATCTAGCTGCTTGCAGTACTGGCAGGGAGCAATGTACCTGGACAGGAATTTGAAAAGGCAGGGGCAGGAGAGATTGAGTTTAGAGAATGAACCCCAAACACTAGTAAACATGGGGTCTGCAGGTGACAGAAGAGACTAAGAATTGGCTCCTCCATTGCATAAGTGGAACCCAGAGATGATCCCCTGGGGTGCAGGATTCCAACATGGATTGTCAACTGCTGGGCCTTTGGAGGTGCATTGATTTAAACTCTTCAGACCAATCACCATTCAGTGAAAAACCTAGAGCCTACCTAAACCTAAACCATACCTCCAGGGCTTCCTCCTATGGGATTTCCTCTCACACTCCAGCAACCATACCCTGAGGGTGAAGCAGGCATCAAACCACCTACTCCAGTTAACACTGCTAGGAAGGGAAGTTGAGAAAACTTGAGCTCCAACGGAAACTATTTTTTAACTTTTTATTGAGATTTCTTTTATTTTAATTTTTCTTTCTTTTTTTTTCTTTTTGTTTTTCTGTTTAATTGTGACATGAATAGTTCATGTACACTTATAGATGTTCATATTTTTGTTTTTTTCTTATTTCTAGCATTTTTGAAGCCAGTCGTTTTTCATGGATCAGTATTTTGAGGATTAGGAAGTTTGATTAGCATATTTTGGTTTGGTTTGCATTTTTTCATTTTTATTTTTAATTTTTTAAATTTTTACTTTATATATTTTTATTTCTCTCACTTATTTGTTTCCCTTGATTCACTTTCTCTCTTTTCTTTTGCTAATAGCCAATCTCTATTGTTCTTTCTTTCACTCTTCTTTCAATTTTTTACTTATATTTCTCTCCTCTTCCCTCATAATTATTACATTCTACATCACATCTGTTCTCTCCCTGTTATGGTTTGGATATGAGGTGTCCCCCAAAAGCTCATGGATGAGACAATGTAAGAATGTAAGAAGGTTTAGATGAGAAATGATTAGGTTTTGAGAGCCTTAATCCAATCAGTGAATTAATCCCATGATTGGGCTGAATTGAGTGAAAACTGAAGGAGGGTAGGTTGTGGCTGGAGGAGGTAGGTTATTGGGTACATACCTCTGGGGTTTATATTTTGTATCTGGTGAGTGGAGTCACCCTGATGTCTGATCATCAGGTGAGCCATTTCCCTGTGACACACTCTTCCACCATGATGTTCTGCCTCATCTCAAGCCCCAAGAAGTGAAGCTATCCTTCTATAGAATGAGACCTCTGAAGCTGTGAGCTCCTAAATAAACTTTGCCTCCTATAAAATTGTTCTTGTTAGGTCTTTTAGTCACAGATGTGAAAAAGCTGACTAAAACACTTCCTGTCTGTCATTTAAAATTGCAAACCCTTTTGCAAACTCACTGTTTTTACTGTGGGCAATAACCAATCACATAATTTCTATTTATTGTGACAATTAGCATTATAGATATCACAGCAGAAACTATTTGGTTTAATGCTGTATATTGTTTGCATTGGTTATTATTTGCCTCCCTATAAATTATGAGGTATTCAAAAACTTCAGGGACACTATAAGTCCACAGGGTAGAAAATCTACTGCCTCCAATTCATACTGTTAGATGGGTAGACACACAAAATAGGGCTGGGGATGTGGCCCAGTGGGGATGTGGTTGAGTACCTCTGAATTCAACCCCTGGTAACAACAACAAAAAAATAGTAGCTTCTCTATCACCTGAAGATTAAATAATATGCCAGTGACATGAAAAAGTAAGGAAACAAATCACCCAAACAAACCAAAATACCTCATTAACAAAATCCATTGACACTACAGTGGAAGAAATGTCAAAGAAGTAGTTTAGAATGTTCATAGTTAAACTGATCTGTGATGTAAAGAATAATGTAAGGAGTGAAATCAGAGAGAAAATGGGAATTGAATCATCACTTCAATAAAGAGATAGAGATTCTGATATACATCAAGCAGAAATCATCAAAATGAAAGAATCAATAAACCAAATTAAAAATTCAATGGAAAGCATCACAAGCAGACCAGAGCACTTAGGAGGCAGAGTTTCAGGCAATGAAGACAAAATATAGTCTTTTATATAGTGTTTATCATGGAGAAAAGATGTTAAGAGACCATGAACAGAACTTTGAAGAAATATGGGATAACATGAAAAGATCAAATATAAGACTTATCAGAATAGATGAAGACTCAGAGATATAAGCCAAAGGAATGCACAATCTCTTCAATAAAATAATATTAGAAAATTTTCAAACCTTAAGAATGAAATAAAAAATCAAATACAAGAAGCTTAGAGGACCCTAAATGTACAAAATTACAACAGACTCACACCAAGGAACATTATTATGAAAATGCCTCACATACAAGATGAGGATAAAATTTTAAAGGTTGTCAGAGAGGAAACCAAAACAGGTCACATTTAGAGGAAAATAAATCCAGATCTCAGGTGATATCTCAGCACAGACTCTCATAGCTAGAAAGTCTTGGAATAATATATACCAAGCTCTGAAAGAAAATAGATGCCAGCCAAGAATACTAGAATCAGCAAAATTAAGCTTCAGAACTGATGATAAAATAAGAATATCTCATGATAAACGAAAGTTTAAAGAATTCACAACTAGAAAGCCTGCCCTATAAAACATACTCAATAAAATATCTCATGAAGAAGAAATGAAAAATAAAAGTAAAACCAGCAAAGAGAGGAACTACACTAAAAGAACAGTGAGTCAATGGAGAAACTAATTCAAAGTAAAAACCAGAAATAAATCAAAATGACAGAGAATAAAAATTGTATCTCAATAATAAAATTGAATGTAAATGGCCTAAACTCATCAATTAAAAGACATAGACTTGCAGATTGAATTTAAAAGGCTCAACAATAAGCTATCTCCAGGAGACTCACTTCATAGGTAAAGATATTCACGGACTGAAAGGTAAAAGAATGGGAAAAAAAATATTAGTCATATAGATCTTGCAAACAAGCAGAGGTTTTTATTCTTTTATCAAGTAAAGTGGACTTCAAGTCAAAATTAATCAAAATGGATAAAAAAGGTCATTTCATACATCTTAAGGGAATTATACAAGACATAACAATCATAAATATTTATGCCCCAATGGAGCATCTACATACTTCAAACAAATCCTTCTCAATTTCAAGAATCAAATAGACCACAACACAATAATACTGGGTAACTTTAACATGCTTCTCTCATCACTGTATAGATCCTCCAAACAAAAAACTAAATAAAGAAGTTATAGAACTAAAAAGTACAATTAATAATTTAGACTTAACAAACATATATTGGATATTTCATCCATCGATGACTGCATACACTTTCTTCTCAGTAGCACATGGATCCTTCTTTAAAATAGACCGTATCTTAGGCCACAAAGGAACCCTTAGAAAATACAAAAAAAAAAAATAGAAATAACACTTTGCATTGTAACAGATCAAAATGGAATGAAATTAAAAATCAATCATAAAATTAAAAATAGGAGTCAGGCACATTGGTGCATGCCTGTAATCCCAGCACTTTGGGAGGCTGAGTCAGGAGAATCATGAGTTCAAAGCCAGCCTCAGCAATGGTGAGGTGCTAAGCAACTCAGTGAGACCCTGCCTCTACATAAAACAAAAAATAAGGATGGGGATGTGGCTCAGTGGTCGAGTACCCCTGAGTTCAATCATTGGTACTAAAAAAAAAATCTGGGACAGTATGAAGGCAGTTCTAAGAAGAAAGTTCATTGCATTGAGATTGAGTTCATTCATTAAAACAATAGAGTCACAAAGAAACAATCTAATATGACATCTCAAAGTCCAAGAAAAAGAACAAATCAACACTAAAAGCAATAAAAGACAGAAAATAATCAAGATCTGATCCAAAAATCAATGACACTGAAACAAAATAATAAACAAAAAAGGTAATTCTTTGAAACAATAAATAAAATTGACAAACCCTTAGCCAAGCTAACCAAGAAAGAAAGAAAAAACTCAATTTACTAAAATCCATGATGAAAAACAAAATATCACAATGGACACTACTGAAATACATATGACAATCAGAAACTATTTTGAAAATTTATACTTCAATAAAATAGAAAACCTTGAAAACATTGACAAATTTCTAGAGATATATGACCTCCACAAATTGAATCAAGAAGTCACAGAAAATTTAATTACCTTCAAAAGCCTACCAACAAAGAAAAACCTGATAGATTCTCAGCCCAGTTATACCAGACCTTCAAAGAATTAATACAAATCCTCCTCAAATTTTTGCACAAAATAGAAAACAAGGGAATCCTTCCAAATTCATTCTATGAAGCTAGTATCACCTGACAACAAATCCAGACAAAGACACAGCAAGGAAAGAAAACTTCAGACCAATTTCCCTGATGAACATTGATGCAAAAATTCTTATTAAAATACTGGCAAATCACATGCAAAAACATATTAAAAAGATAGTGCACCCTGATCAAGTGAGTTTCAGCCCAGGGATGAAAGATTGGCTCAACACAGAAATCAATAAATGAAATTCATCACATCAATAAAATTAAAGTCAAGAATAACATTATTATTTCAATAGATGCAGGAAAAAGAAACATTTTACAAAATTCAGCATCCATTCATATTCAAAACACCAGAAAAATTAGGGATAGTAGGAACATACCTGAACATTGTAAAAGCTAGATACATTAAGCTCAAGGCCAACATCATTGTTAATGGAGAAATATTGAAAGCATTCCCTCTAAAACCTGGAACAAGACAGGGATGCCCTCTTTCACCACTTTTATTCAACATAGTCCTTGAAACCCTAATCAGAAATTAAGAAATTAAAAGGATACAGATAACAAGCATTCAAAATATCCCTATTTGCTAATGACCTGATTCTATATTTAGAAGACCCAAAAAAACTTCACCAGAAAACTCAGGAACTCCTAAATGAATTCAGCAAAGTGACAGCATATAAAATTAATACCCATAAATCAATTGCATTTTTATACACCAATGATGAATCAACTGAAAGAGAAATTAGGAAAACTATCCCATTCACAATAGTCTCAAAAAAAAATACTTGGGAATAAATCTAGTAAAAGTAGTGAAGGGACTGGGGTTGTGGCTCAGTAGTAGAATGCTTGCCTGGCATGTGTGAAGCACTGGATTTGATTCTCAGCACCATATTAAAAAAGATAAATAAAATAAAGATATTGTGTCCATCTACAACTAAAAAAAATTTTTTAAAAAAAGAGTTGAAGGACTCCTACAATGAAAACTATTGAACACTACATAAAGTAATTGAAGAAGACCTTAGAAGATGGAAAGACCTTCCATGTTCTTGGGTCAGCAGGACTAATATTGTCAAAATGGTCATACTACCAAAAGTGCTATACAGATTCAATGTCATTCCCATCAAAATGCCAATTCCATTTTTCATAGGACTAGAAAAAGCATTTATAAAATTAATTTGGAAATATAAGAGAACTGGAATAGACAAAGCAATGATCAGCAAGAAAAGCAAAACAGGAGGCATCACAATCTCAGATCTCAAATTATACTACAGAGTTATAGTAACAAAAACAGCACGGTACTGACACCAAAACAGTCATGAAGACCAACAGAATAGAATAGAAGACACAGAGACAAATCCACATAAATACAGTTATCTGATACTGGACAAAGGTGCCAGAAACATAGTTTGGAGAAACAATAGCCTTTTTTTAAAAATGGTGCTGGGAAAACTGGAAATCCTTATGTGGCAGGATGAAATTTGTCCCCCCTCTCACCCTGCACAAAAGTCAACTCAAGGTGCCTCAAAGACCTAGTGTTTAGACCAGAACCCCTGCATCTGCAAGAAGAAAATGCAGGCTCAACACTCCAACATATTGGCACAGGAACCAATTTCCTCAATAAATGTGATGACATCAAATTAAAAAGTTTCTGAACAGTGAAAGAAATGATTCAGAGTTTAAATAGAAAGCCTACAGAATAGGAGAAAATCCTTGCCACCTACTCCTCAGATAGGGCATTAATATCAAGAATATACAAAGAACTAAAAAATCTTAGCCCTAGTAAATAAATCAATAAACCAATTAATAAATGGTTTATCTTCAAAAGAAGAAATATAAGTGGTTAACAAATATGTGAAAAAATTTTTAAGATCTCTAGAAATCAGGAAAATACAAATTAAATCTACATTGAGATTTCATCTCACTCTAATCAGAATGGCAATTAACAAGAATACAAGCAACAGTAAATGCTGGTGAGAATGTAGGGAAAGACATAGGTACACTCATACATTGATGGTGGGACTGCAAAATGGTGCAACCACTCTGGAAAGCAGTACGAAACTTCTTTAGAAAACTTGGAATAGAACCAGCATTTGGCCCAGTTATCCCACTCCTCAGTGTATACCCAAAGGACTTAAAATCAGCATACTGCAGTGACACACTAAAATAAATGCCAATGACAAAAGCCAAGTAAATTGTTTGACTCAGCAGAGTGGACAGAACAGAGGAATTGTGGGATATCTGAAGACCAGTTAAAAAACACCAACCCCTGTCCAAAGTGAACTTAATTGCTCTGCTTGCAGATACAATCAAGTCTGAAGTGGGAGATAAAGACCACCTTCAAAGAAGTACGGTCTTTACAGTCAGCAAAATGATGTCAAGAATTCTCACAGCATTCAACTGTTGGTGAGTGGCCTTGAATACAACCAAGCAGACTTCCCAGCATGAAGTTGAATAGGTACAGACTCAAATGTCCAAGATAAAGAAGAAATCACTTCCACAGTGGTAAAGACCCTTTTCACAAATCCAGCACATCAAAGATGTTAAGATCACCAGCCATTCTCCATTACAAAGATCTTGTTCATATGCCCAAAATTTGGGGTGTGATTATATGGTGTCTTCCAGAGGGAAGAAACTCCTTATAAAAGATGTTTCCAAAACTCTCTGGAGAAGAAGCAATTTCATAATACTGTGTCGATGCTGGTGTGGTAATTCAGGAACAGAAAATGAGCACCCCAAGGTCTTCTCAAAGGAATTCCAAACACATGAAAGAAGAAAATGTTGTCAGCGCACTACAATCAAGCTCTTTTTTTTTCCAATTTACTTCATTTTCTTTTAAAAGGATCCAAAAAAGAAAAATTGAAGCCAATCCTGAACATCATTTGGTTGTATTTGTATTTTGTTGACTACAGTCAACAAATACTGGTGGTAAATGATTCTGAGGGAAGGAAGTGTGCTCTGAAAATGAGGCTCTTGTGTCGAATGCATTCCCAATGTACCAACTCTAAATTGTTCTTCTTGGAATCTTTTTGAAGCCTGATCATTCTCAAGGAGATAACAAATACATGACACCATAATGAATAAATAAACACTGCTCATTCGGTGAGGACAATTCCCAGCTGAGGAATGCCTCCCTTTCCATTGCTTTGTAGAAACTTTGTTTTCTAATATTCCAGATCTGCCAATGATGTAATAAATAGTAATGATTATCAATATATAGCATTTGCAATTAATGACATAATTTTTCATAAATATTACCTCATTTAATATCTCTGAGGCTGGACTTATTGTTAATTCCCAATTAACACATGAGGATATGGAGGCTCAGAGAGGTAGATTATTTTTTCTAATAGGACGAAGACTGTGAAAAGCTCACCAGACTTAAGCTTGTACCTACTTGAACTTCTTTGACTTTTTTTTACACCATAAGGCCTCTGACCAATGATGAGATGGTGGAAATATTTTAAAACAATTTAGAAGCATTTCTACAGTATTTTCAAAATACAGGCGAAAATAAAAGACATATAAAACCATAACTATAAAACTTGTACTCATTCCTTGAAACAATAGTTTTTGGGCTTCCTAATGTTACTGTATTTCTACTACATGTTCCTTTCTCAAAAGGCGCTACTGCCAAGTCATCATCAACAAATGGGAAAAGCTGCTCTTGGCAAGTGTCTCAGCCTAAGGACAATTTCCAAAATGTCAAGTGATTTTTTTACTTCAAATTCTGCAATAGCATTTTAGCATAAATAAAAATTTCTATTTTTTACTCTGACATTTCATCTGGTAACATTGGGATTGAGCTTAGCCACAAAAAGCCAACTGTTATAGAGCAATCTGTGTTTACTATTCATAAATAATGTCCCATATAAATAAGAATTACACTCAAATTGACAAAGAAGCTTTTGTGGTTATCACGGGAAGCAAGAATTTCCAAAATTATCCAAATATCAAGTCTTGGCAGTTTGTTCTGTCATCAAGCTGTTGGTAGACCATTTTTCTAAAAAGCAAGCCTTCTCTGTCATTTTTATTACTGTGTAGGCTGCCCTGGAGTCTTTTACTCAGTGCCCAGGACTTTCTGCTTATGTATAAACCTGGAAGGGTACAATAACTTACCAAAGCCACTAATGTTGTCATATTAACTACAGTCTTTGTTGAAAGATTTCGTGTAAGAAAAACTATCAAACTCACCTTTGCAAACTGATCAAATCATTGGATGATTTGATCCATATCATATCTTAAGCTGAGTGTAGTTGGAAGATTGCAGTAGGAAAATCTGGTGAAAAAATTACCATTTTCTCAAATAGTGAGCATTAATCACCTGTCCATAAAGGCCACCACTTCTGGGAAATCATGTTATCCAAAAGGCTGTTACTCTCAGCCCATTCTGGAAATACATGGGTGTATTTTCCCTCAGACTCTACCTGGAGACCTGACATTGATTTTAATATGAAAAGATTCTAAATCCCTGAAAACCCTGTCAGGTCCCTCATATATAGCCCATGAAATACATACACTTTTCCATGTAAATTGACAAAGCAAGCATAGTCAAGAATTTACTATTGATTTGGAAAAAATCACTCTAGGAGAAGAAATGTTTGATTGCCTGTGACTCCTCAAAATAACTTGGAACAACCCTAGCTCCATCTTGTAGAGGTACAAAAGGCATCACTGAACTTTGGAATAAAAGAGACATTATCATTTTGTTCAAACTGCTCCATTTTAGAAAGGATGTAAGCTGCCATTATTATTTGGTTTTTGTTTTTTATGTGAATTCCAGTCATTTTGTTTTTTCATCATGGATAATTATGGACACATTTAAAGGCAGAGAGATGAGTTCAGTAAATTCACGTGTGTATGGGTACCAGTCAGATGAATCTAGTTGCCATCTTTTAATCTCCTTTTCAACATGAGTCAAAAGTTAACGTAGTTATCAATCCTCTTCCAGATATGGCTGAAGATGGTTCACACAAACTAAAATGCATTGCCCTGTTTTGTTTTTTGCTGCTCTTTGCTTATGTAATAATTTAGGTTTTTCAATCTATTGTTTGTCCATCCCATTCTTTTTTTTTTTTAAGCTGGGGATTGAACTCAAAGGTGCTTACCCACTGAGCTACATCCCCAGCCTGTTTTTAGTTTTTATTTTGCAACAAGGTCTTACTAAGTTGCTTAGGGCGTTTTTTTTGTTGTTGTTTGTTTTTTTTTATGGTACTGGAGATTGAACTTAGGGATACTCGACCACTGAGCCACATCCCCAGCCCTATTTTGTGTTTTATGTAGAGACAGGGTCTCACTGAGTTGCTTAGTGCCTCGCCATTGCTGAGGCTGGCTTTGAACTCACGATTCTCCTGTCTCAGCCTCCCTAAGTGCTGGGATTACAGGCTTGCACCACCGCGCCTGGCTTGCTTAGGGTTTTTAAGTTGCTGAAGCTGGCTTTGAAATTTCTATCATCCTGCCTCAGTCTCCCAAAATCTGGAATTATAAGTATGCACCACCACTATAGGTATGCGCCACCAGGCCTGGCTACTCACCCCATTCTTTAAATTAAACCAAACAATCAAATGCAGCATTCAGCCAGCAGCATATAAAAGCAAGTCATAGGCAATCCTACTCTGTGAGCCTGGAATCACTTTGGTTTCTAATCATGCTGTTGCTCCATTCTATCCCAGTTGGGTGTAGTTTCTAATTTATCTATTATCACTCCATGATGAACTTTGTTTTAACCAATTTGATATCTTTGCTGTTCTTTAAAGTAAGGGGTCCTCCTGGCCCTACATGCACAGACTCACCCTTTTATTTGTCATTCCTTTGGACTTCAAGCCCTCCTGAAGAGATATTTAGGAATATGTCAGATTTCGTCAAGGCTACAAATGGGTCAGTGTGTGGCAATGCCATGTTTATAAGCTATGAAGTCATAGTTCCCTCCCAGGGAGACTTGGCCACCATTGCTGTTTGGTGATGCTTTTACACTTAACACCAAACAAGAGTTCATCTGTCCAGAGAAGTGAAGAAAGATGTCATTGTTTCTCCTGTTACCACTGTTGAAGGTAATAGAGATACTTGATGCCTGTTTTATACTCACCTGATAACATAGGAACAACTTAGAAAATGAATTCTAAACATTAAAAGACATGCTCTTAAACAACAAAAGACATGCTCATGAAGTTAATTTCTTTGCCAAAGAATTCAAAATTGAAAATCCTGTTCTGCTTAAGTATTTGCAATAACATGCTACAGTGATTTTAGGCACTGTTATCCAAAGTAATGTGAACAATAATGGTTTATTTAACCCTATCTTGTCTTTGACAACCCAATCCAACATTTTGAACAGTAAGATGCACTAATCTGTTAGTCATTTCCTGTCCCTTTATTGACATATATAATTGAAGAGTAAATTAGTCAATGAAAAAATATGTGGTGAAGATCATAAAAAAATGTACTAATCAATGATGGATAAGGCCTGGATCTGGAGAGGTGTGTGCACATACTGGGACACATATGCATGTTTCAGAAGCAGTAATTAGTTTTAATTGATCCCTTCTCTAAGACTCCCAGTCTCTCTGCTGTCAACAGCATGAATATGTACATTGGTGAGTTCCCAACTAGGAGCAAAGTCTGTCGCCAAAGAGCAGAGTAAGTTAACTAGTCCAGAATGAAACAAATGAAAATAAAATTCATGATGTTTGTTTTAGTAATATTATGCTAATTAGCTAATTAGGCTAGAACATCAATGGCTCATGAATGTTCAAAGAAAACCTTATCTCGTTTGAGACTAAATTGCTAACCCACTATTCAACTTTCTTCTCACTCTAAAAATCTATCTTCTAGCACTCTGATATCAACAGAACAAAATAAAAACTCAGCACAGAGGGGCCCTTGGAGAAGCAGAAACCATTTCTGAGGTTGGATATAAAATTCTTCATCTCATAAAGAGATACACTAAGCTTCCCTATTTCTAGTTAGAAACTTTTTGATGCTTTTAGTTTTTTAAATTTGAAATTCTTGAATTATTTAATTTTTCCCTTTCCCTTTATTCCATATTTAGCCAGTCTTCAAATCTTACAAACTTTCACCTTTATAAGGTGCATTTCTCAAATGCATTTATTTCTTTAAAATTTCTGCTTCCACATCTTCATGACATCATGGCTGAAGTATGACAACAGCCTTTTAACTGTCCCCTCCATTTCCACCTATTCTAATATTATATACCATAGTGCCTGGAGAGAAAAATAGAGTTCCATAAAAGGCTTCTCACGGTCTATCAGAACAAGTTAAAAATGCTGTTACTCCACTGTTCTTTGTACCCATGTAAATTGATCCACCAATTCCCAACAAAACACTCAGCCCAGTTACTTGCCCCCAACTGATATTTTCACTCTCCTCCCCTATAATGTCCATGAGAACCTAAGCTTTATCAGGAGCCATGTTCAGACCTAACCTCCCTGGTTCAGCTTATTGGTGTCACAGTGAATTCTCTTTTCCTCTGATGCTGTTAAGCACAAGTAGACTTTCTGTTCCAATCCAGACCTTGGTCTTATTTTCAATAATTCTTTTATTTTCAGAATCATTTCATGTTATTTAGGTCCTGTCATCCCAACTAGATTACAGACTCTCTAACAAATAATTTAAATAATTTAATTATATATTATATATAATTAATATAATCTAAATTAATAAAATGAAGGACTGAGGATGTAGCTGACAGGTAGAATGCTTTTCTAATGTGTAAGCCCTCTGTTGGATGCCAGGATCACAAAATAATTTAAATTAATTAATTAACAAAGAGAAACTGAGGGCAAGAGCTAAGCACAGAGTTTTTCCTTTATCAGGGTCAAACAAAAGCTGTTTATCTCTCTATAATAATTCTTTTATAAACATATTACTGACTTCTCATTTAGTGTAGTGTTTATGAATCTTCACTCAGTAGGGACTTCATTCAAATAAATATTTTCCTAAGCATTGAAGTATAGTCATAAACTGAGACAACGCCCAGAAGTTTATAACTTGGAATTTCAAAAAAAGAGCATTTTAAATAAAAGAAATAAAAATTCATTTTCAAACTGATTATATTTAAGTAAAGTGACTGAAAATCACAAAACTCACTTGTACTAACTCATATTTGTTTTTTTTTAAAAAAATAGTAAATTAAAGGAAAACTGCGCCAAATTAACTTGTGCAAAGAGGTGAGTGGAGAATCAGACCCAGACATGTTCTCACGCTTAGGCCAGGAGCCCCTCCACACTAGGCAGGCGGGAAGCCCAGTCTGGGTAACGCCCAGCAGCAAGTCTGAGAGTCTGTCTAGCTGACAGTCTGGGCAGATTGACCAAAGGGAGAGAATGTTGTGAAGTGAATGTCAAGAAAGTGATAAGAAAACACATGAAACTGCAATAAATCTACCACACATTCAGAAATGCAGAAAATACAATGAATTTCTTACAGTATTCATCTTGACAATTAAGAAATTGGAAACAATCTAAAATAGATCTCAATATGTGAATGGCCAGTATAAATTTCAGGAGAGACATCCCAGAATTCTCAAAAAACATGTCAACAGAATCAGACCACTTGCCTAGACAAGGTGAAGTAAGCTAGATGATGGGAAACCTGGTTTTAAAATATGGGAAACTGGTTCAAATTTTTTAATATTTCAAAAGCCAAATAAAATAAGTCAAAGTGCCAGGTTTGACCCATATATTACCAGCTTGCTACTATGATATAAGTGGTGAAATGTTTTTGAAAATTATTTGTTAGATAATTTTAAAATGTTCTTTGTTTAATATTAGGGAAAATGAGCATAGTTCTAATTACTTAAAATACATATGTATAGAAAAAAATGGCTAGTGGGAAAGATGTCAAAATAATAGCCATGTGTGAAGGGAGACAATATATACTTTTCTGTAATTTCAAAATTCTCTTCAATCAAGAACTTATTACCCTATTTTTAAATGTATTTCTATTTTATTAACATATACTAATAGCACATATTAATGAGGTTCAGTGTGATATTTCTATACATTCATACAGCATACCTTGATCACATCTAACCATCTTTATTTTACTCTCCCCAATCACTGGTAATCACTGTTCTGTTTTCAGATTGACTTGTTTTAGTTTCCACATAGAACAGAGAATATGCAGTACTTGTCTTTCCACTTCTGGATTATTTTACTTAACATAATATCCTCTAGTTCTGCCCATTTTGCTGCAAATGACAAGATTTCATTCTTCTTAATCACTGAATAATACTCCATTGTGTATATATGCAACATTTCATCTATTCACCAGTTGATGGGCACCTCAGTTGATTTCAAAACTCAACTGAATGGTGCTGCATTATACACGGTTGTGCAGGTACCTGTTTGGTACACTGATTTCATTTCTTTTGGATATATGCCCAGAAGTGGGACAGTTGGATCATATAGTAGATCTATTTTTAATTTTTTGAGGCTCCTCCATTCTGTTCTCCATGGTGTTTTTACTAATTTACATTCTCCAAAACAGTATAGTGTTCCTTTTTCTTCACATTCTCACCAACATTTATTTTTTTAACCTTTTTTATAACTTTATTCATTTATTATTACATTTTTATGTGGTGCTGAGGATTAAACCCAGTGTCTCGCATGTGCTAGGCAAGTGCTCTACCACTGAGCCACAACTCCAGCCCAACCAGCATTTATTTATTTATTTACTTACTTACTTCTTTATTTCATACGCCATTTTTACTGGAGTAAGATGGTGTCTCATTGTAGTTTTTATTTACACTTTTCTAATTGCTAATGATAGTGAGCATTGTTTCATATATTTATTGACAATTTGCATTTCTTCTTTTGAAAAGTGCCTGCTCAGATCACTTGTCCATTTTTAAAATTGTATTAGCTGGAGCTTATTATTAAGATTTTTGTGTTCTTTATGTATTCTAGATATTAATCCTCTGTCAGATGAATAACTGGGAAATATTTTCTCCTATTTTGTAGATTGTCTCTTCATTCTGTTGATTGTTTCCTTTGGTGTACAGAAGCTTTTTAGTTTGATGGAATATCACATTTGCTTGTTTCCTGTCGAGGTTCTATCCAGAAAATCATTACCTATACCAATGTCTTGAAGTGTTTCTCCTGTTTTCCTCTAATAGTTTCAGAATTTCAAGTTTTACTTTTAGGTCTTTGAACCATGTTGTACAGGGTAGAGATAGTGGTCAAGATTCAGTCTTCTGCTACACCACTTATTAAAGAGGTTGTTCTGTCTCCAATGTATGTTTTTAGCATCTTCATTAACAATCAGTCAGCACAAAGAAAGAAAAATGTGTTTGCTGAGCCCTTCCTATGGGTTCAACATTAATGTTGCATCATGGATTAGGTGATGCCCATAGAAAGGGACAACTTATAAAGACTGGCATCTATTTATTTTTCCAATCTATCATGTTAAAATTTTGTTTGTATATGGTTATGAGACCCCATTGTTTTGAACCATTCCAAAACTGTGTAATGTAACATCATTAACTGGTTAGAAACATTGCTAATGCAGTTATAAAAATAAATGAAATACTACATATAAAGCCCTTACCCCAAAGACAATAAATAAATGGTAACTTCAAAATATTCAGAATTCATAGGGACTAGGGGTGCCTTATTCTCAAATGAGAACTAAAAATGAAGGATTACATTACTTTTTTGAGGCTAACAATAGATATATAAATACCAAAGCCGGGAATAAGTTCGTAAAATGAATAACTGCCAGCAGAAATACAATGCCCATAACATAAACTAGATCAATCTTTTTTCAAAAGAGAAGAGGAACAAGATGCAATGGTAGTTCACTTTTTATGTCATCAGTTAGAGGTTGATTTACATTTACTTTTCAGTCCTATACTCAGGTTATTACTATAAGGCAGAATCACGTGCATATTTGAAATGTTTTCCATTGCATTCCAAGGCAACATTTGGTATGATTTTATTTAGATGAATTTACAAAGAAAGAACCCAGGGCCTTATGTGTACTAGGCAAGAGCTCTACCACTGAGCTACATTTCCAGCCCAAAGAAGAATCTTTCGACTATGTCTACATGGTTTAATAGACATTTTAGAATTGAGAAACTAGCTGAATAACACTGTGGCCAGTACTGCAGGACTATCCCTTAGAAACCAGGCATCCTGGGCTGTTTTTACACTGCTTTTTCTTGCCCTTGCCTTCCAGCCTTAGCTGGGCCCTTCCAATTGACAGCTTCTGCAGAGCCATGGCAGCACCGGTATAGCAGTTCTTGCCTGGTATGAGTCATGTAAGCCTGGGAGCAAGGACAAGAAACTTCCTCATGAAGAGGCCACTCTTGACACTCTTTGTTCACTGATCTATTTTCCCTCTGCTGACCGTGGATGCTCCCATCTCAGATGCTGTGTTGGACTCAGTGCTCTTGGGTTGGATTCCTGCATTCTGTAGTAGTTTCTGGCTCCCATTAACTTGACTTCAGAAACACTTGCCTTTAACTTGCCAGTGCTATGCCAACCTTGGCTCCTGCTGCCCTTGAAACTATTATCTATGGCTCAATTATTAGCTTCTCTGAACCATCTTCACACTACTCCATACACGAACCCATTGTGTCTCAGATTCTACCCCACCTGGTAGGGAGGAAATTATGTCCCTGATCCTTTTAGTCCTTGACCAAGTCTCTAATTCCTAGTTTCTCACAATCCAGCAATAAAATGTGATCCTAGGTGTAACTCCTTTGGGAAACATTAGCTCGACTATTGCCCTAAGTTTTTAAAGTATATGCTTATCATAGCCTGTTTGCCCTCTTTTGTTTTTGCTCCCTGTTTGGTCAAAGTTTATGACTTATCTCCAGTCTTTATTATCCACTGTGTGCCATTCCAAAACTCTTTGAACACATAAAGGTGTTTAAAGACTTAGAAGAGCATAGTCTCTGATGTAAACATTTCCAGGAATTACTAAGATGATGTACTAGATAACCCTCAGATCATCAGGTGACTTTCAACAAAATAAATTTATTCATAGCTACTTTTCTGTTTGTATTGACCAAATGTAGAAATTATTCTGCATTCTCCAAACTCAAGCTAAATAACAGTGAGAATACATTCACTTCACTGTCGGGAAGATTCAAAACTTTACCATGGGTGGATGTGGATTGTCTGTTGTCATATTTTTCAATAATTTCAGAGTCACATAGGACACCCAAACAAGTAGCAGACAAAAAGCATAAGAAAAAGAATAGTGCTCTCGTTTAAAAAAAAAATCTTTGAGAATGTATATTAATGATAATATTCACATGTAGATCAACTGATTTTATTTAGTTTTCATTTTAACAAGAGTGTCTAGTTTCTAGACTAGGAGGGAAGATATAGTGTTATCTGCCACATTTGTACCAGCCACTCCAACGATTGCTTTCAGTCTCTGTTTGCAGCCACTCAGCCCAGCCAGCTCTCCTATCCACTTGGCACTGTAGATAACCTCAGACACAAGCCTTCTGTAAAGGTGATAACTCTGAATCTCAGACACTGAGCTCACATAGTTATCGTGAGTACACACAGGTCTCCATAGCCAGAAGAGAAAAGGATGCCAGAGTTAGAAGTCATCAGCAACTTACAACATGCAGAGGAAGGAGAAGTCAAATTACAGCAAACGGAAAAGTACACTGCATGTCCCTGTCAGTACAAAGGCACATCCCTCTCCAGTGATGCTGAAATAGGAGTTAGTTTCCCGGGCCTGGGTAAGCTTGGGAGTTCTCTACTGCCATGGTTTAGGTTTGAACATGCAGGTGAGATCCAGAAAATCAAGTGTCACATGACCATCTCTGTTAACTAGAATTGAGGTATTTTTCAGTCTTCCAGATAAGAAAAGGAAGCTTTAAAGAGGCTCAGTTTTCCAGATATTTGACTCCCTGTTTCTGCTTCTAAGGAATAGTTTTATACCTAGGAATATGTAGTAATATTATTTCCTCCTTAAATTAGGATAAAACTTGAGAGATTTAAAACATCATATTTCATTTCACATTACTTGGGACATAAGAAATTTAAAAATGATGAATATTTTAGGTAATCATTTAGCCCTAAGTCTCACTTTAAATCAAACAGTATTATTTGAGGACAAAAGTTTCTAAGACAATTATATAGGAACACTGGAGCAAATGAATTGCAAGTTAGCATGTTTGTCTCTGCAGGCAGTCATTTAACAACATTCTCCTTTTTCCACAGGGAGTTCAGGAACAGAGAACCAGGACATTACTTGTTCTGTAGCTGAGATATGGCATACGAGGGGTCACTGTCATGATATAAATGTGTCCATGCAGCCCAGTGTCTCACAGGCCAGGAAGAAGAAGAAATGATTAAATACCCCAGTCAATGTGGCTCCTGCCTGGGCACTGCAAAAGGGCTGAAAAATCTAGTGTTTTATAACATATTCATTAACATTATCAGATTCTTATTCTCTCCAGCATAGTTTCATAAAATAGAGAATAGCCTGATTGTATAGATCTTTCCAAAACAGCAATGTATACTTTAAATAAAAAATCAAGATTGTCTTCAAATTAGAATGTCTAAATCTGCTCATTAATGGAAAGTCTACTTAAGCTTGCAACTTTGCCTTTCCAAGTTAAACCCTGACTTTGAAACATCACTGGCAAATCTGAAAGTAAAATAAGAAAAAGTGAAGCAATGGAAAAACCTCCCCTGGCTTGCAGTGCTGAACAGAAGGTATTTCCAATCCTCAACATGTGTTTTAGAACTTGCTTTTATGAGGAGGAAACATCATTGCACAACTATGTCATGGAGATCACTTCATAAGGAAAACAAATTTCTCTAGAAGTAAATTACCTTTATTTTTGCATTTGTAAAAGAGACAACATTTAGAGAGAGCAATTCCAACTTAATCTCCTTCTCTATATACTTTGAAGGGTATCATCTATTCTGGAAACAGGCCTTTACATTTTCCTGGCAGAAACTTCAACATAGATTATTGATTGATAATTTACCTAAAATGAAATTTTCACTACATGAGAGAAAGATATGTAGATGCTCATTTTATTTTGGTGTTCCAAATTCAAGTGGTATATATATATTTTTTTAAAGTAAAGCACAATTTTTCTTTAGATCATCAATCTTCTCTTGTTTGTAGTAAATAAAATACTAAGATAACAGAAAGCAAAAATTTTTTGAGGAAAAATTATTTCTCAAAAGCTTTCTATATAGTATCTTTAAAAGTGGAACAGTGGTGATAAAGTTGCATCTGAATCAGTTATCACTAAAAAAACTATTAGAAATTATACCAATATCTGTTTTCAAATAACTACAACTTAGTTTTTTCTCAGACTGTGAAAATTTTCTAATCTACTATATTTTTCTGTACCTTCCAGGCCAGAGCCATTTATAGTGAGTAGTCAAAAATGAGTTTTCCTCATCCATTGAGAAAAGAGTTAGCATTTGTTTGATCACATAGGGACAAGTTAAGCCAATTATGCAACCCTCCATATGACAGCGTTTTTCTCAGCAAAGGGAAGAACTGAGTGATATCTTTACCCATGCCCTCTCTCTCCTGCTTTTATGTTATTCTTCTTTACACAATGAGGAATGAAATCAGATTTTTATAAAAACTTTTAAAAATGTGAAACAAATGCTGTCTATGTGCTCTATACTTCCAAATTTGTCAACAGAAAGCAGAGTAGAATATTTGTTCCTACAAACTCACCTGCTTTCACCCCTTAGCACCACAGCCAGCTTCTTTCCAGGGTCCTAGCAGCAGTGCCCACACCACTCACTTCTATACCCCTTCTTCTTCCTTGAGTCTATGGTGAAGAAACTCATACAGGTACTGTGTCTGGATGTAGTGGTCCATATACTGTTAGATTTTTGACCCATGTACTCAATGAAATAAGATAGATACAGTAAATGTATGAATATGACCTTTGGAAACAGTTATTTTTAAAATCTTCATAACCATTTTCTTAAAATTGGTTTGTAAACTATTCATAGGTCTACCTAATTTGTTCCTGGAATACAAAGTAATTATTTGCTTGCTAGTCATAAAATAGATATCTACATATGACCCCTTAAGACAACTGAATTAATAATTATCATAGACCAACTCTCCACCCTTTGGTGTTACAAATTATAAATGAACAAGATATAGCCCCAATGTCAAAGAATTCAGTTTAGGGGAAAGTCAGTGACGTAAACAAAAATTTACTGTATAGTCTTGGAGAATAACAGAATTGAAGCCTGTACATGGTACAGAAAGGAATGAAAGCAGTTTTGTTCATTTGCTTGTTTATTTGAGGCTCACTCAAAGTCCATCTGCTAAAAATAAGCATATTCTTCCCCAAACCTGCCATGCTGCTGTGCAATTTAACAATGAATTAATCATTTAGGATAGTGAATTGCTTCCCTAAAGCTTGCATACAATTTGGTGTTACTTGGAAAAGACGGATGCCTTAATACCTATTATCATATTAACAAGGATTCACTCATTCTGAAAAGGGGGAGGACGCAAGATATGTGTGCTTCAGTGAGAAGATAATGTACAGGCTAATTCATCGGCACAGCGCAACAAGGACTAGCTAAAATGGGACATAAATTCAGGACTAGAAAATAGACCAGATTTGTGAGAGCATGAACTGAGAGTAACTAGGGATTGTCCAGACCAGATTTCTTCAAAACAAAGCTATTACTCACTGTTTCTCCTAAAATTAGATCACTAATTAATCAATTGACACATGTTTATTAGACACATTTCTTTCACATTATGTTTTTATAATATAGTCTTTGGAGTCAAATTAAGACCACCCTCCTTTTTCCTAAGACTGATTAAAGATTTCCTCTTATATCATTGCCAGCAAATATCAAGCAAATATAATTCAAAAACTGAGATTTCTGATGCCGATGCATTAGAAGTTGCTGGCTCAGATGGTTGTTAGCTGAGTTTCCTCCTGCCCCTCCCATACAGGACTGCTTTAGATTGCTGCTGCCGTCTTTATGTTCTCTTTAGATAGTCACCAATTTCTCTTCTCCTTACAAGACAGTTGATGCCAGCCACTCCACATAATCTTTCTTTAATCATCTTCATCAATTTTCTTTCCATCCCTGCCTTAAGCAATGAGGAAAAAATGAAAATTTCTAAGTGTTTAAGAGAGTAAAGTTCAAGAGAGGCCAAATAATGACTCAGTATCACTAACTTTCAACAAAATTTGAGGCCACAATTGGGTTCCACATTTGTCTCCAATTCTCCTATAATCTTTATTACACCAAGATCAAGGAAAAAACACTTGTCATTTTCACACCATGTCTGCATAGTACCTTGGAACATTGCAATTCCATTGTTGCTAAGTCTACCATTTTTCTTCCAACTGGTAAAAAACATATACACGAATTCTTGAAAGACGTTTATTTCTAATGAAAATAGTACACTGATATACACAAGAAAAGACACTTGTATAAATGTAAAGAAAATCTTTGTTTCTAATTAGCTAATATTAAGACTAGACATTTTTAAAGAAATTTATACAGTAACATGAATTTATTTGATCCCATGTAGGACAAAATATCATTATAAAGAAAATGAAAAAGAAAAGTCCTTCATTACCCATACCCCATATTGAACATATACTAAGGTGTATACGCTATTGCACAAAAATCAGTGTCTTGATATATAATCATACCTATGTCCTCTGATACTATTATTATTATTTCCTATATATGCCATTAATTGCTAAAGAAGAAATATAAAAAGAGAGGGACAAAAACAGAATGAGGAATCATTTAATCTCAGCTGTAGTAAAAGCTGTGTAGTTGAAGGAAAGCTTTCAGCCTATTCTGACAGGAGTGGTTTAACTTTGACTTATTAAACTCATAAGAGTAGCGTAAGGTTTTAAAAACCCATGGGTCAAGGAAATTTCCAAGCAAATTCTTTAAATCACCAATTACATTGTGGTACTCTCCCACCTTCCCACCTCCAGCCAGGATGCTTTGTGGAACACAATGCAACAGACTTGAAGACTGTGACCTTCACATCACTTTTCTGCATTTATCACACATTTGGGAACAGAATGAGCTAGGATCCTGACTCACTGCAGCTGGATTATAAATGAAGAAGATTGGCCGCACCCATTTCTCCTGGGAATTGTTAGAAACATATTAGGGAGAGAAAACCTGACCCATATATTTCTTGACTAAAACATCTCAATTTAATAAAGACAAATTATTCTCCTAAATCAGCTGTTTCCTTATGAAATAAAGATGTTGTCTTCCCTTCTCATTGTGAAATGGAAATCCACTCTGGGACAGAGAGATGTCAAGGTGCCCATTGTTGAAAGCATGAAAATGACACTAGCTGCCTAAAAATCATGAAATGGAAGGCAAACTTATTTAAAAAAGTACACAAATGAATAACTAGCTCAGGTTTCATATAATGAACATATTTTTAGAGTATACAAAAAAATCAGAGGTGGTATTAAGTCAGGGTTGTTCATCTACATCACAATTCACTATGTGGCCACAAAACAAAACAAAAACAAAACACAAAACAGGATGTGGAAAGCCAATCCAGGGTGACTAAATATTGAAAAATTAAAAACAGAGGTGGGAATAAAATCACGTAAAACCTGCCCTGGTCTTATTATGTGAAGTAAATATGGTGTTAGGCCACATAAATGTGAACGAATACCCTTCAGTCATTGCAATGGTAAAAATGGAGCCCTATTTATCAAAAAATTCCCATTTACCCAGAACCCATGAAAAAAAGAATCATGTAACTCAGTTATAGAGGCTACATCTATAAGACAAAGAGAGTACCTTATGAATCTGAAAAAAATTAAGTTTGAGTTATTTACCATACATTTTTAGTATTTTAGTACTTTGCTGCATTTTATTGTCTTCAAATAAGGTTACAGTCTTACTAAATATTGTATTGGTAGGTTAATGACAATATTCAGAATATTTCAATCCTCAATCATACAGCCTAAATCAGAGTTTGGCCTAAGACTTAAATGACTACACACCGTACGTTGCCTTGAGGAAAGCTTTTTAAAAAAGAAACTGGGGAAACTTCATTCTTCAGTCTTTTCAACTGTGGTTTAGTTACAGAAAAGGTAGGATGAAAGTCTTTATTCCTAAACTGAGGCCTTCTGGTTTTTTCCCCTGATTCCTTTACTCTTCCATTTCACTGGTGTGGAATTGACATTAATGTAGGGCTAAGTAATTTGCTCCTTCATGACAAGGTCATGCAAAAAGAAATCAGAGACAGTGATGTGTGTCAGAATTCCCAAATCCCCTCTTCACTGCTTGGCGTGTGGAAAACAATGATCCAACTTTGGGTCAGTCTGTGCTTCTACTAAGTGTTTCATAAGGTGACCTGCTCCAGACAACCTTTCCGTCCACCTAGAATTCAAGTGGGTAGCAAGCACTCATTCAAAGTGTTGCCTTTTAGGGTTAATTTGTGACTTATCAAAAAAAAATTTTTTTTCTTCTAATTTCATCCAATACAAATAAGTTTGGGAAAAAACTTTAAAATCTTAAGCAGAAAATTTTGGAAGTTCCACAAATAAAATCAATCATTTAGTAGTGACAAATATCTTTATAATACTTATGATTTTTTAAAAATAATTATCGATTACTTTTCAAATTAGTCTAGAAGAAAATGTCCCATCAGTAGCTTGTACCTGTTAAACTACTTGAGGATCTGTTTTGTGAGTAGGGAACAAAAGGGAAGATGGAGATAAGGGAGCTACACACACACACACACACACACACACACACGGAGGCAGGGGGAAGGCCATGTTACCCATATGTACTTTGCCAAATGCCTGGATATCTTTAAGGTTTCCCTATGTTAACAATGCATGTACTCAGCCTTGATATTTACTTTGTGCTGACCTCTTAACAAGTAAAATTGGCAGTAATCAAATCAAGAACCAAATAAATGAACCAAGTATTTTATCTTATGGTTATTCTATCTCTGGTTAATTATATCTGGTCAGGAAATTAATCAAAACGTTCAAGATTGTTTTTGGCAAACACGAAGGCATCCAACATAATATGCTTGCATTAATAATAACCTACTGCCTATGTAATTTTGTATTAATTATTTAGCCTTCTCCTTGCCCCCTCCCAAAACTACCCATTCAGAAAAAAACTAGCAAAAAAGAGGAAAACTTCCATTTTCTGTCAAAATTTACATAAGGTGTGGATTTTTCCAACTTGTACAATTTTAAGAATATTTTAATTGCAATGGAAGTCTCATCCTGTTTTGTGTAAGTAGGGATTTAGGATGTATTATACAAAAACAGAAGCATCACAAATGAGCTAATCTAACATGAGGTAGTGAAGTGCTGTTTTCCAAATTAATATGCCAGCAACTATATAAGAACCAAGATTTGCCCAAGACATGTTTTTGATCTCAGAAGCAGTCAGGGAACCTGTTGGTACTAACTCAGTCCATCAATCCATTAGCAAAATATGCTGTCAATGCTGTGGGCTTGATCTCACATCCACTCCCTCCCTGCACAAGTGATTAAATTATTCTTTCTACTAATGGCAACTGTCTAAACATTATACATATATTCTATTCTGGAAAGCTTAAAAAATAGGATATTGATAAAATTAAATAACAATACTGTAGTCTTGACAAATATGCCCAGGAAATTCTGGTAGAAGCATCAAATACATGCCTAATTCTATATTGCAGCAAAAGATTGTTCTTTTCTTCGGCAGTTTGTTCAAAAACAAAAAAGAACAATTCTATTTAAATAAATGTCTGACTTTATATTAAAACTATTTCAGAGTCTTTCCCACTCAACCTGACAATAATAAACATGCTACAAAATATTGATTTACTAAGCTTGACTTCTTGTAATAGTCTCACCTTATTTTCCTACTAGAAACCTGAGGCACAGTTCTTAGGAGACACCCTCAAAGATACAGAAGCAGACAGAAATTATAGCCCTAAGTCCCAGGTCTGAGTTTTTTTTCCTACAATACTTTCCAGAATGTGTGCAGCTTTGAATTTCTTGAAACACAGCTCTTGGTTTTTGTAGAAATAAAAATTGTCACATCTCTTAACTACATTCTGAAAATTTAAGCTAGGAAAAAAAAAGTATGTCCCACATTTACTAAATTTTTTTAATAGAAAACTCTTCTTTCAACAGTGTTCAAAAATCCAGGTTAATTATATGACATAGGTAACAAGTGGTCTCCATCTTCTCTAGGTGCCAATCAGTGTGAAAACAGGTATTTGGGTCAAAGCTCTTCCCTGTCATAAAAAAACAAAAGAGAAATTTGTTGGAAAAGCAAGAATGTACTGAAATGTGTGTTTGTTGTAATATACTACCGACCCTTATTCCTAAAATCACCATTGCTTTCTATTTTCCTTCTTTGGAGGACATCTTTTTGTACTCTGCTAAGTTAAAAATAAATAAATAAAACACAACAAGACCATGCAATGATTTTACAGAATCCTAAATTAAGTCCATTAACATTTTCTTGGGCTACTTGGTGTACAAGAATGCTGAGACTAAGTAAAAACTGAAAATGCTGTGTGGATTATGTGCCTCCATTTTTTCAAAGCCATCTTCCCTCTGTGAACTTCCTCCCAAAGGCTGTAGAATCTGTATGGGAATTCTTTTGTTTCACAAGATCTTCCTGTTTAAATCTCTGCTTCATGCATGTTTTTTGTGTATTTTAATGCAAGGCAGTTCATCAGAGAAATAAGCATGTCATCATCTGCTTATCCCTAATTAGGATGAATCTTTTCTTCACATGTCTTAGCCAAGAGCTGATGTATTTTTTTTTTTCAGGTAGCACATTTGGGCAAGTGGTTCTGAAGGACTTACAATGAGTTTTAGAAAAGAGAAAAACATCATTGTTCTGTTGTATACTACTGAAATGGATCCATGGGCCATTTGCTGGCTAGAGATGAAGAGATGAATGATCATCCTGGTTTTAAAAGGCAAGCAGCAGTGACACCTTTCAGCAAGGGTTGGCAGCACTTCTGGGAGCCAAGAAGATGTCTGGAGATTTTTGGAGGTGTTTCCACCATGCATATGGAATTTAAAAAGCAACTTACTCAGTTTATTTAGATGGCCATTTACTCCTTCCAGAAGAGAGGGATCATGAGTTAAGAGGCTGCCTATTGGAGAAAAAGGATGTGGAGCAAAAGAGCAGAGGCTTTGTTCAGGGCTATGACTCTTATCTGACCATGGACAACTTCTTTTACAATCAAATTGGTCTGGTGAAAATGCCTGACTAGGACCCCTCCATGAGCAAGCATTTCTGTGGGTGCAGCAGTAGGACCAAACATAGACATCAATTAAAAATCACTCAGTACAGTCAAGTAGTGCCTACAGTGGTCTCTTTTCAAGATAGTTTATTTCTATAACCTAAGTCTTTTTTTTTTTACTTTTTTTCCCATATTTTATTTATTTGTTCTATTTAGGCTTACATGATAACAGAGTGCAATTTGATTCATTGTACATATGTAGAGGATAATATATCAATTCTCTAGCTGTAAGTTGTATAGAATCACAACATATATGCAGTCA
>CM053409.1:78125147-78158206 GCA_028644305.1 Xerus rutilus | reverse complement strand
TTTGCTGCATATGGATTTCCAGTTTTCCCAGCACCATTTGTTGAAGAGGCTATCTTTTCTCCAGTGTACATGTTTGGCTCCTTTATCTAGTATAAGGTAACTGTATGTAAGTGGGTCTGTCTCCGTGTCTTCTATTCTATACCATTGGTCTACATGTCTATTTTGGTGCCAATACCATGCCGTTTTTGTTACTATAGCTTTGTAGTATAATCTGAGGTCAGGTATTGTGATGCCTCTTGCCTCACTCTTCTTGCTAAGGATTGCTTTGGCTATTCTGGGTCTCTTATTCTTCCAAATGAATTTCATGATTGCCTTTTCTATTTCTATAAGAAATGATGTTGGGATTTTAATTGGGATTGCATTGAATCTATATAGTGCTTTGGGGAGTATGGCCATTTTGACAATATTGATTCTGCCTATCAAGGAGCATGGGAGATTATTCCATCTTCTAAAGTCTTCTTCAATTTCTTTCTTCAGTGTCTTGTAACCTAAGTATTATTGTGGATTCTACAGAACAAAGAAAAACTCGCAGGAACTTGCTCCAAATTCATAGTGAGTAAAGTAAATGGAAAGAGATAGAATGAAACTGCAATAATCTTGATAGAGGCAGGAGGTACACTTTAATGAGATGTGATCAAAGCATACTGAAATGTATATTAAAAATGGAAATGGAAGGATGTGCTGAAATATATGAGGATTTATGTCTCCTTAAATGCCTTTCATAGAAACCATCTATGAAAACTACTTTATAGCAATGGATTACTAGCAAGATCTATAAGATCTAAGAGAAACTATGACATAGCCCAGGGATCTCTAGGCCAAAACAGATAGGGTTTTAGTTTGAAATCTTCTCTGCCACTTGCTATCATTATTATCTTAAGTAAATCTCTCCATCTCCTCAAGACTTCCTTTCCTCAATTAAGGAACATCCAACTTATACAGTCATTATAAGTAATAATGAGATAATCCATATTTATATGCATAAAGAGCTCAATAAATGTTGGTTGTCATGCACATACTGGCTGCACTACTCTAAGACCAGCTATTATGACCATGGTTGGGGCTGTGGTGAATGCTTACATTTGGTGCTCCCTCACAAAAGCTGCAAACTCAGGATCATTGGCATACAGTTCCAAAATTCTCATTCTTTCTTGAATTTCCTTAAACACAAACAAACAAAAAGAGGTCACATACTGCATTAGAAAAACCTCATCAGCCTTTTGGAAGATCTAATTATTAGGAATTGTGAAATTTGGGGCTATCCAAGGGAGAGCTGTAAGAAAGCATTTGCAAAATGGGAGGTTCTACATGTACTACTAGATATTACATGGACTGCTCTAACCCTAACATATATTTCTGAGAAAGGAAGTGAGGAAGGAAAGACTATTTACTAATAATGGAAATGAGTCAGTTGGTGAGGAATAAGGTACAGCTCAAAGTTGAATATTTCTGCATACTACGTTGGCTGGGAGAAATCATAAGGTAAGAATGAATTGTATAATATTTTCATCCTTTCTTGAAGCCCGTGCACATGCATGCACACACGTACATCCATCAGCAATAGCAGCAGCAGCAGCTGCTCCACAACAGAAATGCATAAATTTCCTACCTCTTTGGAAAGGTCAGTGCTCTCATACATCTGTCTGATTTCTTCTCTGCTCAAACCACCAATCACTGCTTCATTAGCGGAGCTGCGGAAGGGATGCCGAGGATGGGGTTCCTCATATTGCTCCCTCCTGGCCATGTGGCTTTCATATGCAGGGTTATACTTGACAGCATTCTCAATGGATGAGAGGCTGTCAGGCTGCCTGCTGGAGCCAAAGGAAAAAAGATATGACTGATTCAAGTTCTTTGTATGTTTTACTACTTGGAAGACTATTGGGGACAAGATTTTTGTTGGGGTAGAAAAAGAAAGGCAATAGACATAAATGGGGTGGGGTAACTGTGAAATATCCAGATCTCAAAAATTATTTATTAAGTGTCATTATTATCTCTTCAACTAAATAGCAAGCACCCTGTGGCACTATTTCATGTTTCATTCATCTTATTTTCTCACAGTGCCTGAGAATCAACACATGTCGGTTGGAAAATGTTTGCCAGTAGGTCCTATTTCATTAAACAAATACAGCTCCATCATTCTCAGACTTAAACATAGAAAAAATCAGTGCATAACCACACTGAAACTCTGACAAAAATACAAATATTGGGGAATAGCAGCATATGGGCCTCAAATTCAATTCAGGTCTATAAATATTTAATGTGCTTTCATTATACACCTAAAACTGTTTTAGATGCTAATAAAATTTTTAAAAAATCAAAATCTTTGCCCTGAATGAGATTATAGTCTGGTAAAAAATCAGAGTCAATAAGAAGCATAAGAATAATGATGGAGGTATGTCCTGGGTGCTCTCGGGACCCAGGAAGGGCACCTCTTTAGCTAAGGCAGTGGGAGAGGGAAGAAAGGTTGCCCTTAGGTAGCTCTTTTAGACTCTGGAAGCACAGTGTCAATTACAACCAGGGACTATGACCACAAAACAACTCAAAGGGTCCTTGGATCTCTAGTCTAACACATGGGTCAGGCTTTATTTCCCCCATTAATGAAGCCATGTCTAATTAAACAGAGAACCAGATTTCATTTCTTGTGAGGCTCACACCCAAATTTATAATCTGGCTAATTACCCCCAGGTATGAGCTGAAGGGGTACAAACTGTAACAGATCTGGCCCTCGACCAGGGAAACTCACTTTTCCCATCTCATCTCTATCATTCGGGCTCCAAATCTCCACCACAAAGCAGGCATTCTGGCCACACTCAAGGGGCCCTTCTCCAGGAGGCTCAGGCACGTTTCCCTGACTTGGCCCATGCTCACTCAATTAGCTGCAAAGTCTCATTTACTCCCAGCAAATGTCCACTCTTCTGTCTGGCAAATACCACAATATTTAAATATCTATAAAACACTCTCCCCCAGGCAAAACTTAGTTCATTCCTCATCTAGGCATTTTAGCATCTCACTGATAGTGTTACTTATGTTTCTTTTCAATGTGACACTCCTTTGGGGACAGACCATACTTTACAGCTCTTTGTCCAATATTTGGCACATAGTAAGTGCCAAGAAAGTGAATAAACAGAACATTTTATTCCTTCAGAGAGTTCTCTGCTTATTTACCCGAAGGGCCGCTCTCCTTCTCTTGGGACATGCTGAGCCTGAAGAGTCTTGACAAGGAAGAAGATGACAATCGAAGAGACCAGGAGAAGTCCAACCACAGAGGTTATGGCAATGCCTATGACCAAGGGCTCAGACACAAACTCCTCACAGTGCTCACCCCGGTACCACCAATTCTCACCCACTCGGCATCTGTAATGAACAGTCACCAAATGTAGACTGAATCACTCTGTTCAAAGTGGAAATGAACAACAGAAACTTTGGTAGGACTAGGGAAAGGTACAGATATAAATGTCCATCATGTGAAGCTTCACTGAAGAGTTGAATATATGGCCAATAATGTAGCTGAAGCTGGGCACAGTGATGCATGCCTGCAATCCCAGCACTTTGGGAGCCTGAGACTCGAGAATGGTGAGTTCAAAGCCAGCCTCAGCAACGGCGAGGCACTAAGCAACCCAGTGAGACCCTGTCTCTACATAAAACACAAAATAGGGCTGAGGATGTGGCTCAGTGGTCGAGTGTCCCTGAGTTCAATCCCCAGTACCAAAAAAAAAAAAAAAAAAAGAATGTAGCTCAGTGGTTTGGTGCCTAACATGTGAGAAGACCTGGGTTTGCTACCCAGCACCACAAAAAAAAACAAGAAGTAACATACGCAATGGAATATTACTCAGCCTTAAAGTGGAATGAAATTATGGCACGTGCTGGTAAATGGATGGAGCTGGAGAATGTCATGTTAAGTGAAACAAGCCAATTCCAAAAAACCAAAGGCTGAATATTTTCTCTGATATGTGGTGCTAATTGTTATGGTTTGAATGTGAGGTGTCCCCTAACAGCTCACAAATGAGACAATTTAAGGCAGTTCAGAGAAAAAATGATTGGATTGTGAGAGTCTTAACCCAGTCAGTGAATTAATCCCCTGATAGCGATTAACTGAAGTGGTAGGGTATGGCTAGAGGAGGTGGGAATTAGGGTGTAGCTTTGACATATATATATATATGTGTATCTGAAGAGTGGAGTCTCTCTGCTTCCTGATGCCATGTAAGCTGCTTCCCTCTGCCATACTCTTCCACCATGATGTTCTGCCTCACCTTGAGCCCCAAGGAATGGAACTGACCTTCTATGGACTAAGACCTCTGAAACCATGAGCCCTAAAATAAACCTTTTCTCCTT
Organism: Xerus rutilus; assembly: GCA_028644305.1. NCBI lineage: Eukaryota > Metazoa > Chordata > Mammalia > Rodentia > Sciuridae > Xerus > Xerus rutilus. Next base: position 78,153,874 of record CM053409.1, on the reverse strand, counting down.
TACAATTGTTCTGGTTGGATCCTTTTAGCCACAGCAACAAAAAAGCTGACTAAAACACTAATTCACAATAAGGGTTGGGGGAGACTAGGGAAGAATAGAGTTACTTTGAATTATGCAAAGGGGAGTGAAGGGAGAGGAGGAGGTATGGAAAAAGGATAGTAGAATGAATCTGACATTATTACCCTATGTACATATATGACTACACAACCAGTGTTATTCTACATCATGTCCAACCAGAAGAATGAGAAGTTATACTCCATTTATGTATGATGTACCAAAGTACATTCTACTGTCACGTATAACTAATTGGAACTAATTTGTAAAACTACAAAATTTTTTAAAAAAATAAATAAATAAATAAACCTCATTTTAACACTGATGACCTTATAATCATCACTGAAAACCCTAACAATTACCCTAAGTACTCTCGGTAGCACATATTTATACAAAATTTTTAAAGTTCCAAAATAAAATGACCAACTGAACTGGGTATATTATTCAGGGCTATTGAATGACCCAGTCTTCACAAGAGAATTAGGCAACATCCATCTACTGTCTGGAAATAAATTTCTATAACAAATATCATAAGGATTACTCTAAAATTTTAAGTGTTAGCCCATTTTCTTCAGAAGTATCTATATGCTTTAAAGCCCAAATCTCTAATCACAGCGTACCTACAAATGGCCCCATGCCCAGGCATAATGTCACACTTTCCATCATTCAAGCAGAAGTCAGGCTGTAGGTCACAGAGACTTTGACAAGGCAGTTCATTCACACTTCGGTATCCAGGATAGCATCTGCACTTGGCTTCTCCACTCCAGGGGTCGACCAGACACTCAGAAAATTCATTGCAGGCCTGAAACTTGCAAGGATTGGCTTCGTCACCTAAAACATCAAACAAACGAAAAAATGATGAAAAGAAAGGCAAAGCACAGGAACCAAGGTATAGGAAGCCCCTCCTTAAAGCTCCTCCCTCCAATAACATAGGACAACCCCCATTCTGGACCATCAAAGTACACCATCACCTGACTCGTACCACAAAAAGTTCTAATACATCCTGGATTGAGAAGTTTTTCAGTTTCTCTGAAACTCAGAGCCAAATTATAAAACTCCATGATCTGGGCAAGCCTCTACATGTTTTATCTAGGGAGTATATAGAAGCTTTAAAATCAAAGTCATGTAACTGTAGATCTAAATTGTACACATTTTCATATACCACTCATTCTTACCAAATCAATCCTATTATAGTTCACCTGCACACTCTGCTGTGTGCCTGCCCCATATTGAGACCACAGGGTGAGAAGAGAGAGCCCAAAGGAAAACTGGGAGGAGACTCAGGGATAGGGATGGCCCCATAAGAGGAGACTTAGGGATAATGTAGATTTGTGGAAGCCAATGTTAGAAAAATAAACCATTTCTACACCTCCTCAGGCCATTCTTAATATCTTGGCTATAATAACTTCATTTTTCATTGATGGGATAAGGAAAAATGACCAAAAGAAAAGCAATTAGAACAATAAGCCATCAAAACTGATACTAAGACGTTAACCATGATGGGCCTTCCACCCACCATGGTCTCATGGGCAAATGGTGACATAGATACTGGGAAAGAAGGAAACAGGCAGAAATGGTTCATAGACTCATCTTCATGAAAAAGTATAAAGTTGACCTAGAAAGAAAAGGAGAATAAAAAAGAAAAAGAGCACAGTCCCTTAGTTTTCAGAGATATTGATACTAGTTTGAAAAGCAATGAGTTTCCTGGTGCTCTGGAGATTAAAGATAATTTTATATAAGTTTGTGCCCTTGGAGTTTAGAGGAGGATCTCTGAAGCCAATCTCCAAAGACCCCAGGTGGGAACAGAGGGGATATATTAAATCAAAAGTCTGTGTGCATCCAGAACTTCAAAATGGGACTTTATGTAGAAATAGTCTTTGCAGATATAATTAAGTTAAGAAGAAGTCATAGTGGATTGGGAGGATCCTTGATCTAATGACTGAGATATCCTTATAAGAAAAGGGAAATCTGGACACAAAGATACAAAGAAATGCAGAAGAATACTTCATATGAACAGAGATTTCAGTGACAAAGAAAGTCAAAGATTGCTAGAAAATACCAGAAGCTAGAAAAAAGCAAGGAAGGATTTTTCCCTAAAACTACTGGAGGGAGTATGGCTCTGTCAATCTTTCATTTTGAAATTCTAAACTGAAGAACTGTGAAAGAATACATTTCTGTTGTGATAAGCCACACAGTTTGTGGTACCTTGTTAAACAGTCTTAGGAAAACAATATAGTAGACACTGCCAAGAAGTTCATGTAACAAGGAAAGCATATAGATGTGCTCATGTTCTCAGACAAGATCGCACAGCAGGATTCCACTGTGTATCTCCTTAGTCTTAGCATCCTTGTCCTAGTAATCAATGTTGAGCTAGAAGTGAGGAATAGAGATATATATAGTGAGTGGGGAGGATGGTGTTTTATAGTACCCCTTTGTTGATGAAAGCAAAATTTTCTGAGACATTATATGGGAGTAGTGGGAGCTATGCAAGAGACAAGTATGTTGTTTTGTTTTGGCATAGTGGGGATTGAACCTAGGAGAACTTACAACTGACCTACATCCCCAGCTTTCTTTTTTTTTTTTTTTTTTTTGTGGTGGTAGGCATTGAACCCAGGGCCTTGTTCAATGAGGCCTTGCCTCATGCGAGGCAAGCACTCTACCAACTGAGCTATATCCCCGGTCCATCATCCCCAGCTCTTTTTTTTTTTTTTTTAATTTTGAGATAGCATCTCACTAAGTTGCTCAGGCTGGCCTCAAACTTGTGGTCCTCCTGCCTCGGCCTCCCAAGCTGCTGGGATTATAGGCATGTGCCACTGGACCCAATGACAAGAAAGTCTTATAGTAGCCACTCCTGACATAAAAATGATAATTGGAGGACCTTTAAACAAAAGTACACATGTCATAAGAAAATTCTATTTGAAAATTTAAAAATTTTCTGTGGGTGTGTAAGAGGATGAAAAAAAAACAATTTATATTTTCTGTAGATTAGGAGAAAGGTGTAAAGGGAAAAGATAAATGCTAACCCTGTTTGCTTCCAGAGGTCAAGCCTAATATTTTAATCATATAAATAAAAGACTAAATACAGTCTCCTTCCTGTCCTGTGTGCAAGGTAAAGGTGGATGTGAAGAATAGCTTGGCCCTGTGGAAAAGTACCTTGACATATGGAGAAACAAAGGCCAACCTGGAGCTACATTTGGAATGGGAGACAGGGATCTGAATTGGACAATGAATCACACACACTCTGGCTTTCCAAGAGCAGCCTACAAAAAGGATTGATGGGCCAAGGAAAATGAGAGTGGAGGGAATGTGAAGAAAGTCTGGAAATAAGGCTTCATGGCCAGAGCAACATGGGAGCTGGCTGGTTCTGGTGGGGAAATGGGCCAGTAGGAGGTGCGCTTGAGAGGGTGGCTAAGGAATCTTAGGCTGGTTACACCTAATGGTCATATTATTAACCATTTGCTGTGATTCACAAAAGCTTTCTTCATGACCTTCACATCATCAGCAAATATCTGATAAAATCAATGTCTTGCATTGAAGTTGCTTTGGGAAAATTTTTAAATGGACTAGAACTGTTTTAGATTAACATGAATAGGCACCAAGTTAAGACACATGTGAGATTAAAAATTCAGCAGAGAAGAAACTCAAGAGATGGAGGTGATTAAGATAGCTAAGTTCCCTAACAATGCCTAGAGGTATTGAGGGGCAGGGAACATTGGATGTTTTATACTGTACATGGGAGAGACTACTGCCTGTTTATTTGAATATTAAAGGAAAAGGTGACCTCATAAAACTGGATGACTTGGCATGCAGCAACATGTGAGTTACAAAATAAATTGAAGCAAATGCATTTATTTATTGTAATTATCTTTTAAAGAAAGTAGATTAGGAGCTGGAAATGTAGCTCAGTGGTACAGTGCCTATCTACCATGTGAAAGGCCTTGGCTTTGATCCCCAGAACCACCAAAAAGGCGGGGAAGAGAATGGACCTTTGTAAAAATTTTGTAAGTCAAACTACATGCATTTGTAAAGCTAGTCAGTAGCTTTTAGATATGTTCTTAGACTAGCCTCATGAAATGCACAGGTCAGGTAATAGTATCTCCATATAATATATGAGGGACTAAAGCTCAAAGGTAAAAAGGCTCATCTGAAGTTACACAAATGATTAAAGGCAGAGCAGAGGCAAGAAACCTAGCTTTCCAAAGTATAATTAATTGCTTCTTCCACTACACCACATAGCAAAAAATGTGCATTCAATTTCAGAGAACTCAAATGCAAGAGATTTAGATATTGGGGAATTAGCTAAATCATTTTCCTCATTTTCAATGAATAATGATCCTTCAAAGATTTCAAAGGAAAGAATGTTTGCTTCTTTTACAGTTGAAAAATAGGGCTGACTTGCAAACCAGTTTGAAAATAAAAGCCACTGGAGAAATATGAACCTAGACATTCCACCTCACTCCTACTCAAAATCACTGTCCACTGGTATGTAAAAGGGAAAAAGGAATAAAATTTCAGGCTTCAACTCTGAAGGCTCTGCATCCAAGTCTTCCAAATCAAAATAAGGTTTCATTTCATTCATTCACATTATTTCTGAGTACCTCCTGTATTCAAAGCACTGCGCTAAAGTCTGGCTAGAAAGTGGTTAATACTCAGTTCTTATGAAAAGCTCAACCAGGAAAAATAGCCATTAAGCAACTATGTACATAAATTAACACTGCAAACAGTGCTAAACTCCAAAGGGGGAAAGAATAGACTGAAAGGAAAGAACCAATCTAGATTACTATAGGTAGATTATCAAAAGTTTTGAGGAAGCAACATTTGATCTGAAGCATTAAGGGTGAGCAGGAGTCAGCCAAGAGTTTCAGGCAAAGAAGACCGTATGTGCAAAGGCTTAGGCCACAAAACGTTTTTGGCATAAAAGAAAACCAAAACAAGTTAGTTTGACTGGAATGTAGAGAGCAGAGAGGTTAGCTTTACTGGATGATATTGGGGAAGAAGTTGGGGACCAGGCCTCATGATTACTGAACCAGGCAGCCATTGAAATGTTTTCAGCTGCAAAGTGAAATAATGTGGCAGATATTTTCAAAAGAATACCACAGCTGCTGCCTAGAGAATGGTTAGAAGGGTGAGATAGAGAAGAAGTAGGAAAACTGATTCAAATAAGGGATAATGGTGATTCAAATAGAGTAGTAGCAGTAGAGATAGAAAAGCCTGGATTTGAAAAATTGACAAATCAAAAAGTTGGTTCTTTGAAAAAATAAATAAAATAGATAAGCCCCTAGTCATGCTAATGAAGAAAAAAAGAGAGAACACTCAAATTACTAAAATATGTGATGAAAAAGAAAATATCTCAATGGACATGACTGAAATACAGAAGATAATTAGAAACTATTTTGAAAATTTATACTCCAATAATAAAATAGAAAATATCAAAGACAGCAATAAATTTCTAGAGATATTTGACATACCCAAACTGAATCAGGAGGTCCGAAATGATTCAAACAGATCAATTTCACATAATGAAACAGAAAATGCCATCAAAAGCCTACCAATCAAGAAAAGTCCAAGACCAGACAGATTCTCAGCTGAGTTCTACAAGACCTTCAAAGAAGAATTAATACCAGTACTCCTCAAAGTATTCCATAGAAATAGTAGGAGATAAATAGAAAAGAAAGGAACCCTTCCAAATTCATTCTATGAGGCTAATATCACCCTGATATCAAAACCAGACAGACACATCAAGGAAAGGAAACTTCAGACTAATATTCCTGATGAACACAGATGTAAAAATTCTCAATAAAATTCTGACAAATCACATACAAAAACATATTTAAAAAATAGTGCACCACAATCAACTGGGGTTCATCCCAGGGATGCAAGTTTGGTTCAACATATGGAAGTCAATAAATGTAATTTATCATATCAATAGACTTAAAAACAAGACTCATATAATCATCTCAATAGAAACAGAAAAAGCATTTGACAAAATACAGCACCTCTTCATGTTCAAAACACTAGGAAAACTAGGGATAATAGGAGCATACCTCAACATCATAAAAGCTATATGTGCTAAACCCAAGGCCAACATCATTCTAAACAGAGAAAAATTGGAAACATTCCCTTTAAGAACTGGAACAAGACAGGGATGCCCTCTCTCTCACCACTCCTATTCAACATAGTCCTTGAAACTCTAGCCAGAGCAATTAGACAGACAAAATAAATTAAAGAGATACAAATAGGTAAAGAAGAACTCAAAATATCACTATTTGCTGATGACATGATTCTATATTTAGAAGATCAAAAAATTCCACCAGAACTTTTATAACTAATAAATGAATTCAGCAAAGTAGCAAGATATAAAATCAATACCCATAAATCAAATATGTTCCTATACATCAGTGATGAATCCAAATAAAATACTTGGGACTCAATCTAACAAAAGAGGTGAAAAATCTCTACTATGAAAACTACAGAACACTAAAGAAAGAAATTGAAGAAGAACTTAGAAGATGGAAAGACCTCTCATGCTCCTGGATAGGCAGAATTAATATTGTGAAAATGGCCATACTACCAAAAGTATTATACAGATTTAATGCAATTCCTATATTAAAATCTCAATAACATTCTTCATAGAAATAGAAAAAGCAATCATGAAATTCATTTGGAAAAATAAGAGACCCAGAATAGCCAAAGCAATCCTTAGCCAAAAAAGTGAAGCAGGAGGTATCATGATATAGACCTTAAACTATACTACAGATTTATAGTAACAAAAACAGCATGGTATTGGCACCAAAACAGACATGTAGACTAATGGTACAGAATAGAAGACACAGAGACAAACTCACATAAATACAGTTACCTCCTACTAGACAAAGGTGCCAAAAACATTCACTGGAGAAAAGAGCCTATTCAACAAATGGTGCTTGGAAAAATGGAAATCTGAGTGTAACAAAATGAAATTATACCTCTATCTCTCCCTACACAAACTCAACTCAAAATGGATCAAAAAAGACTTAGGCACTAGAACAGAGACCCTTCACCTACTAGAAGAAAAAGTAGGCCCAAATCTTCACCATGTCAGTCTAGGATGTGACTTCTTTAATAAGACCTCCAAAGCAGAAGAAGTAAAATCAAGAATCAATAAATGAAATAAATTCAAACTAAAAAGCTTTTCAGCAAAAGAAACGATCAGTGAGGTGAACAGAGAACTTACAGAATGGGAGAAAATATTTACCACATGCACCTCAGATAAAGCATTAATCTCTAGGATATACAAAGAACTCAAAAAACACCAAAAAAACAAATAACCCAATCAATATATGAACTAAGGAACTGAACAGACACTTCACAGAAGAAGAAATACAATACATCAACAGATATATGAAAAAATGTTCAACATATCTAGCAATTAGAGAAATGTAAATCAAAACTACTCTAAGATTTCATCTCAATCCAATAAGAATGGCAATCACCAAGAATATAGGCAACAATAAATGTTGGTGAGGATTTGGGGAAAAGGTACACATTGCTGATAGGACTGCAAATTGGTGTAACCACCATGGAAAGCAGTATGAAGATTACTCAGAAAACTTGGAATGTTTGACCCAGCTCTCCCATTCCTTTATCTGTAGCAAAAAGACTTAAAAGTAGTATTAGCATACTACAGTGACACAATCATGTCAATGTCTATAGCAGCTCAATTCACAATTGCTAAACTATGGAACCAAGCTAGGTGCCTTTCAATAGATGAATGGATAAAGAAAATGTTATATCTATTCAATAAAATATTACTCAGATTTAAATAAGATTGAAATTATGGCATTTGCCTGTGAATGCATGGAGTTGGAGAATATCATGCTTAGCAAAATAAGCCAATTCCTCCAAAAACAAAGGCTGAATGTTTTCTCTGATATGTGGATGCTAATTCACAATGAAGGGGAGCACTAGGGAAGAATAGAGTTACTTTAGACTATGTAAAGGAGAGTAAAGGGAGGGGAGGGGATGTGGTTTAGGAAGAATGAATAAAACAGACATTATTACCTTATGTACATATATGACTGCATGACCCATGTGATTCTATAACATGTACAATCAGAAAAATGAGAAATTATGCCAAATTTATGTATGATATAAAGTGCATAAATGCATTCTACTGTCATGTATAACTAATTAAAACAAAATTTAAAAATTTATAAAGTAAAAAAAAATCCTGGATTTGAGACAAATTTAGAATCAATATAAGTTTGGTAATTGACTAAAAGTTGGGGGGTGTAGAAACTAGGACATCAGGAATGATTTCTGATGTTTCCAGATTTGGTAGCTGAGTAGATAAATCTTCTAATTATTGATGTGCGGAAACTGAGAGGAGTTGATGTAGCTGGAGAGTAAAGAGATACAGAAAGCAAGAGCTCACTCTTAAATATCTTAAGTTTGATGCACGGAGAATACATTAAATACACTCAAGGAAGTAGTTAGATAATGGTTCTGGATCTCAGAAGGAAAGTTTGCTCTTTATATTAAAATGCAGAGAATAGCTGACATTTACATAAAACAAAACAATGGGAATGAATATTATGTATGTATATCTACATATCCAAATTGACAGCACAGATGGGGGGCTTGGCAACATAAAGATATAGCAAGAGCTGGTCCCCAGGGGATAAATCAGAGTTGTAGAGCAGAGAGGGAGGTGAACAAATAAAGATAACATTTATGAAAAGTGAATGTTATTAATGTCCTTGGAAGAATAGTACCCTTTTTTCCCTAGTAGTATTGGATTCCTCTTGATCCCGTAAAAAAGAACACACAAGGACAATCACTGCATTCCACTAAAAAAATGCACTATCATTACCTGATTCCACATCAAGGGAATATTTATCAATAGCCAAGTTCATGGTTTGGTAGGCAGTGGTGCAGAAGTCTTCGAGAATCATGTACACAGCATTGTTGATGTTAGGAGGAACAGAATCAGCAAACTTCATTCGGCTGTTTACCACAATACTGCCATTTCTAAAGTTCAGGATTTCTAAGTTCTGGAACCCTGTGAGATTTGACTGGAGGTAGGGAACCAGCTACAATACATGAAAAATGATAAATTTATGAACATAGCTTTGCATTTTTTAAAATACATAGCAAAAGACAAAAACAATAACAAAGATGAGCCCTTCTCCTTCTTCTCCTAATTGTATTCTATCTACATTTGAATTATTAATTAATAAAGCTATAAATTAGGAATTACTTGGGATTATAAACTAAGAATGTCATGAGATTTTCATGATACTTAGGAACACCATGGAACTCATAAACAGCTTTAGATACCCCAGGAAGTTTATTTCCTTTGTTTCACTAAAGTTGGGCATGTATGCCCTCAAAATACTGGTCTCACAGTAAGTTTGAGATTTTTTTTTCTCATGTTATTTCACACCCAGAATTCATGGAATATAATCTTCAGCATCTAAACTATCTAGCTTATCACAAAACTCTCATGGCACATTTGTGTTTTCCATTTCTTGAATGCATCTGTGTTATTCTCCTACCAACCCTAGGCCATGATGCTATCTGTGGATGATAGAAAATGAATGCACATAGCAGATCCCACTTTGCTGGGTTCAGACTTGGGATGTCAGGGGTTGGAGACAGTCAACATGATTATTTATTAACATCCATGTTTCACTTTTTGAGCTTACCAATTCTAAGAATCTTTGCTCCAGGGCTTTATACTCCAAAGAATTTTTATTAAACAGATCCTCTGAAAACATCATGTTAGTCACTCGGAGGCTGAAGAAAACCACCAAAGCTCCTGCAGCTGGGGTGTGACTCAAGTCACCTCCTTTTGTGGGTTGAGCCACAATAGCCATCTCTGTGGGATGAACATTTGTAGACATTTCCACATAACCACTGACCTTGCTATTTTGCTCTTGGATTAGCTCAGGCTGATAGTAATCTGTGCCTACCCGGTCCAGTTCTAATGAAATATCCTGTACGCCCATAATTACTTCATCCTCCAGCAGGGTGGAGCTTGTCGTTGGAGGCAATTTAGTGGACTGTGTCATGGAAGCTTTCAACCAGAATGTGTCAGGACTCTGTGGTGTACTTGCCAATGTGTCTCTGGACAATTTTTCTAGGGAAGACGTTCTTGCCCAGGCTATATCTGATTCTGGCAATATGGTCCACACTGGCTGTATATCTGGTTTTACCATTGAACTCTTGCTTTCAAACTGCTCAGGGCTAGATGAATCTGTAGTTTGTTCTATATTCTCTTTCAGGAAGGCATTCACATGATCAGTAGAAGCAGAAATTGCTACAGATGACAATACAAGAGGTGCTTTTGTAACAGAATTATAATCAATGTCAGGTACCTCTGATGTGTGCTTAGAAAAATTTAGAGATGCAGAATGACTTGCAGACTCTGAAAAGATGGGCACAGTAGGTCCACCAAGGGGTTCTTCTTCTTCAAAGTTTGTGGATCCATCCTCAGGCCTATGTTTTGAATGCTCAATAATTTGGTATGTGGAATCCATTTTGCCATCCATAACGAGTTTCTCATCTACACCTTCAGTTGGCAAAAGTGAATTTTCATCTTCAAGCCATGACTTGGACAGTGACTCAGTGTTCTTCTCCAATACAGTTTCATTCCATGGCCAAGTAATCAAATCCATGCTTTTCCCAGACCCTGAACCTAAACCACTCTCAAATATAAACTCTTTTTCCATGGATGTATCTGGAAACAAAGGGCTCACTTCTAATTGATCTTTGACTTCAGAAGCCAAGGAGTCCAAGCCAAAAGGTATTTCTTTATCAAGATCTAATGTAGCAGAAGATGTCAGATACGGCGAGGATGTCAAGGACACACCAGAGTCTTCTATGGATGGCATTGTTTCTTTTGGCACAGGTTGAGTGAACAAACTTGAAGGCAATGGATCAATAGAAGGAATATCTTCTGACTCTTCAACATTGGCTAATCCTAAAAATAAAGTTTTCCATTCATTAATCTACAAAGTTGCAAAAAATATACTCATAGTTCTCTTCCATTTTTTCTAGTTGTCAAGGACCATTGCTGACTTTTAAATCTAGCAAACAAGAAGGTATGATAATGTATTTATAATGTGGGGCAATCACTCATGAATATATATCCTGCTTCTCTGAGGATAAGACTTTGACTATTAAAATAATTAATCTTCAAACACTTGGCATTTTTCCCCATGAAAATAAAGAACTGCTAGTAGACATATTTACAACAAAAACTAAATCCTCTGGGAATTTAGTGAGAAATTTTCCTAGAAATTGGGTTTCTCTTGAATTCCCATTTTCTTCATTATGTTTGCCATCCATCATCCTTTACATTCACCCTGTGTTCAAACTCTTGAACTCATTATTTGTATTTTTGTTCACATACCTCTTTCACATGTATATACCAGCCCTCAGCAACATTGATTTTTCCTTTTCTCCACAATATCCAGATCATTTTTATTTTTTTCATCTTTTCTAATATTGCTCTAACCTAAAATCTTTAGATTTGAACCCCATGTTAATCCTACTAGAAGCTACCAGAATAATCTTCTTTGATGCTTTTTTTAACCACTTTAATATTCGAGCAAAAAGTAATTCTTTAATAGTAATTCTTTAACAGTAATTTAATTAAATCATATAGTTTTCAATATAGCCTTTAACTTATCTACTAAGTGATTTCTACCCTACCTCGTCAAGTTCATTTTTTTATTATTTACAGATGTGGACTCCCAACTAACCAATTAAATCTGTTTCCTCTCTAACACAGGTTTCCTAAGACATTTTCTACTAAATGAATGCTACTATGCTTTTATTTTCACCACAGTCTCTTCCTTTCTTCGAAACCCTTGCCATCTGACACATAAAGAAGGATGAAGAAACAGGAGGTACTGGGGGAATGAAATTGACCAAATTATTTTGTGTGCATGTATGAATATATAAAATAAATTCCACTAATGTGTATAATTGCAAGCACCAATAAAAATTTTTAAAAATAGATAAAATTTAAATAAAGAAGCATGAAAAGTGATAAAAGTCCTTACCGTCTTCTAATAAGTGGGATCCAGATATCCTCTCCTCAGAGGCCACAGGTAAGCCAGTCTGAAGCACTTCTGGGGGGCCAGAATGAAGAGTCAAGCTGTTAACCTCTATCACCTCTGGGGAAGAACTGAGGACTGCCTTTGAGGGCACAGCTAATTTAGGTGAAGACACTAAATCACCCAAAGGACTTTCTGACCAGAGTTCCCTTCCAGTGGTTGAGGGAGGATCAGAGCTGAAATCAAGTGGTGAAGTATTGATGATGATAGATTCATCTGCTGAGGGCCATTCAGCTTGAAGGGTATTATCCTGGGGGAAGAGAAAGGCTAAATCGTATCATACATAAAACACACAGAAAAAAATAATTTTAAATACCACCAAACTATCCATATTCCCAGATTTTCTAGGAACAAGGAGGCAGTGTAATATTAGAAGAGAGATAAGAGCTCCAGAATAAAACATCTGTAATCAAATCCCAATTCAGCCACTTATTGGTTGGAAAATCTAGAGAAAAACTATGTAACTCCTCAAAACTCACCTGTAAAAGGGACACAGATGAGATCATCTATTTAAAAGAACCTAAATAGTGAAGTTGTGGGAGAATACTATTTCTTTTGCTTTAGATGTTCATTTCTCCCCATGTTTTTAGTTTAAATGTCTTTAACACATAGAAATGACTAATCTGTAATTTGTAAGACATAAACTCATTGCTCACAGTGGGAAATAACAATTAGCAATTTCATTCATTATTCTGAAAGATACTTAATTAAGGTCCTCCATTTTGATCAACGTGTGGTCCAGCTCAAATAAACAGCCATGCCTATGAAATGGCATCACACCTATGAAATTACAAATTTTTCTTTCTAGTGACTTTTTACTAATGTGGAACTGATTTCAGATTAACATTTAGATTCAAGGATAGAAGTAAACAGATATAGAACCCTTGACCATGTAAATAGTTAATCTTATGAAGAGGAGTCTATGTTAAAAAGCATTATGATATGCTAAAGTAAAATGAACATGGCATTTGTTGGAATTGATATGTTTTAATCTATGCTGGCATTAACACTGGAGTCTAATGTTGAAGTAAATGAACTGTATTAGAGAGAAGTGTTCTGTGTATAAATAAAGAGGAAGCTGAAAGCCACCCTCAAATGACTAAGTGCAACTGCAAATGAGCTATAAAGAAAGATTTCAGGATAAGAAATTTTCCCTTGAGGAATCTCCATCTGAAGTGAACCTGAGGATAGTAAGACTTGGTTCCTAAATCAAGCCAATAGATAAGATCTAATCCAGGAGAGTTATGGTTTGGATATGAGGTGTACACCAAAGGCTCACATGTGAGACAATGCAAGAAGGTTTGGAAGTGAAATGATTGGGTTATATCCTTAATCTAACCAGTGAATTAATCCTCTCATAGGGGATTAACTGAGTAAAACTAAAGTAGTATGGTGTGGCTGGAAGAGGTGGGGGCATGGCTTCGAGGTATATATTTTGTATCTGGCCAATGGAGTCTCTCTCCTTCTCTCTCTGCTTTCTGATCATCATGTGAGCTGCTTCCCTCCGCCACACTCTTCCATCATGATGTCCTGCCTCACCTTGAGCCCCAAAATAAACCTTTCCTCCTCTACAGTTGTTCTGGTCGGGTCTTTTTAGTTACAGCAGTGAAAAAGCTGCCTAAAACAGGAGACAGCTTCCAGCATTTACCTAGTAAATTTTAGTTTTAAAATTTAAAAGAGTAGAGTATGTAATCATCTGGAGCAGAATTCACCTTACATAACTGCACACAGTGGAGGCAGCTTGCAAATCACTGGCCTGGGTGCAGTGTTCCTACACAACTTGACATCAAATAGACATACAAAGTTGCCTCATATTTTTGTCTATCAGATTGACATTATTCTGTGTCCTTAAGAACAGACCTGATTGAGAGAGTACGAGTTCAATTCCAGACAAATAAGAAGACAAATTGAAGTCCAGAATGTGAGAGGGAAAAAAATTAAGTGAAAATACCAACTTGTCTTTTTCAAAGGCTCAGGTGTTTTACAAGGCCATTCTATGGGTTATAAAAATCTTATGTGGGAAGAAGGGCTGAGTATGCATGTGTGTGAGCATAACAAAGGTCAATCAAATTTTAGAAAGATTCTTAGGAATCCTATAGTCCTATCATGCCTATTAAAGATAAAGAACTGAGGTGCATGGAGGTGAAATGCCTAACTTTGCAAAAAATGCAAAAAAAAATCAGAACTAGAAGCTGAGCATCCAGATTTTTCCTGTCCCAGTGTTTTCTCCACTATCACAGGCTATTCATTCAGAGGTCTCTTTGAGTGCATATATCCAGATGGTGAGAGGATTCCTAAAGGAGAAACCAGAACAGCCTTGGCTGTCCATGCATATTGGCTTAGCACTTCCAAGACCCAAGTAAACAACAGAGGTGGGGGAGATAGAGAGGCCATTTTCTAATATTTAAATGTATACTCTATTGAATAGGTTGGCTATTTTTATATAAAGAGAAGTTCCTTCTTCTTTCCCTACCCCCAATTATTTCTAGGTTCAAAATGATATATACATCTAGGGGAAAGTAAGAAAGCCATTTGCTCAATACCAAGTTCAGTTCTTCAAAAAAGTAGCTAGGGTAATGATGATGATGCCACATCAGGGAATTCATTTTTGTCCTCTTAATTTTCTAAAACTATATCTAGAGGTGTGTTAAAAGAAAATTAGGCTTCCAGTTGGGTCAGGCATATGTACATTCTTGAAAATTCCAAGTATGCTTTAAAAAAAATTCCAAATGAGATGGCATAAGCCATTTAACCCATGCTTCAGAAATTGAGTTTTATCAGACAGGGCCTGATGCTTATCAAGAAGCATCTTAATTCTCGATAAAAAAAAGAAGTCCTCAAAGCAGAGTATCTTAGCATATCTAAGTGGACGAGTCATGTCCACTTCACAGTTGTGGAAACTTGGGCAAGGCCCTAACCTTTGTTATACATAATTTTATTGTATAAAAAATAAGTGCCTTTTAATTTTGTAAAAATTAAAAGGAGAATATACAATATCTTTAATAAGACTCAAGTTATTAACAGGCAATGTGAAGTATAAAAGTAAGCAATATGACTTTTCAAAAAGGAAGGAAGAGCATCTATTCCAAATAAATACTCCTTTAAAAAACTGCATGGGGGCTGGGGCTGTAGCTCAGTGGCAGAGCACTTACCTAGCACAAGGTTTAATCCTCAGCACCACATAAAAATAAACAAACAAAATGAAGGCATGCTGTCCATTTACAACTACAATTTTTTTAAAAAACTGCATGGTAATGAAGCTTTCATATACATTTTCAAAGGTAAATATTATACATGCCAGCAATAGAACTTCATTTATTTATATCGACAGATGTTCCCATAGTAACAAATTCAATTTATGAATTCTTTTTTAAATTCAATGTAGTATACTGACAAGTTTAATATTATATTGGCCAGTTTCACTTCTGCTAATGCCAGCTAAAAAGCTTGCTACTACTACAGAGAGAATACTGTACAAAAAATAAAGATTTTCAAAGTGAGATGCCAGAAAACTGTCAAATTCAATCACACAATATTCCTAACTCTAAAATGATTCTTAAAAATCCAATTTAGTTTTAAAAAACTCACTTCTATAGTATAGTAAAATCTTGCTAAAATAAGAATTAGTGAAGGAAGGAAGGAAGGAACAAAGGAACGAACGAACGAACGAACGAACCAGACATTTCTAATTCATTATTGTTCATATTTTGTTATGGGTCATTAACATTTCAATGACTCAAATTCTGCATGTTCTCACTCATATGTGGAAGCTAAAAAAGTTTATCTCATAGATACAGAAAGTACAATAGTAGTTACCTGAGGCTGGGAAAGGTGTAGGGCGGGAGGTAGTCAGGGAGAGAGAGGTTGATTAACAGGTTCCAAATTAAAGTCAGATAAAAGGGAAATATCTAGTGTTCTATAGCACAGTAGGGTGACAATAGTTAACAACAATTTATGGTATGCTTCAAAATAATTAGAAGAGAGATTTGAATACTTCCAACACAAAGTAATGAAAGGTTTTGAGGTGATGGTATAATTACCCCCATGTGATCACGTTACATACATATATATAAAAATAATACACTGTACCCCATAAATATGCATAATTATTACATATCAATAAATTTCTAAAATATTCCAGTGTGTCCTAAACTTATTAATGAATGCTCTTCAGTTATCACTGTTCATAAAAGTAAGGATTTGGCTTAAAAGCAAAGGGAACCACAACAACATAAATGAACAATCAGCCCAGTCAGTCACTGCTTGCCATCATTGAAGTGGCAGCCAGGGCCCGGCTCTAGTCATTTCTGACACACGGGAATGTGAACTTCATAACATCAGATCTTCTTGGTTTTCAAAAGAAGCTGGAAATCTGCATTTCCATGTAAAATTTTAATTTTTAGGTGTTGACTTATTTTTAAAACTTCATTGCAAAATGCATGTCTACAGCTCGATGCAGCCAGCTGGTCTCCAGTTAGCAACTTCTACCTGTTAAAGAAATCCTGTCTTTCTACCATGATTCTAAGATATCATCACAGACATGTGGTTATAGAAGTTCAAGGCTGAATGTAATTAGGAGTGAAGACAAGTGGTGCCCTCACCTCTCCCTGCCACTGTACTCTGGATGGACATCCAGGATAGCATCCTCATCAACTTGTTTGTTTAGAAGTCTGTCTATTACCAGACTGGAAACTTCTGGGAGGCAGGGCCACACCTTATTCATCTAAGTTTTCCCAGCACTTGGCACATTAAAAGTACAAAATAAATATATTTGAATGAATGAATAAACAAACACCAAATGAATGTACACTCTGATGTCAATACCCTTCATCCTTTTTTTTCTCTCTAATATGGAACTCTGTAAAAATGTTATTTGCAGAGACTCCACACTTCAAAATTGAGTTGTTCTGTTGCTGAGTAGAAGAATTGGCTGCGTATATCAAGGGTTAAATGAATTGGGGGCAGATTTTCCAAATTTCCATTGCTGGCTTAATGCCAAGAAGCAAGTATTTCATACAACTGACATGAGTCAAAAAGAAGTCCTAAGTAGGTGTGGGGACCATAGATGAGGAGTCCCCCTCTGGTATCTGTGATAGTGACTGATCCCCGTAGTCACTGTAGATAGGTAGGGCTCTGCCATTGTGGCTGCACTGTCGATGGTTTAACTGCACTCAAGGATGTTATTTTCTTCTCTACTGGATGCCTCCCTATAAGTGAAGTGGAAAGTAGAGGTGTAGCAATGGAAGAGGAATTCCTGATGGAGTTGGTAGGAAGAACAGAAAGGAAAATTGATTCCATGCTGTTTATGTGCAAATGGAAATGTTTTCAATCCAGTTAAAAAGGAGGCCTGATTTAGAGTCCCTGTCATTTATCAGCTAGTTGGTATTTTTACTCTTCCTTCTCTCCCTTCCACACACATACACACACACTATTCTATGTGCTTTGGTTTCCAAACTTTCTGCAATAAAATCCTTGAAATTAAAGTCTATACTCTGAATCTGTACATCCATTTATAGTCTTATCGACAAAAACTATTTCTAGATAACTTAGAAAATAACTCACTGGATACTTATAGCTTAATTATCACCAAACAAGTATGACCCATAAATAATAAGTTTCCTACCATGCGTGGAGTTTGGCAATGCAGACTTCATTTAACTACTGTGGAAAGCTTAAATTTTCTGAACAAACACTTGGTACCCATGAGCTGACAATTATGAGTAATGTTCCAGGGATGATGCAAGAGAATATTTGCAATGGGAACAGCTCGGGAAGCTCATGATGCCAAAGTAAGCAGGTGAGGATACAAAGGAGAAAACCATAAGGGCCTGGTCTAGGCAAGACATAGAAACATACCAGAACAGACGGTGGTGTTGCCTGAAGACTTGAACTCTGGGGGTCCCAAACTAGGTCTTCAGTTTGGGGAAGCAAAACTCCTCTCACTGAGGAAAGAACAATAGTAAAGAGCATTTAATTGAGACACTATTTTATTTGAAATACAGAAACAACTAAAAACGAAGTTCTTTCTCTTTATAGTTTAGATTTTAGCAGAACAGATGAGGCACTCATTTACAAAATGTTTGCAACATTGTTTAGGTATTTTACTTATATTAGCATAATCTGTCTGAATTATAAGAATCTAACATAAAACAAAGATCCTTCCAATTATTACATTTAGGACATACCTATATTATTTCCTTTTATTTCTCATAACAGCTTTCACTCTTTTTCTGATTCCTAAGAAATAGTTATTTTCAAGTTGATTTTTTTTTTCACTTAAGTAAGAAACCTAAACTGAAATTTTAATTCATTTGGACAATGCAAGAATGGTAGAAAAGTATGCAAAATTATTCCCTTTTTGCCAGAAAGTGACTTTGAAAAATGGGCTACAAACCTAAAAAGCTTTATTGTATAATAATAATAAAGGGCAATAAGATAATTTATTTCAACAATGATTTACTGAATCCTTGCTCATTACCACAGACTTTGCCAAAGTTAAAGCTATAAATATTAATAAAACTGAATTTCTCTTCTGGAAGCACTGTCAAAGAGATAAATACAAATTGGAAATTATAAAACAATGTGAGGGGCATATATATAATGTATGGGAACATGGACAAAGAAGTAATTGGTTTTTTGTCTAAAGAAGAGTAGGAATCATAAAACCCAAAAAGAGGGATTGCAAGGAGGATAATTTGGTGTATGCTGCTAAAATAGGAGCAGGGTCTCTTTATTCCTCTTTATTCACCTGTTCCTACTGGCCTGAAATACAGGGATCAAGCAAAAACAAAAATCCTATTTGGTTTAAGTATTTTCCAAAATTCTTTTCCAATGTGTATATCATTTTCTCATCTTCTATGGAAAATAGAAGATCAAGGATGATCACATTCAAGTTACCTAGAAAGTATAGAACTCTGAAGTTAGTATGACAACAGAAATGTATTCTAGGAACAAAATTCTGAATAATTAAAACCTACATCTAATGAAAGACCAAGGCACTCAAATAAGTTGGTACTGAATATCTTAAACCTTTGTTGAACTTTCTTCCAAATTCTAAAAGAGTTGATGACTTTTTAAGATACCATTTAGGAGGTAGCTCTACTTCCAGGCTCCACGTAAAAGGAATACATGCATGTAAGCTTCCTAAACAACCACTTTGCCTATTGCATCCATTAATCCTCATGGCATGCTCCTACCACCTTGGTTGCTGACTTTGGTATTTGCACCATCTGCTCAATCTAGGTTTCAATCCCTCTGAAGTCTTCACTTCATAATTCTATCTTTTCTCTGTTTCAACCCCTATATCCAAATTCCTGGAGTCTTCTGTCCATATGCTATCCCCTTGGTTAGCCCCCAGTTTCAGATTACACGTTTCTTTTCTATTCACTATATGGCCCAGGGATTCCAATGAGATTCAACAAAGAAAAGGGAGTTTATGAGAAAGTGAACCCAGGGTATCCACCATGCTCCAAAATACAAACACTCTCTAATGTTTTAGAACTCATGACTTTATGTCACTAACACTCACTGAAGAGAAAGATTTTTCCATCTTAAAGTCCTAAGCCCTTCATACAAAGGACTTTCTCAGCATAGTGCCAAATTAAAGAAACATTAGTCTGGTAGCCAAAATAGTTGTAAAGCAACTTGAAGTTTTAGTCTAGCCTAATAACTTTTTAAAATTTCTTACTTGGGTACTAAGGGATCATATCACACATCACATACAGTAAATTTCTCTCTCTCTCTCTCTCATACAAATACACACATGCATACACAATACACACACTACACGCACATTATATTTTCAGTCTAGAATGTCCCATACAGACTCATGTGTTGAAGGCTTAGTTGCCCAATGCAGCAATATTCAGAGGTGGAGCTTTTGGGAAGTGATGGGATCATGAGGGATCTGAACTCATCAGTGGATTAATTCATTGATGGGCTCATAACTGACTGGACTATTGGGAGGTGATAAGAACTTTAGGAAGTGAGGCCTTGTTTGAGGAAGGAAGGCACAGGGAGAATTCCCTGAAAGGGTATCTCTTGTCCCCAGCCCATCTTCTCTTTCTCTGCTTCCCAGCCACCATGAGGTGAGCAGCTCTGTACCACAACACGCTCTGTGCTGGGATCCTCTGCCTTGCCACAGACCTAAAAGCAAAGGAGCTGCCTATGAATTGAAACCTCTGAATCAGTGAGCCAAACTAAATCTTATCTCATTTAAGTTTTTTTCTCAAGCATTTTGTCAAAGCAACAGAAAACTCACTAATACAATCACAAATACATGCATGTAAGCATACACTACACACACAAACACAGACAAACTGCTACTACCTAGAAAGATTCTCCTTTCTCTCTAAATATTGTTTCTTCAAACCACAAACCCCCTAATCCATTCTATTCTCTTCTACTAATAACTGTTTGTTCTTCCTATATAGACCCAACAAGCCTTTCTGGCTCTATAGTGTCTATTTTTGTCTATTTATTTACATGTACACACACACACAAAGGTCTAGGTGGGCACTGCTTGAAATATGTTAAATAAGCTAAATTTGGCCTATGCAAGCTTCTGTACTCACATACCTGAGTTCTTACATAGAGATACAACCTAATTCAGCACATAAACAAAATGAAAATCTAACTCAGGAATTTGCTTTTGTAACATATAGTGGAATGTCATCCAGTCATAGCAACTGAGTTTCCATCAAACCATCAAATAAGGCAAACATTGGTTTTAACCAATCCATCTATCTCTATACCTCACTTTCATTTTCCATATATCATTTCTCATTTTTTATTTATAAATATTATCCATCTATAGGGAAACTCTGGAGTCTTACAAAACTTTACAAAGTCTTCTACCAGCTGCCTAATTAAAAAATCACTATTTAATTAAACAGTTAAATTTAATTTGTCTGAATTAAATTTGTCTAATTTTCTCTTAACAAAGGATATAGATTCATTTCTCTTTAAATTCTGTGAGAGATGGAGAGGCTATAAAAACGCATCCTTGTTAATATTGCCTGTCACACATGGATTTCTCTTTGGCAGTTAGTACTTGCCCCATGCCGTTGCTTCAGTAAACATACTCCACTGAAGTTTTAAAAGCTAAACTACCAATTAGTGAAGAAATCATGAGAAGCAAGCATGAGGTATCAAGTAAATTAACAGAACATGTGTCTCTGATGAGTTAAGATGTTGAGAACTAGCAGTCCAACTCTAAGCAAGCTGTAGTCCCAGATCACCTGGGCCACCTTTGGTCCCCAAATCCAGAACAGTCACCCTCTCCTTGATGATCCTGAATCCACCTGTTCATTTGGATCAGAACCAACCCTCCACTGACTGCCATCTGAATTCAAACATCGTATTGAATGCTCTGGGATTCTGTCCAGGACCCAGCTCTTCTTTGACCATGATCTCCCATCAGCTATCCTGAGCTGCTCCTTCTCTTCTACTCTCTGGCTTTTAAGCTTTAACCAGCTGAGTTTCCTCTAGAGAGTTCATCCTTAGTTGCTTTTACCTTATAGCCTTTTTCAGTTCATATTTCCAGGTACTACTTTCCTTTTTTTAAAAAAAATGCTTTGCTCCCATTTCTCCAAACTATTTCTAAATGTCATGCTACTCTCCACTTTCCCCACTTTGTGACCTTCCTGTCTACAAATATTCCCCCCAAAACCCTAATTAATCCATCCAAGATTGCAGCATGGCTAAAGCTCCATATGTATCAAGATGGCCCCTGTCTTATGTAGCCTAGGAAGGCTCAGAACCACAGGTAATTTGGGAAATTCATTTTTCCCAGAGCAAACTAAAACTATAAAAAGGACTCCATGATGGATATCAAACTCACCATTGACAAGCTGAAGAGAATCAGGATCTGGATTCAGGGAGGAATTCCCCAGCAAAAAATTCTGGTGCAGGGTCTCAGCAATATAATCTCTGAAATTACTGATTGTATAAACAGCAGTGGGCTTATCATTCAGTTCCACAAGTCCATGGTTTTCCACCTTGTTGGAATGGAGGCTGATTAGGTCCCAGGTGGTATTGCTGATGGCCTCACCATTGAAGGTAACTGCATAATGAACATCTATACCACTATGGATGAAAAGAGAGCAGATTAGGTCCAGCTAAGGAAGGACAAAGAAAGGAGCTTTGAATCCACAGAGAACAAACATTAGACCTAAAAGGGAATCTCAAAGACATGGATCCCATTAATAATTTGCAGATACTAGGCAACATTTTGCCATCCGTTCTTTCTCAAAGAATGGAAGTCATAGCTCTAAGAAAGCTCTAAGACTAGGGCAAGAGTTCTAATGAAGCCACACAGTCAGCTCTGAAGAATTACCTGAGCCTCTTTATCCCCTAATTCTTACCCTTTATCTTCTTCTTCAAAGCCAACTCCCTTCTCTTCACTACTAGCCTTCTTCCTTCTTTCTGCATTCACATTTCTCCTCCCTGATTTGAAAGTCTTTCTAACTCCTCCCAATAATGGTAAATCTTCTCATATATTTTTATTATTGTTGTAATACGTACTAAACCATAGTTTACATACTAAACCATAGTTAATTATTGTGAAAGAAAAAGTTTAAAACTTTAAATTAAAAATTAAAATTTGGCAGGAAAGATAACTCCAAAGTTTAGAACTTCACTGCCCCTCATGACATTAAACAGCTTTATATCTAACTTACAATTCCTTTCCCAACTAACTATATACATTTCTGCTTTTTAAATGCTCTAGAAACTATCTCTTTCCTTTCTTTTTCTTTTGCTGACTCTCATTAATTAATTAAATAAAACCTTAATAAGTGCTAAAAAAACAACTTTGGGAATTAGGCTTTCTTACTATCCACCTTTCCATGAGTAAAGAGAATAAAGGAGAGAGAGTAAAACATATGTAATTAAGTAGGAATTAATATGTTATTTGACATTTTCTTAAAGAGTCATTTGGAAAAATAACACAGAGTACAAAATTTTAAAGCAAATAGGAATACTCCTCCTTTACTCTCACTCAAATTTCTCTAAAACCTAACATTTTATAAATCTTATAACATGACAGGCATTTTACATTATTATTTTCATAATACCTAAAGAAAAAGGTTTTGCCTTCAGAGTACCATTGAAGAAATTGAGCTTAAGAATTTTTGAAAGTTCATCATAAAGATGTGGTAGAGTCAGGGTTTAAACAGATCTGTCTGACTCCAGCCCCTGCATTCTGAACTATTATGCTACACTCTCAGTAGCTTTAATAAAACTATTATCAGAAAAAAGTCATTATGAAGACGGTTCTGTGCTAGTCACCACTGTGCCTGCCAGACTGTCTCTGCACACAGCCATCACAGACAGTAGCCTGCAAGCCATACCAAGATCCTTCAAGAGGAAAGGAGACGATACCTTCCAGAGGTAAACAATGCCAAACATATATGCAATGGGAGCCGTTTGCTACTTCAGATATTTCATGGCAGCAAAATGACTCTCAAATCAAGGCATAAACATAAATGTATCTTTCTCTTAACTTATTTATATACTTATATATACCTTTGATTATAGCCTTCATTGTTTTGTAAAAAGATTTTATTACAGTGACTATAAAGGAGCCCCTTTGAAATTAAAAACCATAAATTGTCTTCTTTTTTTCTCCTTTCCCATTTCCTGGTAACCTGAATTTTTTCCATCTCATTTCCTGAGAATGGAAACTGAGAAGCTGCCCCCCTGGCCCTGGAGGGTTCCAACAAAATTGGAATTATAACCTATCTCTGGCTAGCACAATCTAGTTAAATTTTCATATGTATACTTTCTGAATTTTATTCCTATAAATAGTGGAAAGGGAAAAGACAGCTAAGTTTTGGTCATACTGTGATTAAATTCATTGTTCCTTTTTATGTCTTTTTCTCTGTTTCTGATGTGGGCAGGCAACCAAATCCAGTTATTTGGGACTCCAGCAGCCTCTACCCTGAGCCTCGTTAACATGACTACCTTTCTCTTCTTGAGAGTCTATCCCCAGTATTCAGCTTGGTACTGGCAGTGAGAGGTACAAGCGTCTACTAAATGAACAGAAATCTATACTTGTCTGAATAAAAAAGAAAACTTCAGACTATTCAAATTATTTACATATCTGAAGAAAAGTATCAGCAGTATGAGGGTAATATCACAGAGACTAGGAAAAAAAGAATAAATAATTTATGTTACTGTTTAATGTAAAGTTTCTGATCAGAGTATTGGAGCTTCTTTATAAGATACAACTCTAGATTGTAGAAAGATACATGCTCTCATGGTTTGAGGATACTGGTCTTTAAGATCATCCAATTTCCTCTTTCTGATTTCAAGTTTGTCATTATAATTTCTTACAAATTTTCCTGTTGGGAGAGAATGCATGAGCCAGCCAATGCTATAACTGGAAAGTTGGCAAATGCATGTCTCCTTTTAGATAGATCAATGGGCATCCTAGAGAAGTCACTGTCTTTTGTGGCTTGGGAAGCATGAATTGGTCTTAAGAGATTTTTCCTTCCTGACAGCACCGGCTGATTTTGACTTGTCCAGATCTGCATGGTGCCAATGATACTCTGGACTATAGCAGTTGTTATGAAGGTGACACCCCACCTGCTATACCAACAGTCAAACCTCTCTGATGCATTTGTCCCTATTACTATATAAAGGCTTTCTTAAAGTTAGTTAGTTTATTTGAATCATGGAGGAGAACTGCTGAATTTTTTCAATTCTGTTTTCCTTCCAGATCTAAAAAGCTGCCCTCTTCTACAGAGGTGGTGTAGAGCTTTAAAAAGTGGTAATTGAGTATTCTTGACACTGATGCTCTAGGTGGTTTTTTAAAAAAAAAAAGTTTTGCATCTAGAACTTCCCTTAATCCTTTTAGCAATTAAATCCTTTTTATTTTGCACGTCAAAATATATTGAGCCATGAATAATTTCTGATCTTTCTTTACAAAGAAATACAGAAAAATATGCTAAAATAACAAAGTGATTTTTCCAAGGTGGAATCAAATAGTAAGAGAGACACCTACTGGTCAGAACTTACCATACCATACTCTCCATTGCTCTTTATAAGCCTTTACTCATTCCCATGTACTGGTTGGCCACAGGTACCACACATTGCTCTGTCTCTGGATTTCTGCATATCCTGTTTCCTTCTCTCTGCAATGCCTGTTATTACCTCCCATCCCATATATCTTTCACATACACATGTACACATATACATACACCTTCCTCACCTAGGTATTTCTTTTTTGCCTCAGTTCAGATGTCATCTCCCTGAGAAACCTCTTTCTGACACTGAAGAGATGAGTCTGTGATCCTGTTCTATCTCCCCCATCAGCAGTATAGGCACCATAATTATTCATCTCTGTGTCCCAAACATCTAAAACAATGCCAGGCTCAGAGTAGTTCAATAAATGCTTTTGAAAAGTAATGAAAACAATGGTGAATTTTATTCACTAAGGCAAGTAGACAATTCAACTGAATTTGTGCCACTTAACTGGCATTATGTAATACTTCCAAATTAATCTGAAGCATTTTCACTTCCTACATATAAAAAGAACAATTTTTTGCCAGAGCATGGATATTACCTTCATACACTTGTATCTTATTAGAGACATTGTTTTAGGGCCATAGCCCAACTCTGTGAGGATGTACATTCTCTTTCCAAGATCAATAGGACAGATCATACCACCATATTCAAAAAGTTGGGGATCTCCTTGGGATGTGTGCATAACCTATTAAATTTATTTGTAGTGCTAATATGTATCAAAGGAAGCAGTGGTGAAAGAAAAGGAAAAAAGAAAGGGAGGAAGGGAGGAAAGAAGGAAGAAAAGGAGGGACAGAGAAAGGGAGAACAGAGATGAAGGGGAAAAGTACTTGAATTGGTTCCTGAGTTATGCAGAGCATCAGACAAGGAGAGTCAAGCATTTTATGGAACCCTACCATGTGCCTTATGTGGATTTTAAATATTACAAGGAGGAGATCAAAAGAAATGCTCCCAAATGAAGAAATCTGCAAATCAGGCAGTCTAGGTTAGTTACTAGCCTTATCCTTTGCTAGCAAAAATATTATTTGCCATCCAGTGTTTCTATTGGACATCTCAAAATAATGCTTCTATTATAATCAGTCTTGTTTATTAAGGATAAATTTATTAAAGAAGATAAAATGAAGCCCGGTGCAGTGGCACATGCCTGTAATTCCAATGACTCAAAATAAATAAATAAATAAAAAGGGCTGAGGATGTAGCTCAGTGGTAAAGTGACCCTGGATTAAATCTCCAGTGCAAAAAAAAAAAAAAAAAAAAGATGACTCATAACTCAGAGAGGTGCTGTAATTTATTACCATGTTTTTGTCCTGGAAAGAGAACTCAAAGAAATATTTGAGGTACCAAAAAACAATGTATTCTTAGCTAAGGCCAAGAACTTCACTGTGACCCAGAACAGGCTGAGTTCTGGCCCAGTAATAGGATACAAAGAAGTCTCAGGATGAAGGACAGAGTAAAAGAAAGCCAAGAGGACACGGAAGTCCATACAAGTAGAACATATAATGGTAGATAAAACACTGAGTGAGGAAAGCTGTGTTAGGTCTCTGCACTCAGTAACTCCAACTTAACCAACCAACACCATACCACTGTGCTTCATCTTCTGAATTGAACGGAAACAGTCATATATTGAAAAGAATTTGTGTCTGACAGCTACTTCCAGAGACCTCGGTCATGTGGAGAAGTTCACCCCTTCTTGTTCTCTCACCTCAATGCCCTGATTGCAGATTTTTTTAAAGGAAAAATAGTGGTATCACATCTCATCAAGATCAATCAACACAAGGATACTTCAGAGAATCTCAGACATTCCTTCTTCTGTAACACTTCTTCTATGAAGAAGGTATACATTTTCAAAGCCTGAAGCTGAAGTTATAAAGTGTATCTACCACACTTTCATTAGTGATTTGCTTCTAATGGATCCTGCTAACAACATAATGAGCAAGTACAAATGCTTAGAGGGGAGAGAGGGAAAGGGTCTGTGTCCAGTAATTGAACATTTTTGTACCACACAGTAGTTCACATACAACTCAGAATAAAAGTAAACCAAAAAGCTACAATAATTCTATTAAAAAATCTAATGGCTTCATATTGAATTGTTTTCTATGCTCCTGTACAGAGCTACTGGCACTCAACAAATGAATACCATTTTTTTAATCATATGATTAACATCAAGATCTCAGTTTGTTTTAACATTCTAATCATCCCAAGAGGAAAGCAATTAAACAATAAGGCCTTTTGGCTGAGTACAGACCTCAGCATATTTACCTATAATACATATACACAGAGCAGTTTACACACGCTAAAAAAACAAATTCTGATTACCTTGATCAAATTTCTGATATCTCCTAGTCATATGACTTAGGGCAAGTCAATGTGCCTTTCTGAAATAAAATTCCCTCTGCTCCAAAAAGAAAGTAAATATTCATTCTTGTTTGTACTATCTCACAGGGATACTGAGATGATAAAATGAAAAACAAATAGGAACTAGAATTTGACATACATCTGAAAGCCCTTTTCATTAGATGGTACATTCCTAGAGAATAGAAACCACAAGTCACTCATTTTTCAATGCACAGTTTCCCCAATTACTAGGCTTCCAGGCAAAAGTAAATTTTAAGTAAATTTGGAATCCAAAAGAAAAAATGACAAGAAACTTCCAAAAGGTGTATTGATTGTGCTTTTATATTATGCTTCTAAAAAATTCTGATATCAGATGTTTTTACAAATGAACTATTACAGATATCAGTTTCTTACCATCATTTATGACTTTAAGTACACTTTACTATATTACTGAGTGACACAATATACTTGAAAGCATTTTCATTAATGCACATTATTTTTCCTATTTTAAATTAGCATAACTGGATATTTAAAGTACTTGGCAGTCAGCAGGCTATAGAAGGAGTTAAACCACACAGTTTGTGAATAGAACTCAATCTACTGTCCATAAACAAATGGATCTTACATCTTAAAAGATCAAAAATAATTTTAAAAAAGAATATTTTGTGACATTTGAAATTACATAAAATTCAGAAGTTAGTGTGTATAAAGTTTTACTGGAACACAACAAGGCTCTTCAGTTTACATTGTATTGCCTATGTCTACTTCTAACCTGATAAGGCTGACTAGTTGCAACAGAGACTATATGGCCTGCGAAGTTTTAAATATTTATCATTGACCCTTAACAGAAAAAGCTTGCCAGCCCCTGATCTATAAGGAGATGGCAGTGAAACTGGAAGTATTGAGTCATGCTCCCCTGGACTTAAGGCTGTCATGTTTTCTAAACCACCTCCTGATTAGAAGGACAACACAGAAAGTGCCAAAAATATTTTACCTGCCATGTTCCTTGGGGAACCTGAAAATAAAGATGACAAATGTTAATCAGAGTTCAATTTCTCCAAGTACAAGTTATTTATATATTTCTTCTGATTTTTTTGAAATGCCTTCTTAAATGAAAATGCTTTTTGACAAATATTGACAAATTCCTATAGATTGAAGAAAGTGAATAAAAGTGGAGAAAATATTCTACTTTAAAACTAATAGTTTTTG
>CM053409.1:78024634-78116875 GCA_028644305.1 Xerus rutilus | reverse complement strand
CCCAGAATGTCGGCTCTCTGTTTACTTCATTGATTATTTCTTTTGCTGAGAAGAAGCTTATTAGTTTGAATCCATCCCATTTGTTGATTCTTGATTTTACTTCTTGTGCTATAGGAGTCTTATTAAGGAAGTATGGTCCTAATCCGACATGATAAAGGTTTGGACCTATTTTTTCTTCTATTAGGCATTGGGTCTCTGGTCTGATTCCCAGGTCCTTGATCCACTTTGAGTTGAATTTTGTGCATGGTGAGAGATAGGGGGTTAGTTTCAATTTGCTGCATATGGATTTCCAGTTTTCCCAGCACCATTTGTTGAAGAGGCTATCTTTTCTCCAGTGTACATGTTTGGCTCCTTTGTCTAGTATAAGGTAACTGTATGTAAGTGGGTCTGTCTCCGTGTCTTCTATTCTATATCATCGGTCTACATGTCTATTTTGGTGCCAGTACCATGCCATCTTTGTTACTATAGCTTTGTAGTATAATTTAAGGTCTGGTATTGTGATACTTCCTGCCTCACTCTTCCTGCTAAGGATTGCTTTGGCTATTCTGGGTCTCTTATTCTTCCAAATGAATTTCATGATTGCCTTTTCTATTTCTATAAGGAATGACATTGGGATTTTAATTGGGATTGCATTGAATCTATATAGTGCTTTGGGTAGTATGGCCATTTTAACAATATTGATTCTGCCTATCCAGGAGCATGGGAGATTTGTCCATCTTCTAAGGTCTTCTTTAATTTCTTTCTTCAGTGTCTTGTAGTTTGCATTGTAGAGGTCTTTCACCTCTTTTGTTAAATTGATTCCCAAGTATTTTATTTTTTTTGAAGCTATTGTGAATGGGATAGTTTTCCTAATTTCTCTTTCAGAGGATTTATCACTGATGTATAGAAATGCAATTGATTTGTGGGTGTTGATTTTATATCGTGCTACTTTGCTGAAACCATTTATTAATTCTAAAAGATTTCTGGTAGAACTTTTTGGGTCCTCGAAGTATAGAATCATGTCATCTGCAAATAATGATAGTTTGAGTTCTTCTTTTCTGATTCATATCCCTTTAATTTCTTTTGTCTGTCTAATTGCTCTGGCTAGTGTTTCAAAGACTATGTTGAATAGCAGTGGTGAGAGAGGGCATCCCTGTCTAGTTCCCGTTTTCAGAGGGAATGATTCCAATTTTTCCCCATCTAGGATGATGTTGGCCTTGGGTTTAGCATAGATAGCTTTTACAAAGTTGAGGTATGGTCCTACTATCCCAAGTTTTCCTAGTGTTTTGAGCATAAAATTTGTATTTTGTCAAATGCCTTCTCTGCATCGATTGATAAAATCATGACTCTTATCTTTAAGTCTACTGATGTGATGTATTACGTTATTTGATTTCTGTATTTTGAACCAAATTTGCATCCCTGGAATTAACCCCACTTGATCATGGTACACTATTTTTTTGAAATGTTTTTGTATGCAATTTGCCAGAATTGAGAATTTTTGCATCTTTGTTCATCAGGAATATTGGTCTGAAGTTTCCTTTCTTTGATGTGTCTCTGTCTGGTTTGGGAATCAGGGTGATACTTGCCTCATACAATGAGTTTGGAAGGGTTCCTTCCTTTTTTATTTCATGAAATAGTTTGAGGAGTATTGGTATTAATTCTTCTTTGAAGGTCTTGTAGAACTCAGCTGAGAATCCATCTGGACCTGGGCTTTTCTTGGTTGGAAGGCTCTTGATGGCATCTTCTATTTCCTTGCTTGAAATTGATCTGTTTAAGTTGTGTATGTCCTCTTGGTTCAGTTTGGGTAGGTCATATGCCTCTACAAATTTGTCAGTGTCTTCAGGGTTTTCTATTTTACTGGAGTATAAATTTTCAAAATAGTTTCTAATTATCCTCTGTATTTCAGTAGTGTCTGTTTTGATATTTCCTTTTTCATCACGAATTTTAGTAATTTGGGTTATCTCCCTCCTTCTTTTCATTAGGGTGGCTAACAATTTTGTTCATTTTTTCAAAAAACCATCTTTTTCTTTTGTCAATTTTTTGAATTGTTTCTTTTGTTTCAATTTCATTGATTTCAGCCCTAATTTGGATTATTTCCTGTCTTCTACTTCTTTTGGTGTTAATTTGTTCTTCCTTTTCTACAGCTTTGAGACAAAGAGTCAATTCATTTATTTGTTGACTTTTACTTCTTCTAATGAATGAGCTTAGTGCTATGAACTTTCCTCTTAGCACTGCCTTCATGACATCCCAGAGATTTTGATATGTTGTGTCAGAGTTTTCATTTGCCTCTAAGAATTTTTTAATCTCTTCCTTGATGTCTTCTGTTATCCATGCATCATTCAATAGCATATTATTTAGTTTCCAGGTGTTGGAGTAGTTTCTGTTTTTTAATCTGTCATTGATTTTAATTTTATTCCATTGTGGTCAGATACGATGCTGTGTAGAATCTCTACTTTTTTGTATTTGCTAAGACTAGCTTTGTGACATAACATATGATCTATTTTGGAAAAGGATCCATGTGCTGCTGAGAAAAAAGTGTATTTGCTCATTGATCAATGGAACACTTTATATATGTCTGTTAAGTCTAAATTATTGATAGTTTCATTGAGATCTATGGTTTCTTTATTAAGTTTTTGTCTGGAAGATCTATCCAATGATGAGAGAGCTGTGTTAAAGTCTCCAAGTATTATTGTGTTGTGGTCTATTTGATTCTTGTATTTGAGAAGGATTTGTTTGATATACATAGAAGCCCCATTATTTGGGGCATAGATATTTATGATTGTTATGTCTTGTTGATGTATGATTCCCTTAAGAAGTAAGAAATTACCTTCTTTATCTCTTTTCATCATCTTTGGTTTGAAGTCCACTTTATTTGATATGAGGATGGAAATTCCTGCTTGTTTGCAGGATCCCTGTGCGTGATATATTTTTTCCCACCTTTTCACTTTCAGTCTATAGATGTCTTTTCCTGTGAGATGAGTCTCTTGAAGACAGCATATTGTTGGGTCTTGTTTTTTAATCCAGTCTGTCAGTCTATGTCTTTTAATTGGTGCATTTAGGCCATTTACATTCAGGGTTATTATTGAAATATAATTTGTAATTCCAGTCACTTTGGTTTGTTTTAGGATTTTACCTTGAGCTGTTTTCTCTTTTGAATGGTCTTTCCTTTAGTGTAGTTCCTCTCTTTGTAAATTTTCATTGTTGGTTATCCTTTCCTCCTCATGAAATATTTTGCCAGGAATGCTGTGTTGTGCAGGCTTTCTTGCTGTAAATTCTTTTAACTTTTGTTTATCATGGAAGGTTTTTATTTCATCATCAAATATGAAGCTCACTTTTGCTGGATATAGGATTCTTGGTTGGCATCCATTTTCTTTCAGGCCTTGGAATATGTTATTCCATGATCTCCTGGCTTTTAGGGTCTGGGATGAAAAATCTGCTGAGATCCGAATTGGTCTCCCCTTATATGTAATCTGGTTCTGCTCTCTTGCAGCCTTTAAAATTCTATCCTTATTCTGTACGTTGGGCATTTTCATTGTAATGTGCCTTGGTGTAGATCTGTTGAAATTTTGTACATTTGGTGTCCTGTAAGACTCTTGTATTTGATTTTCCAATTCATTTTTCATATTTGGGAAATTTTCTGATATTACGTCACTGAAGAGATTGTGCATTCCTTTGGTTTGAAATTCTGCACCTTCCTCTATCCCAATAAATCTTAGATTTGGTCTTTTGATGCTGTCCCATATTCCTTGTATGTTCTGTCAATGATTTTTTACCATCTTCACTGTATGGTCAAGTTTATTTTCAAGATTGTATATCTTGTCTTCAGTATCCGAGGTTCTGTCTTCCAGGTGATCTGGTCTGCTGGTGATGCTTTCTATTGAGTTTTTAATTTGGTTTATTGTTTCCTTCATTTCAAGAATTTCTGATTGGTTTTTTTTCATGATCTCTAGCTCTTTCTTAAAGTAATATTTTGCTACTTGTAATTGCTCTCTTATCTCTTTGTTAGAATGATCTATGGTTGCTTTTATTTGCTCTCCTATTTCTTTGTTAGATTGATCAATTTTTGCCTTTAATTGCTCACTTATGTCATTCTTTAATTCACTGATCATTTTAATTATGTACATTCTGAATTCTTTCTCTGTCATTTCATCAACTGTGTTGTCAATGGACTCTTTTACAGTGGTATTGAGGTTTATTTGGGGCACTTTCTTCCTTTGTTTTTTCATGTTGATTGTGTATCTTCCTTTCTTGCAATACCCATCTGAGGTATTGCAGCTTCTATCCTATAATCTTGTATTGACACTCCAGATTACCTGTGTCTCACCTTGGAGCTACTTCTATTCCCTCAGTGTCCCCAGATGTGCACTACTGCCACTAAAGTTGGTGGCGGAGGTAGTGGATGTACCTCTAGAGGGCAGTGGGAGTGGCCCTGGCTGGGCTCCTGAGGCGGCTCTTGAGGGCTGTTTTGCCCCTCTCTTGTGCTCCTGCTGGTGAACAGGAACTCTGGAGCAAAACTGGAGGTGGGCCCAGATCTCACTTAGGCAGGGTCACAAGCAGGAGAGTCTGTGTGTGACCCTTACAGTGAGTGTGAGCCCCCCTGGGGCTGGAGGCTAGCAGGCCCTGGTCTGCCTTCAGCTGGGCACCCCTGGCATTCCCTAAGGGTGGTTTTGCCCTTCTGTCTCGCCTGACCACAGAAACTCTGGAGCGGAACTGAGGCAAGCCCAGAGCGCACTTGGGTGGGGCCTCCTCACGCTGGGATCTCTGGAGGCTACTCTTACCCTGGGTGTGACTTCCTCTGTGGCTGGTAGCTATCAGTCTCTGGTCAACCCTTGGTTGGACACCCGTGGAGTTTCCTGAGGGTGGATTTGAGCCCTCTGTGGCTCCTGCTCGTCCACAGGAACTCTGGAGCAGAACTTGGGTGGACCAAGGCTGCAGTTGGGCGGGGCTGTCTCATGCTGGGGTCTCTGCAGCGACTCTTACCCTGAGTTTGGGCTCCCCAGGGCCTAGTGGCTAGCAGTCCCTGGTCTCCCTTTGGCTGGAAACTTGTGGAGTTTCAGAATCATCCACTTTGGACATGGTTGTACTCAGGAGAAAAGTGTTGATTTGAGCACCCACTCTAGAGATCCCAAGTTACTATCAGATTTTTTGGTGACAGGGAAGGTGGGGAGCCAAAGTAGGGTGACTCAGTCTGATTTCCTATAAATTAAAATGTTTATATTGAGAAGGGACCATGTAAGGTAACTAAATTTCATCATTTCAGGAAATATATTCAGTCAGTTTGCTCTGTATTAAATGATATAAGATATACAGATCCTCAAATTAAACAATATTTCTAATAAACTGTTTCTATCTTCCTGGGTAGTGTGTAATTTTTTCTTCTTCTGTAGTACTTGGCCATAGGATGTTGTTTAGTAGAAAGGCTAATATTAATAATTACACATTTTTAAACACAGTACTTTTTGAATTTTAAACTACTAAAACTTTTATTCTTTCCCTCTAGAGAAGGCTAAGATGTGATCTATCAAGGATTAGAAGAACATAGGTTTAATAAACCAGAGTCCCTGCTGACCAGCAGGAGTACAGGCCAAGGCCCAGGACCACCTTCAGGGACTGCTGCGGGAGCCCAGCCAAGATCAGTCCCAAGATTGCTAGCTGCCAATCACAGAGGAACCCAGACCCAAGGGAAGGACTGCCTCCGGGGACCCCTGCGGGAGACCTCGGGGACCGCCCTGAGTTTTGTGCCTGTCTCTGCTGACTGGTGGGAGCACAGGCCAAGGCCCAGGTCCACCTTTAGGGACCTCTGTGGGAGCCCAGGAAGATCAGGCCTGAGATTGCTATCCACCAATCCACAGACCCACAAGGGAACCCAGATCCAGACAAAGGACTGCCTCCAGGGATCCCTGTGGCTGAGGCCCGTGACTGTCTCAGTTCAGCGCCAGCATCCCTGCAGATCTGTGGGAGCCCAGGCCCAGGGATAGACTCACCACCTGGAATCCCTGAGGGGGTCCAGGCTAAGATCAGGCCTAGGGTTGCCCTCACTGGTCTGTGTGAGAGCCCAGGCCCAGGACCACCCCTGCACATAGAGGGGACTCCAGTGTTGGTCCCTTCCTGTATCCATCTTGTACACTGCAGCTATCCCCATAGTTCTTCCCATGTATTAGCCTCTACCTTGGGTCAACAGACAGGACCTGGAGGCAGTGGCCAGCCAAAGCACTGCATCTCCTATCAATCAGCCCAAAGCCATTGTGAGTCCCACTGTTTTAGACCCATCTCTGAAAGTGTTTGCATTCATCTTGGGCCACTCCCACCATCATCTTCAGTTACCTCCACTACTGCTGCCACCATCTTTAGAGGCAGTAGTGTCCATCTGGGGAAACCTGCTGGGGACTGGAAGTGAACTCCAAGGTGAGATACAGGTAATCTGTAGTGTCACTATAATATTACAGGACAGAAACTGCAATATCTCAGATCAGCATTGCAAGAAAGGAAGATACATAATCAACATGAAAAAACAAGGGAAGAAAGTGCCCCAAATAAACCAAGATACTACAATAATAGAATCCATTGACAGCACAGTTGATGAAATGTCAGAGAAAGAATTCAGAATGTACATAATTAAAATGATCTGCGAATTAAAGAATGACTTAAATGAGCAAATATAGGAAAAAATAAATCACTCCAACAAAAAAAATAAGAGAGCAAATAAAGACAACCATTGATCACTGCAACAAAGAGATAAGAGATCAAATAAAGGCAACCACTGATCACACTAACAAAGAGATAAGGAAGCAAATACAGGTAGCTTACTTTAAGAAAGAGCTAGAGATCGTGAAAAAAAAAATCAGAAATTCTTGAAATGAAGGAAACAATAAACCAAATAAAAAAACTTGAAAGAAAGCATCACCAGAAGACTACATCACTTGCAAGACAAAACTTTGGATAATAAAGACAAAATATACAATCTTGAAAATAAAGTTGACCATACAGTAAAGATAGTAAGAAATCATGAACAGAATATACAAGAATTATGGGATAGCATCAAAAGACCAAATATAAGATTTATCAGTATAGAAGAAGGCACAGGATTTCAAACCAAAGTAATGCACAATCTCTTCAATGAAATAATATCAGAAAATGTCCCAAACATGAAAAATGAATAGGAAAATCAAATACAAGAGGTTTACAGGACACCAAAGTACAGAATTACAACACCAAGGCACATTATAATGAAAATGCCCAGCATACAGAATAAGGATGGAATTTTAAAGGCCACAAGAGAAAAGAATCAGATAACATTTAGGGGGAGACCAAATTAGACAAAGGTGCCAAACACATACATTGGAGAAAAGATAGCCTCTTCAAGAAATGGTGCTGGGAAAACTAGAAATCCATATGCAGTAAAATGAAACTAAACCCCTATCTCTCACCATCCACAAAACTCAACTCAAAGTGGATCAAGGACCTAGGAATTAGACCACAGACCCTACACCAAATAGAAGAAAAAGTAGGCCCAAATCCTTATCATGTCAGCTTAGGACCTTACTTCCTTAACAAGACTCCTATAGTGCAAGAAGTAAAAGCAAGAATCAATAAATAGGATGGATTCAAACTAAAATCTTCTCAGCCAAAGAAACAATCAATGAAGTGAAAAAAGAACCTACATTCTGAGAACAAATTTTGGCCACACGCACATCTGATAGAGCACTAATCTTCAGGATATATAAAGAAATCAAAAAACTTAATGCCAAAAAAACAAACAACCCAACCAATAAATGGGCTAAGGAGATGAACAGACACTTCTCAGAAGAAGATATACAATCAATCAACAGACATATGAAAAAAATGTTCAGCATCTCTAGCAATTAGAGAAATGCAAATCAAAACCACTCTAAGATTTCATCTCATACCAGTCAGAATGGCAATTATCAAGAATACAAACAACAATAAGTGTTGGTGAGAATGTGGGGCAAAAGGCACACTCATACATTGCTGGTGGGACTGCATGCATTTGTACAACCAATCTGGAAAGCAGTATGGAGATTCCTTAGAAAACTTGAAATGGAACCACCATTTGACCCAGCCATCCCACTCCTCAGTCTATACCCAAAGGACTTAAAAACAGCATACTACAGTGACGCAGCCACTCCAATGTTTATAGCAGCACAATTCACAATAGCTAAAGTGTGGAACCAACCTAGATGCCCTTCAATAGATGAATGGATAAAGAAACTGTGGTATATATACACAATGGAATATTACTCAGCAATAGAAGAGAATAAAATTATGGCATTTGCAGGTAAATGGATGGAATTGGAGAATATCGTGCTAAACGAAGTAAGCCAATCTCAAAAAACCAAATACCAAATGTTCTCTCTAATAAGTGGATGCTGATCCATAATGAGAGAGAGGACATGAGAAGAAGGAGGAACTCTGGACAAAGGAGAGGAAGAGGGGAGGGGGCATGGAGCCAGTAAAATGGTGGAATTAGATGGACATCATAGCCCTAGCTTCATGTATGACTACATATATGATGTGATTCTACATCACATACAACCAGAGAAATGAAAATTTGTGCTCCATATGTGTACAGTGAATCAAAAAGAATTCCACAATCATGTATACTTAACTAGTATAAATAAATTTTTTTAAAAATAGGTTTATTATGATGAGACTTCCCCACCTCACATCATTTCATTTGCAATTTGAAGCCCTTTTTCACCCATGCTCACCCATGAGAGTAGATTTACTTGGTTCTCCAAGCAATATTATTAGACTTTTTGAATGTATTGGTATTAGAATTCATGATATTTTCATAGCAGGCACTACATGAAGTACTGGTGGTAGAAATATAAACTCTCTCTGGTGGCAGTGAAATATAAACTCTCTCTTAACTCTTTTCCTCCATGTTTAGAAACTAAACTCCTGTCCTCCATGTATAGAAACTAAGTAACAAAACAGCAAGACTCACACTCTCCTCTGGCGACTCCCAGCTGCTCTCTGAGGCACCTTCATAGGAATCCACTCCTGGATGTAGATCATTGAGAGCACCATCTAAGCAAAAAACCAAACACACATGTATGAATTTAGTCCTGGAATTCATATCTGAGAAATAAGGAATTGACTTCAGAAACCATTCTTGTAAGTCTTTTGCTTTTTCATACTGGAAATCCAGTCTATTTTAATCTTCAGGTACATTTGTGTAGAGTCCTCCCAGAATAAGAAATGATTATGACTCAGTCAACAAGCATTGTTTGAACACCCCGCTGTATGCCAGGCTCTATGCTAGATGTTGGGAATACAAAGACAAAATTTCTACCTTAAGGAGATATCTAGTAAATGGAACAGATACTGAAAAAACTAATTATACCAAAAGAGGATGAAGGTTGGAGACTGCCATGATTTAACAAACACCAAAACTGGACCACATCATAGTACTCCATTTCTGTATGTTTGAAATTTCTAATATAAAGAAGTTTGCATTTTGTAAATAAAAAATAAAGGAAACAACTATCCATTTAGAAGAAATACAGAGGTCAAAGGAACATGTTAAACATGTCACAGAATGTAGTCAGAAAAATCCCTACTCTAGCAAACTGTAGGACAAATGACAAAAAGTGGCACTACACAGGTTATTCTACCTTTGACATAAGTAGTAGTTACCAAGTACTTGCCTTAAAATAATTCATCAGGTCATACATTTTTTTAAAGTTGTATTCTTTCTTCTATTGAGTACCTACAACATAATGCCATAATTACAAAATATGGGGAGAAAATTATGTTTTCTTGAGACTCTTGAACAATACATAGAAAAAATGTGATATTTTAAAAATTTGAGCTGAAAAACCATACTTGCTTATAAGATTATCTTAAACCATACCAAACAGAAAAGTGAATAACAACACAACAGCATACCTCCCACTGTAGAGGCATCACCAACAGGAACTGGGGATGGCGATTCAGGGCTAGAAAATAAATGTGTTCAGTTAATAGAATGATAGAAACATGAAGGTTTATTTTGAGATTGGGGGTTTGTTTTCCAAAAAGAAATCACTGGATCACAAATAAGAGTCCCTAAACCTAAACACCAAGTAGCAAAGTTTTAAAAATTTATAACTTCAAGATTTGTTTTACATTTATTGGTGTGTTTTCTTACTCTTCAGTTCCAATCACTACATAAAATTATTTTGTTTAATTACCTGCTTTATCTTTCTCTAACCCCTTACTTCTTTAGAATGGTATTGTCCAAGATGGTAGCCACTGAACATTATATAGCAATTTAAGTTAACTAAAGTTTAAAAAAAATTAAAAATTCAGTCCTTTATTCACATCAGCCACATTGCAAGGGTTCAGTGATCACATGTGGTTAATTGCTATCATATTGAAAATAACAATATAGAACATTCCATCATCTCAGGAAATTCTATTAAACAAGACTGCATTAAGAATCTTAAACTCCAGGTTGTGGCAGCAGGTACAGCTCAGTGGTAGAGGGCTTGCCTAGCATGCATGAGGCCCAGGTTCAATCCCAAGTGCCACACACATATCTAAATTCCATGAGATCAGGAACCTTGCTTACCATATTCCTGCTAATTTCTCCAATGTCTAGAAAAGTACCTACCACTTAGTAGGCATTAATTAGATGTTTCTGGAATAAATTAATGAATGAATGCTATGTACCAAGCAGTGCAGAAGGTAACTGGTACAAAGTTGTGAGTAAAACACTCATGATGTATGAAGGTTACAATTTCATTAAAAGTACAGTTACCAAGTAAATGAGTATACTAAATGAACAATGCAGCGAGTAAGTATAGAGAGGAAAGAACTGGATTGGGGGTAGGTATATAACCACAAATCCTATCCCATTTGAAAGATTATCATAATCATAAAACTTTTAAAGAAATGACTTGCTGTAGGCCACATTGTTAACAGACTTCAGATTTCCTAATTGTCCTTATATCATGTCACCCTGCAAAAATAAGCAAAGATCAGAAAATACTCTGAGAAAGCCCCTGCCCATACAAGAAAGATAGCAGGTTTCCACAAATCCAGATTTTCACACATTCCAAAGGTATGAAAGTTAAATTATAGTAACTTGAGATAGTTAAGAACTTTATATACATGTTCTAAGGGGAAAGAGTTTTCAAAGGTGCTGGTCAGTGGTGACTGTACCAAGTTTTCAACTCATACCAATTGAAAACTCTCTTCAATGTTATACAAGTCACCTTCCTAAAGTGATTTAATCATAGTCAAAAATGTCTCTCTCATAGATGTGTTCAGGTATCAATAAGTCCCATCCTCAGAACCACTCCTTTAGACAGGTTACTGGGGTAAACTAGATTAAAAGGTACTCTGGAAGCCACCAGATACACAAGGCACACATCTTGAAACATTAGTTGTACTGGAAGCATAAACAGCCAGAGAGTTAAGTAAAAATTGTTAGGTAATTTAAAACATTAATATAAAGTTATAAAGAATATTAAGATTAAATATGATAAATCAAAGGCATTTTAATGATTGGAGCTAGACTGGGAAGGTCAGCTAACATGTTCCGTACATTCCCCAAGCTTTGGTAAAACACTCAAGAAATTCAGGTTAAAAAAAAATTTCACCATAAAGATTCTGGTTTTTAACAATACTATCTAAAGAGTAACAAATTAAACCAATATACCAAACCTATCATTGTTGGTTTTTTAGAGTATATTTGCATA
Organism: Xerus rutilus; assembly: GCA_028644305.1. Lineage (NCBI taxonomy): Eukaryota > Metazoa > Chordata > Mammalia > Rodentia > Sciuridae > Xerus > Xerus rutilus. Next base: position 78,105,188 of record CM053409.1, on the reverse strand, counting down.
AAATTTCTCACTAGGTGAGCTGTCATCCTGAAGAACCTAAAGGAATATGACACCTGAACAAGTCATTTTGATGAGCAGAAAAAAGGCCCAAGTAATGGGAAAGCATCAAGAGACTTGTTGGATTGTAGGAAGTGGAGCTAAAAAAAATCACATTCAGATCCATTGGAAATATACATTAACATAATCAGGCCTGAATAGAGTCTGTCAGCTATCCACAAGGTTGTAGTACTCTTTGCAGTAACTTCACAGCACATATGGGAAAAAAAAGTGGGAAGTTTCCCAAGGTCACACTAAAATCTAAATATATCCAATTCCTTTTCAATAATAATAACAGTAAGAATAATCATAACTGAATTTACTGAGCCCTCATCATGTTTTAAGCACCATACTAAGTGCTTTATCTTGGTTAACTCAATTCTGGAAACCACTTCAAGAGGGAGATATTTTTATCCTCATTTAGATAGATGAGGAAATTAATGCTAGAAGTGGTTAAGAATTTGCTCAGGGTTACAGAGCTAGCCATTTGATTCCAGAAACCTCACTCTGACCCACCTCAGTTCACTGCTTCATGCATGACCCTTATATGACACATACGCTTCAGAAGAGTTTCACCTGGTGTTAAGGACAGTAGTATATATAAATGAAATAACCAAAAAGTTGTGTAAAGGTCCCAGAGAGAAGAAAGGGAACCTGGTCAGAGTTGGAGACCTATAGAAAGCAACCAGGCACACAACGCATAGTAAGGAAAAGGGATGGAAGTGCAGATGGTTACCAGAGCAGGATGTTGGAATAAGATGGCAGAAAACCAGACCTTGCCTGATGTGGGTTGAACTGTCCCCACATTGAAATCAAATTTAAACTAATTCTCTAGCTAAGTAAGCATTCAGAATGGAGAAGCTTGCTTACTTCAGAGGAACAAGATTTTACTTTACTGAATTCAAAATATCATTTTAATGGCATTAAATAGGAAATTCTTAGTAATTCAAATCACTTGTCTAACACTCCAACAGTTAATCCCTCACCCTCTCACTCACTCTCCTTTCAAAAGACAGTAAAAGACACTTGACAACAAGAATCCTTTCATATGTTCTCATTAGTTAGACCTCCTGCAGGGATCCCTTCAAATGTCACTCACAGCAGCCTGGAACACAGTTCAGTTGGAAGACAGAACCACTACTTCATTTCTAGGCCAAAACACAAGTTTGAAGTTGTTCAGCTAAGACCTTTAGCTTAATACCAGCAGCAAACAACCCCCTACTGCCTCATTTTCTCAGCTCATTCGGCACACTATTCATTCTTCACTGCTACCACCTAATTATGTCAGTGGAATTGAGGTGGGATTGTGTCAAAAGATTCTCACGTAACATAAGTTTAAACATAAGTTTAAAAACATTGTGGGGCTGGTGAGTATCACTCAGTGGTACACTCAAGGCCCTGGGTTTAATTCCCAACACCCCCCTCAAAAAAAATAAATAAATAAAGCAAGTCAAGCATAGAACATCGGTTCATATTCAAATTATTACTCTCTTGATGATTTTCTGTGTTTTGCTCTTGAATCCATTATTATAATCATCATGTAACAGAAAAAAAAATCTCAAGGCAAGAAGTTGAAAATCCTAATAATCCTTAATTCTGAAAACCACCTAAAGAGAGAGAGATTTTTATCTCCATTTAGACAGATGAGGAAATTAATGCTAGAAGTGGTTAAGAATTTGCTCAGGGTTACAAAGCCATCCAATACTAGGTATATGATTAGCTTTGCATATGATTTAGGAAAATAAGTTTGCCTGGCTCTCAAGAACTTAATTTCTAAAAGCGTAATCTCTTAAATCTTCTTATCCTATTCTCAAAAGGTAAGGAAAATGAGATAAAATACGACGTGCAGAAGCACTCTAAAAAGCACTAAATGCTAAACAAATAGAGGAGAAAACAGGGGTTAGCAGAACAGTGGAACATGTCATCCCAAACAGAATAAAACATTTGCTAAAAGAAATTCATATTTGGCTTTGTAATCCATGATGAATATCATCAACTATACACGTAAGCTAACTTAGGCACAATAAATAAATAAATAATAAAATAAAATAAATAATAAACTTTAATAAAATAAATAAATAAATCCCAAAGACCAGTTCTTATACAAGAATATTACCAGAGACCTGATAATAGACTCAGGTACATAGGTAGAAATTCAATAACTCAGTTACACATTTAACAGATATTTAGTGAGTACAGATCCTAAGCCACACCTTGTATTGGTTACTTAGGATGTGAGAGTAAAACCAAATGGCAGCGGGCTGGGCAGTGACTCAACCTACATGAAGACACTTTCAAGATGTCTGACTGTGGGGCGGGGATTGTAGCTCAGTGGTAGAGCATTCGTCTCGCATGTATGAGGTACTGGGTTTGATCCTCAGCACCACATAAAAATAAATAAAATAAAGATATTGTGTCCATCTACAACTAAAAAAATATTTTTAAAAAAAGATGTCTGACTGTTATAGAGGAAGAGGGTCTTTTAAAAAATAGATAACAAGAGAGAGATTTGAGCATGTTTCAAAGCCAATAGGAAGGAGTCATTCAAAGGAGAAGTTGAAAACTACAGAAGAAAGAAAGAATAACAGGCTGAGGTATCTAAGAAAGAAGATAGGATGTAAGGCTCTAAGTATAGATGAAAAATATGTTTTTTAATGGATTTGGCAAATGATGGTGGGAGAAACAGAATATAGTGAAATATTTGCTACAAGGCATAAATCAGCAATTGGGTTGGAGTTCACACAGAAGAAAAGCTATTAAAATCACAGAGAAAAGCTGTAGTGAAAATTTATGTCATTGAAGAACAGAGTATAACAGTGATCATTAGATATTGGGAAGGGCAGGGGAGCGGGCATAGTTAAATAAGGAGCACCCAAATAAAGTTAGGAGGAATTAGTTCTGATTTTTTGTAGCATAGCAGGGTACCTATTTGTTACAATCTGTGATATTTTTCAAAATAACAGGAGAGTACAAAAATTCCTGACACACAGAAACTATTAATGTTGAGAAGAGGTAAATGCTTGTTACTCTGATTTGATCATTATGCATCATGTACATGTACTGAATTCTCATACTGTATCCTGTAAATAGGTGCAAATATGTCCCAATTTAATAAAGATGTGTGGATTAGCAAAATAGGAAAAATACTCAAGGGGCTAATGGACCACAAGATGACCACAAACTCAGCAGTATTTTGTCCTTGATCAAGAAACAAAGGGTTTTGAAGGCATCCATAAATTTGTAGCATGTAGGAAAAAAAAGAATAATTTTGGTGAGCAGAACAGTGACTTCACAAAGATGTCCAGACCCTAATCTCCAGAACCTGTGAATATATTAGGATGTACAGCAAAGAGAAATTGAGGTCATGTTAAAAGTAAGGTTGTTAATAAGCTGACCTTAAAATAGGCAGAGTATCCTGCATTATCCAGTGAGCCCAGCATAATCCCAAAGACCTTTAAATGTGGAGGATGGAGTCAGAAGAAAGTTAGAATGATGCAATGTGGGAGAGAGTTAACCAGCCATTGTTGGCTTGGACGATGGAAGAGTACATGAGCCAAGAAACGAGGGTAGTAACTAGAAACTCCGAAGGAAGAAAATAAATTCTCTCCAGTCTCCAGAAAGGAATGCAGCCCTACTGGAACCTTGAGACCCATGTCAACTTTCTGTACTACATAATTTTAAAGTAATAAATTTGTGTTGTTTAATGAAGCTAAGTTTGTATAAATTTGCTATAACAGCAGAAAACTAATACAAGAATCTCTTAAGACAAAGAATACAAGTGTAATCCCAAAGAAATAAAAAAATAAATTTGAAAATATAGAAAATCAGCAGGTAAATTAAAGGTTTCAATGGATAACTATAACAAGTTGGAGAAAGATGGGCTTTGTGAATTCTTAGGTCACTCCCTTATCACTCCCAGGATGATCTGAACCGGAGTTACTCTCTCTCAGCAACTTCCACAGTTACCAGTCTCTCTCCTACCCCAAAGTAATCTGCACTAGTTTCATAGGAAGGAAACAAACTTGTAAATTCTCAAAATCCATGTATATTTTAGTTCATATGTATTGTTATTTTATATATACCTTATTTTCTAAGACTCATGAATAATATCCTTTCCAAGACCCACTTTCACAAGCTAACTTTAGGACGTCTTTAAGGTTAAGTTCTATATGCATTTTGTTATTTATGCATTTCTTCATTACGTGGCATGTGTACACTGTGCTATCATTTTTTACCTTTTTTAAGCTAGGTGAGCTGTAAGGCAGGCCCAAAATACCTGTATTTAGGCTCCCTTGCTGAGGCTTTCTGGCAGGCTATGTTTTTAGTGTGTAGCCAAGGTCATGACACACTGATTCAGTAATGTACTCAAGGTCATAAATATTTGCTTGTGAGCGTGCGCCCACTTACATAACCTGTTGGCAACGGGACTTCTTTGTTTGGCCTGCATATAAAAAAGGCTAAATGAAACTGGTTGGAGCAACATGAGGCTGAAGCTGGAGGCCAGTGGGTGAGGGGAGAGGGTAGGGGTTGCTGCCACCTCTGAATAAAGAATGTCTGCTATCTCAACTGTATCTTGCCTCTTCTTCCACCTGCTGGGATTCCAAATCTGTTCCTTGGGTCTGAGCCTCCCCTCAACACAAGAACTCTACCATGAGACGCACACGCAGCTCCAAATCCAGATTTCTTAAGCAATTAAGCCAAAACCATGTAGCCAGTTAAAAGAAAAGTCTCTTGACTCCCAGTGGTATTCCTAGTAAACCTTCCCAGTCAGTATATCATCTTCTATTAAAAAAAAAAAACTCATTGTTTTAATAAGTGCTTGATGAATCAGTATTGTTCACTGGTAAACAAATTCTAATATTCAATTCAGAAAACTAAATCTAGATCCATTTTTTAATATAAATGAATTTTGAAAACCAAAATTTTTGAATGGCAAAAGGAAAAAGTATTAATATCTTGTCTAGGCATCAAACAAACATCATTTAGGTATGTTTAGCAAAGACTCAAAATTGGTGCCTAGCAGTTTCCTAAAAGAAGTTAAATGACTTGTCCAAGCAATGTCCATAGGATGTCAATGCACTTCCAACATCATCTGCTTCTACATTCACTATCATTTCCTGAAACACAAGTTTATCAACAAAGACGAAAGGGTCAGAGTCAAGGTAGACTTGGTGCTTGTCTATGTGTCTGAAATTATTCATAATTTAAACATTTTTCAGAGAAAAAATATTTTTACAAATAGAATTGTTGCTGAATATTGGGGTGCTTTCTAATAAATTCCAACTAATAAAATGTTTATATACCAACTAGTTAACAAGTTGGTAGTATGCTAACTAGTTAACTTTCCTTTTCCTGGCATTGCTAAATATGCCACAGCATACTAATTAATTTGATTGCTCCATTTTTTGTCACTAAATAGAATGAATTTTGAATAAATTCCATATTCAGAGAACATTGCTCTGTAAAATTTCATGGGATAATTGTGAAGATTAAATGTGCAAAGTCTTATTAAAATACAAAGCACTATATGTATATATACATTCTGACATAAGATTTGAAGCTAGGCTTAGGACATATGATTTATAAAAGTTCAGGGAATGTCACTGCCATCCCTCTACTGTTTGCACTGAGAATACTGCCAGTTCACACCACAAGGATAACCCTGCACTAGCCAATACTTACTGACAGAAGCACAGCACAAAGAGCCAACTGTACATTTGGCCCCTAACACTCACTGAATGTGCTACAGAGGAACACAAAAAGATAAAGGAGGCATTTCCTGACCTTCTAAGAGGAATTCTTTTCTCCTTGATCATTTGATGATTGGCCAAAGCCTCGGGAACAAATTTTTTTATATAAAATAGAACAGCCAAGGTTTGCAACAAGTTCTTGGTAAGACTCATAACCTCTATAAGAACAGCTCTATCCCTTTCACATACTGCCTCTGCATGGACTCAGACAGATCATATGGTGGATATTCAATATGATGACAGACTGGTTAATTAAGAGGCATTATCATGGAGAAGTTTTTCTAAATATGACACAATTACTCTCTAAATGTCATTTGAAGTTAGTTTCTTTTAACTTCAGTAGACAAGATTTTGAAATTGTAGCAAAGATCTGCACGAGAATTCATTACATCATTTTTTCATTACTAAAACCACTTAAATAGAAATTTATTTTCATTCTTCATGTTTATCCTTTCTCATTCACACACATATATATGCAACAAAGGAAAACAAATCCTTTATTTCTAAATGATCTAGAAAATTCAGATAATGTGACTAGAAATAGAACATAGGGGATAAACACTAGCTCTGTCATTTAATAGCTTTGCAACATTATACAAGTCTATTACATTCTTTATGCCTTAATATTCCTTCTCCTTAAAAAAAGGGATAATAATAACAATGCCTACCTCATTATACTGTTTAGAGGATTAAATAAATGAATACAGTAATAAAGTACCTACAACAATGGCTGTCCTACAATTGCTATAGTAGTGTTGGCTATTTTTATTTTTTTAATTAAGTTGAAAAGCCTCTAATTATGTGATTAAAAATTGCATTTAGGAGTGGTTTGTGGCTCAGTAGTAAAGCACTTGCCTAGCACATGTGAGGCACTGGGTTGGATCCTCAACACCACATAAAAATAAATAAATAAAATAAAGGTATCGTGTCTATCTATCACTAAAAATATTTTTTAAATTACATTTAAGCCACTTGAAGGGAAAACCCCATTATTCATTCTTTTCTTTTTCCCTCATACTGGGAGTTGAACCCAGGGGAGCTCACCAATGAGCAACATCTGCAGCCCTTTTTACTTTTATTTTGGTACACAGTCTTGTTAAGTTGCTGAGGCTAACATCAAACTTGAGATCCTTCTGCCTTAGCCTCTTAAGTAGCTGGTATTACAGGTATGCACCACCACATCTAGCTCCTTATCTATTCTAGTAAGAAGCTTTTCATAATATTCAAAGTAACTTCTGATGTTAGTATTTTTAATTTCTAGGCCCAGATTTGGAGTAATTTTGAGTAAACTAGTTTTCAATATTTAAATCAGAAAAGTAAATCAAGATCTATTTTTCATAGAGGTCTACTGTGGAGCCTACAAACCTGATTCTGTGACAAGATGGTAAAGAAAAAATGTCATCACTCATCCCCTTGACATCCTTATGATGTTTTAATGTGTGAATGCACATATTTTGTTTATTGGCCATTTGCTTAGTACACATATATGATCAATCATGCAATTAACTTTTCACAGGTTGTTAGAAATTTCATAATCTACTTTTTCAAACACAAAGGTGTTGTGGCTCTAACAAAGTTTCTATTGTTGGTTCAGGCCAAAAGTGTAAGGTAAATGATAATCTGATAATCTAAGTGAACCTGGGTTATATCACTGTTAACAGAACCCCAAAACATTATAATACTTTTAATAATAAATATTAATTGACAGTAGCAAAGTTTGATCCTTTTCTTCAGACCAATAAACCAAGATCACAACTACTTTGGAGTTCATTATTCCAGTAGAAACAATCTGCCCGACAAGATGGTTGCATTTACACTTTTTATTATTTTTTATCATATTCTAAAGTTGCAAATAGATTTTTTTTCCTTTGGTACCGAGGATTGAATTCAGGGGCACTTGACCACTGAGCCACATCCCCAGCCCTATTTTGTATTTTATTTAGAGACAGGGTCTCACGGAGTTGCTTAGCGCCTCGCCTTTGCTGAGGCTGGCTTTGAACTCACGGTTCTCCTGTCTCAGCCTCCCTAAGTGCTGGGATTACAGGCATGCGCCACCATGTCTGGCTTGCAAACAGATTTTTAAAATAGATGAGAGACAGTATAAATCCCTAAACAATGTTATAACTTTGGAGTCACAAGACCTGCAATGAAATCTTAATGCGAGCATTCATTAGCTGTCTGGTATCTGTTCATTTATTTATTCGATAATGATTTACTAAGTATTTCTTATGAAAGAAAGTATTTGTAGCCCTGGAAATATAAAAGTTAGCAAGATTTAACCAGATGTTTTAGAGGGAATAGGATCATGAATCACAGAATACTTCTTAGAGGAAATGATAGCTAAACACACTTTTAAATGCAAATTAGTCAGGCAACAAAGACAGAAACATAATGGCACAATAATGGTCCAAGAAAGAGTGTGGCTGAACCACAGTCTGAGAAGGAAAGTAAGATGGATGAGGCTAGAGGTTTAAGCATAGGCTTGCTTGTGAAGTGGTCGTGTTAATCTTGATCGTAGAGCAATAAGGGGCAATTACATTGCTTGTGCAGTACAAAGACAAGATCATATATTTTTTTTGAAAGATTTCTGACAAGAGTGTAGAAAGTGGTTCAGGGAAAGGTAGTGACCTATTGGCAAGCTTTTGTACCAGGAAAGTGGTGTTGGTCATATGAATTAGGGTAGAGACAGTGAATCCAGAGAGAAATTGATGAAATCAAGAGATGATTAGGAAATAAGCTGGGCATGGTGGCACACTCCTATGATCCCAGTTACTTGGGAGGCTGAGGCAGGAGGATGGCGACGTCAAAGCCAGCTTCAGCAACTTAGTGAAGCCCTAAGAACCTTGCGAGACCCTGTCTCAAAACAGAAGTAAAAAGGGCTAGGGATGTAACTCAGTGGTAAAGTGCCCCTGGGTTCAATCCCAAGTACCAGAGAGAGAGGGGCAGGAAGGGGAATAAATTAGGAAATAGAAGAAAAGGAAAAGAGAAAACAAAGGAGAGTAATCCAGGCAATTAGGTTGATGATAGTGACATTAACTGATGAGGGGAACTCAAAAAGAAACAGATCATTGAGGATAGAATTAACTTTGCTTTGGTCACAATGAACTAGAGAGCTTAGATAAGTTACTCGGGACCTAGTTGGATGTGAAAACTTTTAAGGTTCCCTCTAGTTCTATCATTAGAATCACAGATTTACAGATGGTTAGAGAATATTGCTAAGAATTAGCTGACTATAGAGGAAGTATATTATGATGTTTATTTAAATGATATGTCTTACAAGTAATATATTTCCTGGGGGAATATTAGAAAACATTTTTTAAAAATAATCTTTTTCATGAGCAGAGAAAATGTGGCTATATACCTGGAACACTATTCCACTCCCTCTTAGACAATGGACAACATTTCATTTTAATATTTATAGGCTGATGACTTCTTCCCATTCAGAACATGCTAGTCTATGAAAGTCCTTTTGATAGAGTTTCTAGACACATCCTTGTCAGGAGCAGCAAATAAATTATTGCTTTGAACTCCATAGATTCCGACAGCTTGACTGTCGCACCTGGGAATCTTTCCATGTGAAGGTGTAGAAAGACACACATATTTGCAGGTAGCTGTTGTTAATGGGGCCAATTTCTTGCCTGGCATAGAATTTATGAGTTTGATACCTTTGAATTCAGATGCCTGCTAGCCTTGGGTGAAGAGATAGCAGTGCACTCATGCAGCCTTGAGGCGCCAGCTATCTGAAGAAGGAAGAATTTAGGCTCCAATCAAGCCAACTTCCCCACATCCTCTCAATTCTTGTTTACCTTGAAGAACCCTTCCTGACAATAAATTCCTTTGAGGTGTTCCTCTATAAAATAAAGTTTGGCGGGCTTTCTGTCTGTGAGGGATCAGACCCATCAGGTCTTTTCTACCTGTCAAGCCTCCACTTCAATTACATTTCTTGTGTCCTTTGTATTTCTTTCTTAATACTACCTTTGTAGCCTTTGATTTCCAGCTGGCCCACACCTCCATATAGTTTACTTATTCCCTCCCCACACAGGACACAGTGAGACATTCTAGAAACATCTGTTCCAGAAAATGAATGATGCTTTGTACTTGTGTTTACTTTTTTCTGGTAAGGTTATATTCTTATTAGTAAACTTCAATAGCCTCAAACAGTGGTTCTCAGCATCACTAATACATTCGAATTAGCTGAAGATCTCTTAAAATTCCCCATGCTCAGGCCATATAGCAAATCAATCTTACACAGTAGAGTCAACTTAACAAACTTTTGGCCTAAAGATTCCTAAATGAGCAAGGCCTTCTGTTTGCAAATAATTAGGCTGAGAAGAAAGGGTCAATACCAACCCAGTCCAACAAACTCATAGCCAACAAATAAACATCACCAAATACTACCCTTCATCAACACAGTTCTCTGAAGTAGAACCCCCAACCCAAAACACTCCAGTATAACGATGGGCCTTCTGTTCCATCTTCTCCTGTTCCCCCTGCCTTGCAACTCCTCCAGTCACATGAAAGGGGACAAGCAGCTCCAAGAACCCTAAAATAACTGGTACGGACATTCCAGGAACAGCCAAGTTCCTTTAAGTGCCTCATCATCTCAAGCCCTTATTCAAATCTTGCCCCCGTCTCCTAATCAACAGAGCCCCTTACCATACTGTTCACACAAGCGTGAAAATTATTGAGACTGCTAGGATCCACTATAGTATTTAGTCCACTGTTTACTGCAATGACAATCTCAAGGAACCCCTGGCATCTGCCTCCCAGCATGAAGAAATCACACCCAAAGAGGATACAAGGCCCCATGTCTAAGTAGACGCCCAATCTCAAACCCCAGCATAGACTCAGTGTTATCACTAGTTGTATGAATGAGTAAGACCCACACAGAGTCCCATTTCCCTTCCATTCATTTGTGTTTAATCTGAAATCTAGATATACCCCACTATTATCCACAGGTACTTTGCCATGACTCTACTATTCAGGCTGGATCTCTGGACACTGACTCATTTACTTGATTTTTCAACTCAGTCATGTTTTTGTGTCTAATCACCCTCATGCTGGCGTAATCTAGATATTTTGAGGATACACAGAACTGAAAATCCTTATCTGCTATAGGCCAAAAATAGATCACCGTGATCCAATTTGTACAAGTAGGAGCCATAAATGATCTTAGCCCTATGTCTATAGACAAACAGAGCCAAGAATTATAACACTGATGAATACAAAAAGGTTGTACTATTTCTGTGTTTTAAGACCATAATCATAAATAGTCAAGAGAGTTACCTACACCATCACCCGTCATTTACACTTGGCTGTTTATAGGCTCTTTACCAAATACTCTGATATTCTCCACTAACGCATATCACTTCAGAACAATTTCACTATTAGTCTTAAAACTTAACAACAATCTCCATAGGTCAAACCATAAATCTGTTTTCTGGAGAGAGGAACAAGTCTGCCTCTTGGTCAGGTCAGTCAAAAAAATGAGCATAGTGGCTATGGTGTTGTTCTAGAAAGGGAGGTGGCTTCAGATGAATAACTTGAGACTTACCTACAGGCCTGGTCCTTGCAGGAACTGGTAAAACAGAAAAGGAACCATTAAATTTGGGGTGGGTCTTAAAGTAGGTATGACACATCTACATTGCCAAACATGAATTTGGATATGGGGGAGACCCTCACCTGCTTATGGTTTCCTTTGTGTAAGACAGTTTCTAAGGAAAACAAAGATATAAAAATGACTGAGTTAACAATAGTTATAAGACAGTAAATAAAACTTATTCCATAATAAACACTAATACCCAAACATGGTAGAATGTATATTATGATGCTCCATAGTTAGACAAACAATGAGAACAGGTACTGATAATGCCAAGTTTGTTTGTTGACTGTGAGCACATCTCAACATTCAGTCTCTGCTTATGTGCCAAATAGTTTCTGTTCTCTCTCTTAATGGGCCTAGATTAAGTCTTTACCTTTTAATCATTCCAAAAATGTCTGCAAGTTAGAGAAGGCAGAGTTTTACATTAACCTGTCATAAACTTATAATCAAAGAATTTTGTGATCAATGAATTTATAATAATCTCCATCCTACAGTAGTATAGACACGTAGGTACAATAACTGATAAATCTGTTTCTCCAGAATCTAGACAAAGAGACAAATCAGTAATTGGGTTATTCCTCAGAGGGTGTTCTAAAACAAATTGTCTCCAAATTTTCTCTAAGTTAATTGTTTTATTTTGAGACCAGTATGATGAAAAGAACACTAAGTTAGAATCAGATCTAGTTTCAAGTTCCAGTTTCCCCTCCTTAGCAATACATCAAATCTCCAAATCATTCTGGGGCCAGGCATCAGTTTTCTCATCTATAAAATGAAGAGGCTATTACCCCAAATACTTATAATGATATTAATAAATAACTCACTGCTCCCCTTCCTCTGCAGACTCTCCCAGAATAATCTCAGCCACTCTTGTGGTTTTAATTACTTCCTGAGGGCTGGTTATTCCTATGGCTATATTTACAACCTGAACCATTCTACTTGGCTTCATACTTAAATATAAAGCAATTCACATTTTACACAGAAAGCTTAAATGAACACATTTAAAAGTACAACAATTCTCCCTGACACATCTACACATCATTTTAAGACACACAAAAATCTGCATACCTGCAAAATATTTATGACACAACAAAATGTGTCTTTAGTCTACCCATGTTTATCAGATCATCCTTTTCTCCCCAACTTATGCCCACTTAATGAGATCATCTGTCTATAGAATCAAATGTTAAAGAAAATAATAGAATACCTTTACTAGAAATAAAAGTTCAAAATAGAATATGATAATTCATTTTACTACTTTAGGATGTACTAATATGATTTGATTAGATCCAAACAAAAATAAAAATAGCTGTTATTTACATATTTTTTAGTTCTTCCAAGTACATAATACAACTAGTATTTGAAATAATATTCATGAAGTATAAATAGTTACAGGTAGTAAAAAGACATTTTAGCTATTGCTTATAAACTTTTATTTTAACAAATTATCTACTGCATATGTACTATGTCATAGGAATGTAAAAATTAACATATAATGACATAATCCTTGCCTTTTGACTTATAGTCTAGTAATTAGCCAAATATTCAACTGGAAATAATAAAATAAGAACTGCAACGTCAAGAAAAAGTAAAGAATGGGGGAAATGCGGGAAACTGGAAGAGCTAAATCTGCTATACTAAGAGTTGTTTCTTCACAAGGGAAGAGGACATACAGGACTTGGACAGGTACATATGAGACATCAGAGAGCATGAACAATTTGCCACATGTTATAAATACGTGTGCAATGTATATGAAAAGGGGAAAGTGGGCAGGTTATTTGTCCATTTGCATGCTTATTTATATTTTGCTAAGAACAAACTAAAGTCTAAAACAAGGAAAATAAGTAAGCAAATAATGAGAATCATATTTATGCTTCACTAAACATTTATTCAATGGACTATATCCTCTATTTTAATTAGATTCATTGCCATTTACTCTGAATTAATGTGCACATAATTTTTCAAAAATATTTGACTCTTACAAATTCATATTTTTGTCCCAAGCTTTTGCTGAATATTACTTCCAACTATTTACATTTATAAACAAGGCTGGGGCTGTTATTTGAGTCAGCAATGTTTGTTATAAAGGCAAGATAAAAGACTGAGCTGAAAGACTAAGCTACACCCTAGGACAGCTCATTAGGACAGCCCAATTCAACAACAAAAAATAATATGGAGTTTTGTCACTCACTCTTCCTTCCTTATGCATTAGCTCTGCACAGTGTGCTTCTACAACAGAACAGTAATTCCTCCCCTCCTGTGACACTTACCTTTATGATTAAGTTTCTGTGTTCCGCAGACTGGCTAAAATTGGTGCCCATTTCAAACACACTTGTGATTCCATCCTCACACAAATTCATCCAATAATGATATTCCTCACGCCCAGGAAGTCGATCCCAGAAAGTCCTGAAGGCTTCCCAGACAGCTTCCTGACATACTGGAAAATGGAAAAAGTACAGACAAGAGTTTTTATGAAAAGTTAACATTCTCTGAGGTTCTCACAGTGATCATAGAACAATTCATTCAGATACCCCTGAGACATTCTTGCCCACTGTGTTCTTCCTGGAAGGATATAGGAATGAGTCTCAGTGAAAGCCTTTCTGAAAGTTAGTTTACACTTTTCAGTTCTAAAGAGATTTGTACTTCCCATTCTTTTCCTTTGCAAAGGGGATCAATTTGCTTCTTAATAAGCTGGAGTGTTTTTCCCTATATCTTTAAAAAAACACTCATGTTTATGCTTTACAAAAGTGGGCCTGATGTTGAGTGTACTACATTTAATCAAGTTTCCCTAAGAGTGTGATTTTAACTTTCCTTAATGTTTATAGATGTTCTCCTGAAGTCACAGCTTCAAAAACCACTTCTCAACCTTTCAAGATGGCTTGAAAAATAATGCCATTTTAAAAGACCCTGGAGCTTTTTGGTAAGCTGCAGTGACATAGTGCATTGTATCTACTCCTTCAAAACTCATCACATATCTCTAATATAAAAAAGGAATAATGGAAACACCTGAGAGCTTATAGGAAATTCAAGAAGGGGGCTGGTAGAGAGCTTACATAGCATGTGTGAGGCACCGGGTTCAATTCTCAGCACCACATATAAATAAAGGTCCATCAACGACTAATAAAAATATTTTTTTAAAAAAAAATCAAGAAGGAGATGTTAATCTGGAGTCATCATTCTTCTTTTTTTTTCTTTTTTAGTTGTTGGTGGATCTTTTTAAAAATTTCTTTATATTTGGTGCTAAGAATCAAACAAGTGCTTCATACATGCTAGGCAAGTGCTCTATTACTGCATTACAGTCCCAGCCCTAATCACTTTTAAGCTACTATATTTCATATCTGAAAAGGAAAAATAATAATGAGTCCTTATTTATACTTAAAAGTAAAACAAAAGTCAGCATTTGTGCTCCTTGGCATTTGCCTAAATGAACTGAAAACTTATACTCTCACAAAAACTTACACACATATGTTTAAAGTAGACTCGATTAGAGATGATGAAGATTTCCTTTAACAGGTGAGTAGACAAGCAAATTCTGGTACACCCATTTCACAGAATATTATTCTGTGATTAAAAAGAAATGAACTTTCAAGGCATGAAAACACATTTAAAAACTTTAGTGTTTATTATCAAGTGAAAGAAGCTAATCTGAAATGGCTATATACAGTATAATTCCAATGACATTCTGGAAAAGGCAAAACTATGAAGACATTAAAACAATCTGTGGTTACCAGGGGTTGGGGAGAGGGAGGGATGAATAGTTAGAGCACAGAATATTTTTAAGGCAATGAAATTATTCTATATGACACTATAATTTTGTATGTATATTACTACATATTTGTCAAAACCCACTGAATATACACCGCAAAGAATAAACCCTAATTTAAACTGTGAACTTTAGTTAATAATCATGTGTCAATATAGGCAAAGGATTTTTAACAAATGTACTACCTTGATATAAAATATTAATGCTGGGGAGTTTGAGGAGGTATGTGGAACTCTCTGGACATTCTGATCATTTTTTCTCTAAGCCTAAAACTGCTCAAAAAATTATGTGCATTAATTTTAGAATATATAGGAGAACTGAAAAAGAAAAACAATCATATTCAGGAGAAATATCTTATCGTATTAAAACAAAAACTAATTGAATCCATCAGCTAAGTTATTTCAAAGATTTGAAACTAAAAGGCTATTAAACAGTGTATCTGCCTATTTTGTATAGTACTGGGTATATGGCTGTTCTGCAACCATTCAGAGGTATAGGTCACTCAAGGCAATGGACAGACTGAAATGAGAGGAAAGAGAACAGTGGTGAAGGAGAAAATGTGTAGTAGATGTCAAGGACATTATTTTTCACTACAAGAAGACTGAGTACTCATCAGACAACAGAGTCCTATCCCTAGTTTCACCATGCACTACAGTTTGATAACCATGAGTAAGTTTTCTACCTATTCAAAGCATCAATATACACATTTCAATTTTTTAATGGAATGAATAATTACTGTCTTCTCTTATCTGTGAAAATATTTTGTAAATTAACAAGTGCTACACAAACATCATGTTATTACAGTTGAATATCTTTTATCCAAAATGGTTGATACCAAAAGTATTTCTGGTTTTTTCTCACAATTTTGGAATATTTTCATATACACAATGAGATAATTTGGGCATAGGAACAAAATTTAAACCCCAAAATTATTTCTGCTTCTCATGTAGACTGAAGGTAATATTATATGACTAATAGTACAGGAAACAGCCAGATGAGATGGTACATGCCTATAATCCCAATGGCTCCAGAGGCTGAGGCAGGAGGATTGCAAGTTCAAAGCCAGCCTCAGCAACAGTGAGGCATTAAGCAACTCAGTGAGACCCTGTCTCTAAAACAAATACTAAAACAGGTCGGGGATGTGACTCAGTGGTTAAGTGCCCCTGGTTCAATCCCTGGTACCAAAAGAAAATAAAGTACAAAAACAAAAACAACAGAGATAATACATTGAAATATTTCAAATCATAATGGAATGAAATTAGAAATCTATGATAAAAAGAAATTAACACCTGAAGTGTTCCACTATTGAATGACCAATGGATAACAGAATAATTAGGGCTGGAATAAAAAAATACTTAGAGGTAAATGAAAATAGTGATACAACATATCAAAATATATAGGACACTATGCAGGCAGTTCTAAAAGGAAAGTTCATAGCATTGAGCTCATTCATTAACAGAATAGAAAGTCATCAAATAAATCATGTAACATTACATCACAAGGCATAGAAATAAGAAAGACAAATCAACACCAAAATCAGTAGAAGACAGGAAATAATTAAAATCAGAGCTGAAATTGAAATTGAAAATAAAATTTAAATTTAAAAAATCAACCAAACAAAAAGTTGATTCTTTGAAAAAATAAATAAAATTGATAAATCGCTTAATCAAACAAACCAAAAGAAAGAAACTTAAATTATTAAAATTTGTGATGAAAATGAAAATATCATCGTGGATACTACTGAAATACAGATGATAGTAAGAAATTATTTTGAAAATTTATGCTCCAATAAATTAGAACATCTTGAAGACATTGATAAATTTCTAGAGATATATGACCTTCTCAAATTGAATCAGGATACAGAAAATATAAACAGATCAATATCAAATGATGAAACTGAAGATGATATCAAAAGCCTACCAACAAAGAAAAGCCCAGGTGGATGCTCAGCCCAGTTATACCAGACCTTCAAAGAAGAACTAACACCAATCCCCTCAAATTATTCCACAAAATAGAAAATGAGAGAACCCTTCAAAATTCATTCTATAAAGCTAGTATCACTCTGATAACAAAACTAGACAAAGAGATATCAAGGAAAGAAAAATAGACAAATAACCTTGATGAACATAAATGCAATATTCTCAATAAAATTCTAGTAAATTACATAGAAAAGACATTAAAAAGATAGTGCACCATGATCAAATGGGATTCATCCCAGGGATTCAAGGTTGATTCAATACATGGAAATCAATAAATGTAATCACCACATCAACAGACTTAAAGACAAGAGTCACATGATTATCTCAATAGATGCAGAAAAAAATATTTTACAAAATTCAGCATCCATCCAAGTTCAAAACACTAGAAAAACTAGGAATAATAGGAACATATCTTGACATTGTAAAAGCCTTATACAACAAGCCAAGGCCAAACATCACTCTAAATGAATAAAACTAAAAGCACTCCCTCTAAACACTGGAACAAGTCAGGGATGTCCTCTTTCACCACTTCTATTCAACCTAGTCCTTAAAATTCTAGCCAGAGTAATTAGAAAAAAAAGAAACAAATTAAAGGAACACAAATAGGAAAAATGAGCTGAAACTATTTGTTTGCTGACAACATAATCCTATATTTTGAGGATATAAAAAAATTCATTGGAAAATTTATGGAACTCATAAATGAATTTAGCAAAGTAGCAGGATACAAAATTAACACACATAAATCAATTGTATTTCTATACACCAATGATGCATCAGCTGAAAGAGAAACTGGGAAAACTATCTCATTCACAATAGCCTCAAAACAAACAAACAAACTTGGGAATGAATCTAACAAAACAGATGAAGTACCTCTATAATGAAAACTACAGAATACTAAAGAAGGAATTGAAGAAGACCTTAGAAGATAAAAAGATCTCCCATGTTCTTGGATAGGCAGAATCAATATTCTCAAAATGGCCATACTACAAAAAGCACTATATAGATTTAATGCAATTCATATTAAAACTCCAATAATATTCTTTGTAGAAATATAGTTAGCAGTCATGAAATTTACTTGGAAAACTAAGAGGCCCAGAATAGCCAAAGCAATCCTTAGTGAGAAAAGCAAAACAGGAGGCAACACAATACCAGATCTTAAATTATACTACAGAGCTACAATAATAAAAACAGCATGGTGTTAGCACCAAAACAGGCATGAAAACCAATGAAATAGAATAGGAAACACAGAGGCAAACCCAAAAATATAGGGCCCAACATGCAGAGAAGACAGAGGAGACCAACTCTGGCCCAACATGTGGAGGAGGTGGAGGAGGTGGAGGAGACTGACCCTGGCAGCACACAGAGGAGAAGACCTACCACACTGTGGCCTCCCATCAACCAACGGGCAGCTGACCCAGCCTACTTTCATCTAGAGACAACAGCCAGAACCGGGAAGACCATCCCCAATGTCCTTGCAGGCCTGGTTACACCAGGGGTGAGGTATTGGTAACCTGCAGGGACACTACCAGATTATAGGATAGAAACTGTAATACCTCAGAATGGCACTGCCAGAGAGGAAGACACATGAACATCATGAAAAAACAAGGGAAGAAAATGCCCCAAACAAACCAAGATGCTACAACAATAGAATCCATTGACAGCACAGTAGATGAAATGTGAGAGAAGGAGTTCAGAACGTACATAATTAAAATGATCTGTGGAGCACAGAATAATATAAGAGAGAAATTACAGGCAACAATTGATCAATCCAACAAACACATAAGAGAGCAAATA
This sequence comes from Xerus rutilus, assembly GCA_028644305.1. NCBI lineage: Eukaryota > Metazoa > Chordata > Mammalia > Rodentia > Sciuridae > Xerus > Xerus rutilus. The sequence goes on along the minus strand of CM053409.1, from coordinate 78,086,267 downwards.
CAGGGAGCAAAAGATTATTTCGAGAAAAAGATACAGACTCTGAATAAAAAATAAGCAGAAATCCTTGAAATGAAAGAAATAAGAAACCAAATAAAAAATTCAATAGAAAGCATCACTAACAGACTAGACAATTTGGAAGACAGAACCTCAGACAATGAAGACAAAATATATAATCTTGAAAATAAAGTTGACCACACAATGAAGATGGTAAAAACCCATGAACAGAACATCCAAGAATTATGAGATAACATGGAAAGACCAAATCTAAGAATTATTGGGATAGAGGAAGGCACAGAGGTACAAACCAAAGGAATGTACAATCTCTTCAATGAAATAACATCAGAAAATTTCCCAAATATGAAGAATAAATTGGAAATCAAATACAAGAGGCTTACAGGACACCAAATGTACAAAATCACAACAGTTCCACACCAAGTCACATTATAATGAAAATGCCTAACACACACAATACGGATAGAATTTTAAAAGCTGCAAGAGAGAAGGAGCAGATTACATACAGGGGGAAACCAGTTTGGATTTCAGCAGATATCTCAACCCAGAGCCTCAAAGCCAGAAGGCCGGGTGCAGTAGCTCACATGTGTAATCCCAGAACTTTGGGAGGCTGAGACAAGAGAATCATGAGTTAAAAGCCAGCCTCAGCAACAGCAAGGCGCTAAGCAACTCCGTGAGACCCTGTCTCTAAATAAAACACAAAATAGGGCTGGGGGTGTGGCTCAGAGGTCAAGTACCCCTGAGTTCAGTCCCCGGTACCAAAAAAAAAAAAAAAAAGCTAAGAGATCCAAGCTCTGAAAATGGATGCCAACCAAGAATATTATATCCAGCAAAATTAAGCTTCAGATTTGATGACAAAATAAAAACCTTCCACGATAAACAAAAGTTAAGAGAATTTACTAAGAAAGCCTGCACTGGAGAACATTCTAGGCAAATTATTCAATGGGGAGGAAATGAAAAACAACAATGAATATCAGCAAAAGAAGGAATTAAACTAAAGGAAAAGCCAAACAAAAAAGATACCAAGTCAAGTTAAAAACCAAAAATAAAGCAAAATGGCCAGGAATACAAATCATATTTCAATAATAACCCTGAACATTAATGGCCTAAATTCGTCACTTAAAAGACATAGACTGGAAGATTGGCTTTTTAAAAAAGGCCCAACAATATACTGCCTTCAAGAGACTCATCTCATAGAAAAAGACATCCACAGACTGAAGGTGAAAGGATGGGAAAAAACATTCCACTCACATAGACCACATAAACAAGTAGAGGTTTCCATCCTCATATCAGATAAAGTGGACTTCAAATCAAAGATAGAAGGGATAAAGAAGGTAATTTCATTCTGCTTAAGGGAATCACACATCAACAAGACATAACAATCATAAATATCTATGCTCCTGAACAATGGAGCATCTACATATACCAAACAACCCCTTCTAAATTTCAAGAATCAAATAGACCACAGCACAATAATACTGGGTGATTTTAACGCACCTCTCTCACCACTGGACAGATCTTCAAAAAAAAGAAAAAACTAAACAAATAAACCATAGAACTCAATAATACAAACAATAATTTAGAATTAACAGATATATAACATATACAGAATACTTCATCCATCAACAAGTGAATACACTTTTTTCTCAGCAGCATGTGGATACTTCTCTAAAATATACCATATATTATGCCACAAAGTCTTAGCAAATACAAAAAAATAAAGATACTACCCTGCATTCTATCATAATGGAATGAAATTAGAAATAAATAATAAAATAAAAAATAGAAGCTACTCCATCACCTGGAGACTAAATAATACACTATTGAATGGTGCATAGATAACAGAAGACATCGAAGAGGAGATTAAAAAAAATTCTTAGCTGTAAATGAGAACTCTGATACAACATACCAAAATCTCTGGGACACTATGAAGACTGTGTTAAGAGGAAAGTTCATTGCATTGAGCTCATTCATTAAAAGAAGAAAAAGTCAACAAATAAATGACCTGACATTACAACTCAAAGCACTAGAAAAAGAACAAATCAACACTAAAAGAAGTAGAAGACAAGAAATAATTAAAATCAGAGCTGAAATCTATGAAATTGAAACAAAAGAAACAATTCCAAAAATTGGCAAAACAAAGCTGATTTTTTGAAACAATAAATAAAATTGATAAACCCTTAGCCACCCCAACAAAAAGGAGAGAAAACTCAAATTACTAAAATTCGAGATGAAAAAGGAAATATCATGACAGACACTATTGAAATAAAGAAGATAATTAGAAACTATTTTGAAAATCTATACTCCAGTAAAATAGAAAGTCCTAAAGACACTGACAAATTTCTAGAGGCATATGATCTGCCCAAACTGAATCAGGAGAACATACACAACTCAAACAGATCAATCTCAAGCAAAGAAATAGAAGACGCCATCTAAAGCTTACCAACCAACAAGAGCCCAGGACCAGATGGATTCTCAGCCAAGTTCTACAAGACCTTCAAAGAAGAATTAATACAAATACTCCTCAAATTATTCCATGAAATACAAACGGAGGGAACCCTTCCACACTCGTTCTATGAGTATAGTATCATCCTGATTCCAAAATCAGACAAAGACACATCAAAGAAAGAAAACTTTAGTTCAATATTCCTGATGAACATTGACACAAAAATTCTCAATAAAATTCTGGCAAATCACATACAAAACCATATTATAAAGATAGTGCACTATGATCAAGTGGAGTTGATCACAGGTATGCAAGGTTGGTTCAACACACGGAAATCAATAAACATAATTCATCACATCAATAGACTTAAAGACAAGAATCATATGAGAAAGCATTTGACAAAACACAGCATCTCTTCATGTTCAAAACACTAGAAAAACTAGAGATAGTAGAAACATATCTCAACATTGTAAAAGCTATCTATGCAAAAATGAAGGTCAACATCATCCTAAATGCAGAAAAATTAAAAGCATTCCTTCTAAAAACAGGAACAAGACAGAGATGCCCCTCTTTCACTACCTCTATTTAACATAGTCCTTGAAACTCTAGCTAGAGAAATTAGAGAGATGAAATAAATTAAGGGGATACAAATAAGGAAAAGAAGAACTTAAACTATAATTATGTGCTGCTGACATGATTCTATACTTAGAGGATCCAAAAAATTCCACCAAAAAACTTCTAGAATTAATAAATGAATTCAGCAAAGTAGCAGGATATAAAATCAATACCCATAAATCAAATGCATTTCTATACATCAATGATGAATCCTCTGAAAGAGAAATTAGGAAAACTACCCCATTCACAATAGCCTCAAAAAAAAAAAAAATACATGGGAATCAATTTAACAAGAGTTGAAAGACCTTTACAATGAAAACTACAGGATATTAAAGAAAGAAATTGAAAAAGACCTTAGAAGATGAAAAAATCTCCCATGCCCTTGGATAGGCAGAATCAATATTGTCAAAATGGCCATACTACCCAAAGCACTATACAGATTCAAAGCGATCCCAACTAAAATCCCAATGTCATTCCATATAGAAATAGAAAAGGCAATAATGAAATTCATTTGGAAAAATAAGAGACCCAGAATAGCCAAAGCAATCTTTAGTAAGAAGAGTGAAGCAAGAGGCATCACAATACCAGAACTTGAACTATACTACAAAGCTATAGTAACAAAAACAGCATGGTATTGGCACCAAAATAGATGTGTAGACCAATGATATAACATAGAAGACACAGAGAAAAACCTACATACATACAGTTATCATATACCAAACAAGGGTGCCAAAAACATACATTGGAGAAAAGATAGCCTCTTCAACAAATGGCGCTGGGGAAACTGGAAATCCATATGCAGCAAATTACAACTAAACTCCTATCTTTCACCATGCACAAAACTCAACTCAAAGTGGATCAAGGACCTAGGAATTAGACCAGAGACTCTGCACCTAAACGAGAAAAAAGTAGGCCCAAATCTTTATCATGTTGGATTAGGCCCCAGCTTTCTTAACAAGACTCCTAAAGTGCAAGAAATAAAATCAAGAATCAATAAATGGGATGGATTCAAACTAAAATCTTCTTCTCAGCAAAAGAAACAATCAATGAAGTGAACAGAGAGCCTACATTCTGGGAACAAGTTTTGGCCACACGCACATTAGATAGAGCACTAATCTCCAGGATATATAAAGAAATCAAAAAAACTTAATGCCAAAATAACAAACAACCCAATTAATAAATGGGCCAAGGAGTTGAACAGAAACTTTTCAGAAGAAGATATACAATTGATCAACAGACATATGAAAAATGTTCAGCATTACTAGCCATGAGAGAAATGCAAATCAAAACCACTCTAAGATTTCATCTCACACCAGTCAGAATGGCAATTATCAAGAATACAAACAACAAGTGTTGGTGCGGATGTGAAAGAAAAGGCACGTTCATACATTGCTGGTGAGACTGCAAATTGGTGCAACCAATCTGGAAAGCAGTATGGAGATTCCTTAGAAAACTTGAAATGGAACCACCATTCGACCCAGCCATCCCACTCCTCAGTCTATACCCAAAGGACTTAAAAACAGCATACTGCAGTAATGCAGCTACTTCAATGTTTATAACAGCTCAATTCACAATAGCTAAACTGTGGAACCAACCTAGATGCCCTTCAATAGATGAATGGATAAAGAAACTATGGTATACATACACAATGGAATATTACTCAGCATGAAAAGAGAATAAAAGTTATGGCATTTGCAGGTAAATGGATGGAGCTGGAGAACATCATGCTAAGTGAAGTAAGCCAATCCCAAAATACCAAAGGCTGAATGTTCTCTCTGATAAGTGGATACTGATCCATAATGGAGGAGGGGCCATGGGAAGAATGGAGGAACTTTGTCAAATGAGAGGGAGCAGAGGGGACATGGGGCCAGGAAAGATGGTGAAATGATATGGACAACAATGCCCTAGGTTCATGTATGATTGCACATATGGTGTAATTATATTGTGTACAACCAGAGAAATGAAAAGTTGTACTCCATTTGTGTACAAGGAATCAAACTGCTTTCTGCTAATAGCTTTGCTTGATTGTTCTATTTTAATATTATTACATGTCATTATTATTATAAATGACTCTTTCTTTTGCCTTAAATTCCTCATTCTATTAAAAAAAATGCACCCTTCTGCTGTCATGTATACCCAATGATAATAAATAAATTTTTAAAAATCCACATAAATACAGCTATCTCTAATTAGACTAGACAAAGGCACCAAAATGCACATTGGAGAAAAGATAGTCTCTTCAAAAATGGTGCAGGGAAAACTGGAAATTCATATGTAGTAGAATGAAGTTTAACCCCATATCTCACCCTGCACAAAACTCAACTTCAAAGACCTAGGTATTAGGTCAGAAATCCTACACCTACTAGCGGAAAATGTAGGCCCAATTTTCCAATATATTGGCTTAGGAACCAAGTTCTTCACCAAGACTCCTAAAGCACAAGAAGTAAAATAAAATATCAATAAATGGGATGTTATCAAACTAAAAATTTTCTTCACAGCAAAGGAAAACAATCAAGAGTATGAAGAGAGAGCCTGCAGAAATCTTTGCCACCTACAGCTTGAATAAGGTGTTAATTTCTAGGATATACAAATAACTAAAGAAGCTTAACAAAATAAAAAGTAACCCAATCAATAAATGGACAAAGGAACTAAACACACACTTCTTGAAAGAAAAATATGGACAGTGTTATGGTTTAGATGTGGTGTCCCCCAAAAACTCACATGTGAGACAATGCAAGAAGGTTCAGAGGAGAAATGATTGGGTTGTGAAAGTCTTAACCCAATCAGTGAATTAATCTCCTGATAGGAATTAACTGAGTGGTAACTGAAGTGGTAGGGTGTGGCTGGAGGAGGTGGGAATTGGGATGTGGCTTTGGAGTATATATTTGTATCTGGCAAGTAGAGACTTCTCTCTGCTTTCTGATCACCATGTGAGCTGCTTCACTCCACCACACTCTTCTTCCATTATGTGTGGCCTCATCTTGAGCCCCAAGGAATGGAGCCAGCCTTCTGTGGACTAAAACCTCTGAAACTGTGAGCCCTCAAAAAAACTTTTCTTCCCTAAAATTGGTCAGATCTTTCAGTCACACCAGCAGCAAAAAAGCTGACCAAAATAGTCAACATATATATGAAAAAATGTTCAACATCTCTAGCAATTAGATAAATGCAAATTAAAACTACACTGAGATTTAACTTCACTTCAACCAGAATGGCAATTATCAAGGATACAAGTAACAATAAATGTTGGTGAAGATGTGGGGAAGAAAGGTATACTGGTGGGAATGCAAAATGGTGCAACCACTATGGAAAGCAGCATGGAGATTCCTCAAAAAACTAGAAATGGAACCAACATTTGACCCAGCTATACCACTCCTCAGTATTTATTCAAACGATTTAAAATCAGCATACCATAGTGATGCAGCCACATCAATATTTATAGCAGCACAATTCACAGTAGCTAAGCTATGAAACCAACCCAGATGCCCATCAATTGATGAATGAATACAGAAATTGTGGTAGGACTGTGGTTGTAGTTCAATGGTAGAGCACTTGCCTAGCATGCATGAGGCACTGGGTTCAATCCTCAGTACCACATAAATATATATATGGGTTATATATATGCCATGGACTGTTACTCAGTCATAAAGAAGAATGACTTTATGACATTCACCCATAAATATATGGATCTGGAAATTATCATGCTAAGTGAAATAAGCCAATTCCAAAAAACCAAAGGTCAAATGTATATGTGGGTGCTAACCCACAATAAGGGGTTGGGGGGGAAAGAATAGAAGTTCAGTGGATTATACAAAAAGGAATGAGGGAAGGGAGTGGGGATAGGAATAGGAATGACAGTGGAATGAATCTGACATAACTTTCCTATGTACATACATGAATATACCACAATGAATCTAAAAATAAGAGAATCCATTACTACTGGAAATTATTATGTACTTGTTTATTCATTATTTTGTATCTTTACCCATATTGGTCTTAAATTAATACAAAAAAATTTTTATTGAATTATTAAAAAAAAACCCATCCAAACAAAAGTTAGGTACATACCAAAAGATAATGCAATGGTAAAAATCTAGACTAGTAAAAACAAACAAAAAGTGAATGCCTATAACATCTGGTTCTGAAATGAAGTGATTCAAATAGATTGTAAAAAAATATATTGTTAGACAAAATAATTGCATATCCATAGGGAAAGAAGAAATTGAATCTCAAGCTTTTCTTCACAAAGAAAAATGAAATATGACAGCTGATACTTTAAAATTTCTAAAAGAAAACATGGAAGAATATCTACATGTCTTGAGGATACACAGAAGTTTCACAGGACACAGAAAACAATTATTTAAAAATGACAAATTAGGATTTATCAAAACTGTAAAGTTTCTCCTTATCAAAAGATATTGTTAGTATAAATTAATAGACAAGTTATACATGGAGGAAAATATTTTTTAAATTGCTACAGTTACCTAATAAAAACAAATAATGCAATTTTTAAAATACATAAAGAACTAAAACAGACATTTCTCAAAGTAAGAAATACAAAATAGCCAATAAGCATGTGAAGTGTTCACTATCATTCATCTTTTAGAAAAAAATAAAGTCTCCATATACATACAAGAATAGTTGCAACTTTTTTTTGGTATTAGAGATTGAACTCAGGGGCACTCGACCACTGAGCTGCATCCCCAGCCCGATTTTGTGTTTTATGTAGAGACAGGGTCTCACTGAGTTGCTTAACGCCTCACCGTTGCTAAGGCTGGCTTTGAACTCACGATTCTCCTGTCTCAGCCTCCCTAAGTGCTGGGATTACAGGCTTGCGCCACCACACCCAGCTTAGTTGCAACTTTTTTACATGGGCAACGCCTAAGTTTAGCAGGACTTTAGAGCAAACAGAACTCTCATTTTTTATAGGAATGTAAAATAGTACAACCACTTTGAAAGAAATATTAAGTTTCTTTTATAACTAAACATACACCTAACCTCTGGGGATACAGCTCAGCAAATGTCACATACTTCACTATTTGACCTATCACTAGGCCTCTTCAGAGATCCCATCCTTGCCAAAAAAAGTTTCATTAGTCTTTAGTTACTGCTTATGAGAACCTTCTGTCTTTGAGAAGATGATCAATTGTTAACAATAGCAGGAAAAACAATGTCAAATCCTTAAAGATAAATCTCCTAAAATGTACACTAAACAAAACATTAGTTATATACTCCTTCCATTTAATCAGTGACAATATCATTTACTTAGGATCTACAATAACCCTAGAACTCTTAGCTAATATATCCTTAAAGACATTCTTATTAGTATTCCTACTTCAATAATGAAGAAATAGATTTTTAAAAATAGAAAAATTTTCCTAAAAACACAGAGGCAGTAAACCTGCAGATCAAATATTACATGGGACATACTTAAACTAAAAAATATTATTATTTATCTGAAATTCAAATTTAACTCAGTATTCTGAATTTTTATTTGCTAAATCTGGCAACCCTATGTGTGGGTCAAATATGGCTTTATCCATTGGGACCCTACCCTTACACAGTACATTTTAAATATATGGAACTATACTGAGCTTTTGAGACTCAAGACCCTGCATATGTTCCCTGGAAAATACCAACCTATTCTTCAAAACCCAGGTCAACTTGCTTCTACTACCCCATGCATGGATGAACATTATCACGTATGTCCTTCCCACATATACGCCTTGTACATACTTTATTTCTGCATACTCTACATTGACTTTATTATTGTGACAATTATGGTAATGGCAGAATCATTATGAATTAAGATTGTATGTGTGAATTAACAAATAAATGGACAAAAATGAAATAGAAAAATTTATAAAACATTACTGAGAGAAGTTGAAGATCTAAATAAATTGAAAAATATATCATGTTCATACATCAGAAGACTCAGTGTTCTTAAGATGACAAATTCCCAAATTGATCTTTAAACTCACAATCCCAAACAAAATCCCAGCAACCTTTTTTTGTATAAATGGAAGACTGATTTTATATTTATGTAAAGTACAAAGGATCTAGCATAACCAATAAATCTAAAAAAAAATACAATTGAAGAACTTACACTATCTGATTCAAAGATATATTTTAAAGTTTATAGTAATAAAGAATGGGAATTGGCCAGGCACAGTGGTGCATGCCCATAATCCCAGCAGATCAGGAGGCTGAGGCAGGGGGATCATGAGTTCAAAGTCAGCCTCAACAACAGTGAGGCACTAAGCAATTCAGTGAGACCCTGTCTGTAAATAAAATACAAAATAGGGTTGGGGATGTGGCTCAGTGGTTGAGTGCCCCTGAGTTCAATCCCTGGTACCCAAAAGAAAGAAAAAAAAATAGGAATTAGAACAAAAGTAGACAAATAGATCAGTGGAACAAAATGAAGAATACAGAAATATATAGAAGTTTATATAGAAGATTATATAGGTGCACTGGCAAGAAAGGATGATCTTTTTAATAAATGGTGCTAGAACAATTGGCATGTATATACAAAAAATTAGCTTTGATCCATACATATCATATACAGTAATTAACTCAAAGTAGATTATAGACTTAAATACATAGACCTAAAAACTTAAACTTCTATAGGAAAGAATAGGAGGAAATTTCATGATCTTGGGTTAAACAAATTTGGATCCAACACTAAAAGTATAATCCCCCCACACACAAAAATGACAAATGGTACTTTATCAAAATTAAAACTTCTGGTCCTCAAAAGATATTGTTAAGAAAATAAAAAGATCCAGAGGAATCATTTAGGAGTAATGGAAACATTAGGAAAAAGATAAATTCCTAATTTTAATTGTAGTGATGACTTCAAAAGCAAATATATTTGTCAAAACTAATCAAATTATACTTTAAATGCCTATGATTCATCAAAGCATAACTCAATAAAGCTGTGATTTAAAAGGTTTAGTTACTGGGGCTGGCATTGTGGCTCAGTGGTAGAGTGCTTGTCTTGCATATGTGAGGCACTGGGTTCGATCCTCAGCACCACATAAAAATAAATAAAATAAAGATATCGTGTCCATCCACACTAAAATATTAAATAAATAAATAAAAGGCTACAAATATGATTTTTAAAAAAGAAAGGAAGGATACTATTAATTATATTCTTTTCCAAGTGTCCTATTCATTGATTTTACTGAATATTAAGCTAAATGCAGTTGCTTTCTAATATGAAAGAAGCAAGTTTGTTGTTGTTCAAATCTGTTGCACTAGGAATTGATGCCAAATCGATTCTCTATTAAGGGAACACTGGGCAAATTATTAGACAAAATTAGCTTGCTGGAGAGAGCTAAGATCTTTGGTTGAACATTAAATAGATCCCTCCCTTCAAGTTTCAAATATTGACTTTAAAGCTATAATACAAATTATCTCTTCAAAATCAAGACTTAAGTTGAAATATTCATTTTCCCCAAATGAAACATTGGTTTTTATCATGATAGTAACAGTTAAATAAACATTTTTTAATCTTGATATGCTATGTCAATCATTTTAGTTATATGAAGTCTCTTTTCAATGACCCTAGCATCTGTATTCTAAAATCTATTATTCCAAGAATAATTAATTTTTCTTTTTTTTGGCTTCTTTTTCAATAGTATCTCTTGAATTTAAAAACAAGAGCAAAGCAACCACAAAGTATTGCCAGTTCCTTAAATGACTGGTCCTTCCTCTTCACTGTTAACCAGCAGCTGAGATATATAGATATGCTGATCTATTTAAAAATAATACAAAGTAAAAATCCAGATAGAAGGAACAATATCTTCATAAATTATTAATTGTCATTCTAATTCACTTTCAGTTCCTTTATTCTCTTTTTACTCTCTTTGGAATTTCCTATTTTTGGTGTACATCCTATGTACAAAATGTCAGGTCTATGGATCTCATTTGAAAAGGAGAGGAAAAGGAAAAGGGATGGAGATATAGCTTAGTGCTAGAGTGCTTGCTTAGCATGCATGGGGTCCTGAGTTTGATACCTGGTTCTGCAAAAAAGAAAAAAAAAGTAAAAGGAAAGCTTATTGCTTATTAATTTTGATAGTTCCCAAATAGAATGAAGAGATATAAATCCACTAAAAAGGAGAGCTGCTATATGTTTTACCACATTGACAAACAAAAACATAATATACATAATGTCTGGTACTAAATTTCTATTTTATTTTATTAATGTTGGTGTAGAAAGAAGGACAAAGAAGAGGAAAATAATTTGATAATACTAGCTCAGATAGAAGGTTCATTTAATCTAGTGCCTGGAAGATAGTAAATGCTTAGTAAACATTTGTTGAATAAATGAATGCATGCATGCCTGAACAAGCCTAATTTCATCATCTATCTCCACTTCAGCTTACTAGCATTACATCCATATTATGGCTTTTTATTGGCTGTTGAGCAACAAAAAGCAGAGCATGGAAATCCTCCAAAGGATTAAGAGACATAATATGGTCAACTAAGCAATGTTAGTAAATGTAAGAAACAGAGCCAACTCACATGACAAAAAGGCATAAGCTCAAGGCTCATAATGTTTAACTAAAAAAAACAACAACAACAAAAACCAAGATAAAGTCCAAGTTATAGTCCTTCAGGGACCATTGTGAGAAATGCTATCATTTCAGACATAAAAATTTGTATATGTCCTAACTAGACAGCAATCTGTGGAATATCTAAAGTACAAAATAAATTTATTATATTTTCATAACTAAGGAGGCAGGTGAGTGTACTTTGACAAATATAATCTGTGAGTGTATTTAGGTAAATTATTGTGCTGGAGAAGCAAAATCAATTCCTCCAGCAACACAAACCAGTATTCTTGAAGTGCTTAAAAGATTTAAAACATTTCCTACTTCAGAGTGATGTAAACTGCCCTCTGAAATCATATCAATACTATATTCTTAGCAAGTTCTTTGCTCATAGCAAATAGATAATATTTGGCTCAGTATTGTCTAAACTGTCTCAAGTTTTGACTTACAATGAGATATAATAAATGTAATGAAACAATGTTTCATTATGGGAGCCCAAAGATTAGGATGTTTTCTTACCTCGAACTTTAAAATACTTCATATGGTTTGCCACGGCCTCTGTCACACTTTCATTTCGGCAGATTTTTACTCCATTAGGAAACAAAACAGATCGCCGCCTTCTAAGAAACCAGGGTCTCTCAGCTTCCCTGTGGTCCAGAAGCTGCTTCTTTTCAGTAGGTAGAGAACGGACTGTAGATTCTTCCGGCAGGAGAAAAGAAACTGCACTCTTGGTTTCTTGGATTTCTTCAAAAAACAAGTAGGTTTGTACTACAGAGTGAAGCATAATCAAAGCTTTTGATGAGGCATGAGACAGGACACAAAAGGCAACTAAAGCAAAACTGACACTTGTGCCACATTTGGATTTTGAAATCAATTCTCAGATTATAGACAGGCTTGCATGTCTAAGAAAGAAAGGAGAGAAGTATTCACAATATTTTTTCCATTTAATTTCTGCTTCTTTACTTTAAGATTGTTATTGAAATCAAGTATATATCCAATTTCAACACAAGAAATAAGGGGAAGAAGGGTTTGAGCCAGGAATTAGTAGCCAAGAGGAAAACTCCAGTTACTGGAGCTATTTTAGAGTAATTTAAATAAAGAAATATCAAAGATTAATAGAATAGTATTTATTCAATTTCAATCACATCAAGTAGTACTGTTTTTAAGAAAATATATTACAGCTATGTAGATAACACAAACATAGACTTTTAAATTACCTGTTAATGACGGAAGGTTTCCTTCTATCAGAACAAATATCAAAACACCCAGAGAAATCTTCCCCAAAAGAGGAAACATAATCGTTTGAGCCAAAATCAAAGAAAAGACAGCAGAATCCTTAACTGAGCATCCAAAGCCTTGAAATTTCCAATAACAAATTGTTACAGGAAAGGCCCAAGATTTAAATGTTCATGTTTGAGAATGGACAACCACTCCCAAATCATTATAAATTAGTGAAAATAAAAATGATATCCTTTCAAAATAGCTCTCACTGCTTTTCTGAAATAACCAGTATGCTATGAAAGGAGAAGAGATAAGCTAATTAGAACAGATGGGGAGATGGGGAGAGACAATTTCTTTATTCTAATCTAGGTAGCTAAGCTCTTTACTAACACTCTCCTTGCCTTTAACAAGCGGTTCATTACAAATAATGTTTCATGTATAATTCACTGATTTTTCCAACTTTTCTGAATCCACTAGTCAAATTTGATACATTCACATATTCTCTGAGTTCTCCTAGGATTTAAAATGAATAAGCATAAAAATGCCAGACTATCTATACCTACTTTCTTCAATAGTACAGAGCTACATAAAAAAGAATCATTAGTTTTTGTAAGAAAGCTATTGTCTTAAAATTTTGCCTTTTTGGTATAAAATCTGGAAAACATTCACTGTAATCACAGTCTTTTTCCTTATGATAAAATAGAATAGGAACAGTAAAGCAAGCTACTGGTAGAGCTGTTGTGATGGATTAAACTAATTAACTAATTTAATCCTCACAACATTGCTTAGAATAGTGCCTGACACACAGTAATCACTTAACATAAATGAGAACTGTGAAGATATCTTTGTTGCTTAATTTGCTGTTGAATGTGAGGCCCAGGGGCTTTATCTACATGAAGAACTCTTAAACAACAAAGGATTTCCTCTACTAGTAAGGAATCAGATAAAACTCTATTAGAACTGTTGTTTTTATCATATAAATCTAGTAGAAGACAAATTAAGTTTGTTGAAATCCCTATGGAAGCTAAGATTTAATATCAAATAACAACTTATATTTTATTGTATGTATCTCTGGGAAAGTTCTCTGGAAAAAATGTTTTCTAATGACCTAAAGAACATTTCTCTTAAAAATCTTTTCCTAGCTAAGTCATCTTCAGTGTTATTTTATGCATAGTAAAATAGACTAGTTGGTATTTCAATATTTCAAGCATGTTTTTTTCAAGACAGTTTCAAACCATATTTTCTTCTGTTATAAAACTTAACAAATCTAAATGACCATTGAATACATGTGCATAATTGCACCTATAAAATATCAGTAAATTTATAAGAAATTTATTTGCCAAATTTTGTGAGTGGGTGGGAAAAAAAACTGAAAATTACATTAACTAAGCACAATTTTAAGGTCTTAAGAAATATTTTATGTTGACAATTCAGATCAAGGGAAAATTTAGATAACAAATATTTTAGTGGGAAATTATTCTTTCTGATGGCCTAGTCCAAAAAGCTAAAAAATCTTGAGAATCACAGCAATTTGGAAACATTTCTGCACTTAAGTTCAGAAAACCTGGGCTCAACCCTTGGCTTTACCACTTAATATTTGATTTTAATCAATCACCTAAGCTATTTGAGCTGGTTTATTCACCCAAAAAATTAGATATGATCTTTGCCTATGTCATGGAGTTGCCGGTAAGAATTAAGAAATATGAAAACTCTTTGGGAACTAATGCATGGCATATTCGTTGTTAGTATTCATTGTTCATAAAGTCTAAAGAGCTTTCAAACTTTGCAGTTCTCCTTTGTTTAAGCTTCAGGACAGAAAAAAAATTTCCCTAATTTAATTATATTTCAACGAGAGAATTTTAGAACTTAAAAACATCTGTTATATTATCTTCTACAAAACATAATTTATAGTTTAAGAAACCTATACTGTTTTTAAAAAATAAAAGTATGAAAAATTCAGCTGGGTTCATTTGTTTCTAAATAGGTTCATCATTTTATAAATTTAATTTAACTTGACATTTGATGTAACTTTTAATCATAGCATTCTTAGAATAACTGTATCTATGATACAGTAGTAGGTGGCAACTTCCGTAAGTTAACACCAAGAGATTGCCAAAAATAAGATTAACTCCAACAAGGAAAAGTAGAGGGGATTTATCAGAAAAGATAATGTTTAAACTAGAGCTTGAATAGACTAGTTAATATTTCAGTGGGCAGAGATGGTGGTGGTTAGTATTGAGTTAGGAAAGAAATTCTTGGTCTTGATCAATAGGTGGAAAAGTATACAGTTCATACACAAAATTTAAGATATTTGCTGCAAGACAGAAATCTATGGCAAATAGGTTGAGAATGAAGCTAACTATGGTAGATTATGGAATATCTTGAAAGCCTTACCAAGAATTTTGGATTTTTAACTAAAGATCTCTGGTATTTAATTGCTCAGAAAAAATATTTATTGCATTTCCATTTTAAAAAATTCTTTATAGGAAATATTTCAAAATCTCATGAAGGTCTTTGAACTTTGTTATGCATCAAGAAATGTCCCAAACCAGGCATGGTGGCACACGCCTATAATTCCAATGACGCAGGAAGATCACCAAGTTCAAAGTCAGCCTCAGCAACTTAGCAAGGCCCTGTCTCAAAGTAGCAAAAGGACTGGAAACGTGGCTCACTGGTTAAGTGCTCCTGGGTTCAATCCCCAGTACCAAAGGTGGAGACAGTCCCTAAATCACCAACATACCAGAAAATAAACATAAAACTCTACTCTGGAGATGAGTTCCAAATTGCTTCATCCATACCTAATTCCAAATCCAGTGAAGATCATTTATTGAGTGCTTACTCAATTCTCTAAATAAAGAAAATCAAAATGTTTCCAGTCTTTAAGGAGGTTATAGCACACAAGGACTAACATGTACAAATAGTGTAATAAAAGTGATGCAATTCACATATAAAAATTATTATGGGGGAGCAGGATAGAGAATGAATTATTCTGCTTGAACATATGTGGGAGTGGGAGTGGTGACAGTTTTTTGGGGTTTTTTTTTGTCATTTTGGGGGTTTTTTTTGGTACCAGGGATTGAACTCAGGGGCACTCAGCAACTGAGCCACATCCCCAGCCCTATTTTGTGTTTTATTTAGAGACAAGGTCTCACTGAGTTGCTTAGTGCCTCGCCATTGCTCAGGCTGGCTTTGAACTTGCAATCCTCCTGCCTCGGGATTACAGGTGTGTACCACTGTGCCCGGCTAGATTTAGTTTTTGGAAAAAAAAAAAAAAGTTCACAAGAAGTAGTAAAAGGGTGTCCTAGGAAAAGGAAATAGCATATGCAATTCCTGCAGGTGTAAAGATACAATGTCACAATACCAATTCTAGAGGACTATCTATGGTTTGGGATTTAAAATGACATTCACAGTCATGAGACAATAGTCCATAACCTGGCTCCAGTTTCACTTTGTAGAAGAACACAAAACACTGTTGTTATGATAATTTCAAATAAAGTGCATCTTTATCTGAAATCTTTATAAAATTACTAACTGATTTCTCCAATCCCCAGAAGGGATGCACTCAGTTTTAACAGAAAAGATCACCTAGATGTGTGCAGGTCACAGCAGCAGAAGGAAGCCTAATGTACAAAGAACCATGTCTTTTAACAGCCCATGGGTAAACCTCCCAAACTTCCTCAAGAATAAGCTCAGTTATAAGAGACTAGAGAGAGAACTACTTAGAGCATGAATTAATAATTCTATATAACTAAAAGGTAGAGGACAATGGAAAGATGAGGATAGAATACAGGCTGGAACAAGATAGGATGAGCTCTGTATGATGAGTGTAGAAGTTTTTCTTCCTGACATAAAAAGAAAAAAAGCTAATTTTAAGAGGTATTAAAGCTTTTGCAAAGTCCTACTCCAGTAATTAGATATGACTAAAGAAAAAAAAAGTCTTCCTTTTTGTTTAATCCCAAAATTTGTATGTTAAAAGTAATATAATCTTTACAAATGGTTTCTCTGGCTACTAACAACCCTTTCACTACTTCTCTAACTCCTCTCATTCACAATCACCCCCCACACACACATCCATACACACCCTCTAGCTGAATGACTCCTCTCCAATCCCCAACCCAAAGACACTCTATTGTTCTTATCAGAGAATATTAAAATTGTTTGTTGGTCCATAAATGAATAAGGAATAAGAGTCTATTCTTTTTCAAAGAATTTAAAAACTTCATTTTTTGCACCTAGCAAAATGCTAGCTAATAGTAGTTATATGAAAGTTGTGCTCCATCTGTGTACAATGAACCAAAATACATTCTGCTATCATGTATACCTAAGTAGAATAAATTAAATAAATAAATAAATAGAAATTGTCCAAGATCACATGGTTAATAAACAGAGATCTGAGTTGTACCTGAATCCAGGGCACATGGATATAAACTCTACACTGGACCTAATTGTGTATGAATAAATTTGAAAGAAAAACTGAAAAAAAAAATAGTAATTATACATTGAATATTCTTATTTGAAGCAGAAGTGCTTTGAATTTTGGAACATTTGTAGACCTTGACATATCTTGGGGATGAGACCTACATCTAAACATAAAATTTATTTTTATTTCATATACATATATCCTGAGGTAAGTTTACATAATATGTTTAGTGCACCTGTGTTTTGACTGTGAATCATCACATGAGGTCAGATGTGAAATTTTCCATTTGTGGCATTATATTGGTGCTCAAAAAATTTTAGATTTTGGAACATCCGGATTTTACATTTTTGGAATATTTTTCCTATCTGATTAGGGATGCTCAACCTGTACTAAAAAAATGTCCTGGGCTGGGATTATAGCTCAGTGGTAGAGCACTTGCCTCACGTGCGTGAGGCACTAGGTTCGATCCTCAGCACCACATAAAAATAAATAAATAAAGATATTGTGTCCATCTACAATTAAAGAAAATATTTTAAAAAATTTCCCTGAACTGAAATGACATTCAAATTAATTATATACTTGTTAAAGTAGGGAGAAAAATTAATGTAATCATCAGTTATATGGTATGCACAGGACACCATGCACTTAGAAATTCATCAAATTATTAAATGGCTTATGCTTCTTTAGAAAAAATTACAACTCAATTTAATTAATTGGAAATGTTTAATATAAAATACTGATATCCTCAAAGCATTATTTGCACATGAATTTAGGAAAATTAATTTTAATTTCTAAAACATAATAAAGAACAGTGGTATCTTTAAAAAACATACAAACAAAAAGTCAAGAAATCACAAGATGGCTGGTATACTTGCTTCTCCAAAATTAGATGTACAAAACAATTAATAGCCACCTAAAAAAGTCTCTCCCCCACAACACACACACAAATTGGGAATGGAATATGCAATTATAACCATCTTTATATGCAATGTCCAAAAGACATATATCTTTAACAATATAAAGTTGGTGACAAGATAACGAAAGCTAAGGACACTGAAGATTAATTGACAACTTCAATTCACATGATTTTGAAATATTCAGATTTTTTAACTTATCTTAAATTGTTTTTGTTTCATTGATTTACAGTTACAATGTAAATCTAAGAGATGTTTAAAACAAGATTAAAATAATATTCTTTAAAAAATTATTCTTATCTGAGAAAATACAATACCATTATGTCTCTCTCAAAATATTCCTGATAACATTAGAAGGTTCTAAAGTATTTAATCATATATAATACCACCATCATCACATGAATTCAATAGAACTGTTACCTGAATATTTAATAAACTATTAAGCGCCATAGGTTTAAGATCCATAGGGGATCATAGGGCTCTAAAAACTACAATTTAAAAATATAAAAGCAATGAGAACAATCTGGCTTTGCAGATGAATATTAGGTAAACTAAGCTATAAAATTATACATTTGGTTCTAAATCATAAATAGAACTTTGAGGGTATTTTTGTTAAAGATATGAAGACACCAATTTAATCTTCTATACTTACAGAAATTGTGTATATACATTCTGTGATAATTTTTAAGTGGATATTTATATAGCTACACCTCAAATAAACTAAGTTTGAACACATATATGATTTTTAAAAACTCAGTTAATTTTTTTGTCCCAAATTTTACCCCAAACAAATGAACTAAATTCTCAGATTCCCCACGTGACATCAAAGAAATAGGAAAAAAACAGAGCAGAGCAATTGCATTTAGCAATAGACAACAATAAGCTGCGCTTTGAAAGAGTGAGTTTTTATCATCCTCCTAACGTTATGAATTTTTTTTACACTGTACAGAAGGGATGCCGTAAATGGCATTTTCTGAAGCCTTGATACTAAATTATTTTTTTAAAAAAAATACACAGTATTCATACTGCATGCTTGAGCTGCAAAGAACAGAATTACAATACAATATGACTTGTCAACATATTTGACAAGCATTGGGGCTGGCACCAGGGAGGACCTAACTCCCGTGAACACCCAGTCATGTGGAAGTACAGATCACATAGTTTTATTATTTACAAAAACATTCCCACATTACATTTGCTATTGTATAATCCAAGCATATTTAATCAGAAAAATATCAAATATTTATGAAACTTTAATTTCTATCTAATAAGTTTTATATATATCACCTTCATTCCCACTCCATCTATGAGAGCCCAGCAAGTCTAATATCTTATGTATTTTAAATAATGTTCAATGACTTATAAAACTACTGGAAGTTATTTTCTTCTCTGTGAGCTGGCTAACACAAATGCTGGTAAGCGGCTTTCCAGTAATCTTAGAGAACATATGTGTCATGTTTGTACAGATTAACTAGCTACTGCTGCCCTTCCGCTGCTGCAAATGAAGTTTCAAAATGAGCTCTCGAATATCTTCCCGTTTGGTCTTTATTACATGGCGAGGAAACCATTTCTCCAAATGAATTGGAAGTTCAAAGTTAACAATAGGATCCTAATGAGAAAAGAAAGAAAGCAATCACTTTAGCAGCATAATTTTAAATCTGTCTTAATTTCATTTTTATAGGAAATAAAAAATTGCTAACTTTTTAAAATAACACTTTATTGAGATATAATTCACATGTCATACAATTCACCTGAAAATACAATTGGTTTTTGTTTATTCAGAGTTGTATAATCATCACCCCAATCAAATTTAGAACATTTTCATTAAATTGCTAACTTCTGATCATTGAAATCAAATACAATCTGTTCTGTTACAATAAATGTCTAAGTGAAGTATCACAAACAGAACTGCTAACCAGAATGATTCAGCATAACCCAGAAATCAACCTGGTTGCCCAGCACAAAGATGCATGCCTGTAATTCCAGCTACTTGGAAGGCTGAGGCATGAGGATCACAGTTCAAGGCCAGCCTGAGCAACTTAGTAAGACTCTGTGTCAAAATAAAAAATAAATAAATAAAAAGAGTTGCAGATGTAGCTCAGTGGTAGAGTACCTCTGGGTTCAATCCCCTTACTAGGGAAGAAGAAAAAAAAAAGAATGATTTAAACACAATTTTTCAACATGTTAATATTTTTAAACTATGAAAACAGAGAACTGGGAGTGGTGATAGACACTTGTAATCTCAGCAACTCTAGAGACTAATGCAAATGGATCGCAAGTTCAAGGCCAGCTTGAGCAACTCAGTGAGATCCTATTTCAAAATGAAAAATAAAAGAGCTGGGGATGTAGCTCAGTGGGAGAATACTCTAGGTTCAATTTTCAGTATCACAAAAAGAAAAATAACAATACCCCCAAACTGAGGAAGTCTTAGTGAAAAATAATCTCAGATAAAAAAATAGAGAAATCTACAAAAAAGCCTTCTTTTATTCTCAGAAATAACTGATTCAATTGCTTCAAGAACCACTACATTTTCCATTATGTTAAACTTTAGTGGGAAGTTACAAACTGCAACTGTGAAGGTATTTCCCTGTGTTTGAATTTTTAAAAAATTGCTAAATAAGGCTACCCTTGGATTATTTTTTACTAATTTGGTGATATTACTAGAAGCCAGATTTTAGGAATTCCATCCTGAAGAAAGAATTAGTAGCACCAGGATATAAGGCTGAAATGATGGTCTGATTGCTTCTAGTAGCAAATGCCAATGGAGATTTATTATCTAGTATTTTTATTAGAATTAATTTATTTTTGTTAGGGTATAGTTAAAGATTCATAGGTTTTCAGTAGTTTGCAAATATGCAAAACACAAGTTTTAGATTTTTAAGCTCTTCCCATAAGGAGTCTTACATGTTGCTTCATCCTGTATTTAATATATATTCTACTGACTTAAGCTATATAAAGTATAGAATCAGAATGTATTATGTAATAAGGCACAGAAGTACTCTAAACAAAGTCAAATCTATTTAGAAAGATTATTAAAGAACCATAATTGTTACCATGAAGTTCCAGTGTGGAATTAAAAAGGAGGGTATTATGGTTTAGATATTAGGTGTTCCCTAAAAGCACGTGTATGAGCCAATGCAAGGTTTAGAGGGGAAATGTTTGGGTTACAAGAGCCTTGGCCCAACCAGTGAATCCTCTGATGGGATTAAATAAATGGTAACTGAAGGCAGGTAGGGTGTGGCTGGAGGAGGTGAGTCATTAGGGGTATGCCTTTGGGGTATATATTTTGTATCTGTCAAGTGGAGTCTCTCTCTCTCTCTCTCTCTGCTTTCTGATCATCTTTATATGGAGCCACTCTCTTCTGCCATGATGTTCTACCTCACCTTGATCCCTGAGGAATAGAGCTGACTATCTATGGATTGAGACTTCTGAAACTGTGAGCCCTCAAACTGTTCCTTGTCTCAAATTGTTCTTGTCAGGTCTTTTAGTGATAGCAGTTAAAAAGCTGACTAAACTAGGGTGGAATAATCAATATAATAGATATTAATGTTCTCCGTACTGTGTAACATCTTTTACTATGTATTATCATTCCTCTCCAATATTAAAAACATCAAAAAGTTCTAACTGCATACTATCACCCTTTTGCTTTGAAAGTACCTTTAAGTATTCTCTAAGCAAATTCCTGGTCAAAAATGCCTTGCACCTTTACCCGTCTTCATAAATGATGCTGCTAATGGCTGAACCATTGAGCTGACAGTTCAAAAAGCAAAGAGTGATTCCTTGCCACTTAAAAGTATTTACTATTGTTACAGTTTTACAGAGTCTCTGTGAGCTAGAAAATAACAGTCATGTTTGTCATTGTATTTCCACATCTACAAATACCTGGGTCTTTTATTTTGGGGAAATTCTCTTTAAATATCACATCAACGCTGTTCTCTCATTCTCTCCAATTCTCCAAGACTCCAATTACATATAAACTAAAACTTTTGACTATTTTCACACTTGTCTCTTATGCTGTTTTCTTTACATTCTTTTTTCTCCCTGAGCTATAACTGGATACTTTCTGCAGTTCTTTCTTTAAATATACTAATCCTATCTTCTGCAGTATCCAGTTTGCTATTAAACCCACTAAATATATTCTTAATTTCAGATTTATCATTACACATTTTCAGCTTTAGAATGTCCATTTGATTTTTTGAATTTCATTTTTTAATCCATCTTATTCATATTTGGCTTATTTTCTTGAACATAGTAATCAAATCATTTTAAAGCTCTTATCTGTTCTCTCTAGAGTCTGGGTCATTTGTGGTTCTATTTCTTTTCTTTCTTCTTCTTTTTTTTTTTTTTTTTTTGACTACTTATAACATTTTCCTGTTCTTTGCTTACCCACAAATTTGTGGTTGTATGCTAATAACTGTGAATAAAAAACTTCTTTATATCTTCACATACCTTGAAGAAGCTTTCCACATACTGCAGTAAATATACTCCACAATCACTGCTATTATCCTGTTTAGGAACTTTAGGGCATAGGTCAACCATACTTGTTTTGCTGAATTCACGACGAGTTTTTCGCTTAACTTCCCATTCTACCTCTAAATACCTGAAATGATCAATAAGCAAAGTGATTTTAGTAGTCATCGATCAGTATGCAATATTTTTGTGAAGAAAAGAATCTGCTGCCAGATGTGTTGTATCAAACTAATTTCCAAAGACTGAACTTTAACAACGTAAACCATATTTTGTGAGCCTTCACAAGTGCTACTTTAAAGAAAATAACATGATTTTTAGACTAAAAGCTAGTTTTTATTCAACAATCCAACTTCACAACTCAAATACAAAAAGTCGTATCTATGTTATAAAGTAACAAATAGTGAGTTTCATTCACATTGCTAGTTTTTTCCAGGCCCTATAGTAAATTACAAAAATCACACACACTCACATACACACACACAGTACATACACACACATTCACACACATACTGATGTTCATTTGTGAATTCTCCCCCTCCCCCATCAGGTAATACTTTGATAATCATTAATATTTGCAATGCTCTTTATAAAATTATAAAATTTGTTCAATTATGAATACAAAATCTGAATTTACTCTTGAGGTAGTCTTTGAGAAATATTAATACACGATGAGATTTTACTGATTAGATTTAAAGGCTTCATTTAAATGCACATTAAAATATAACTCCTAGCTGGGTGCGATGGTGCATGCCTATAATCCCAGCACTTTGGGAGGCTGAGACAGGAGAATCACAAGTTAAAACCCAGCCTCAGCAATGGTGAGGCACTAAGCAACTCAGTGAGACTCTGTCTGTAAATAAAATACAAAATAGGGGTAGGAATGTGGCTCAGTGGTCAAGTGCCCAAGTTCAATCCTCAGTACCAAAAATAACCCACACACACACATATACATATATATATACATATGTGTATATATATGAATATATATATATATCCTCATAAGAGTGTTTTCAGTAATTTTTAAGGTAGTTTCAAAACTACTGAGGCTTTTTAGGGAACAAATTGAATGGTAATATTATTTTACTTACTCTCGTAAATTCTGAACCGTGTTTTGTATAGAAGCAGCTTTCAAGGAGTCTAGTATGAGAATACATGGCCTATGAAAATCAAAGGAAGAATCAAGATGGAAATACTTGTATAAGAACTTTACCTGAATACATAAAAAAAACTATATTATTATCATCATCATTATTATTATAGCACATACTTACCTTTTACACATTTTCTTTGGTACTGCCATATTCATTTCAGTACTCTGAAATAACATGAATTTTTATGACTTTGCAATTAAAGCCAGTTTGAATACATTAATATTCAGTATGTGTCATTAATATTCAAAATGTGTCAAACAACATGGAAATGAAATTTTCACATATGAATTGTTTTCATCATCTGAAACGAACTAACTTCATTTTCCAAAAATTTACTTATTTATTTTCCTATACTGATAAGAGTAATAGTTTTGGAGCTTTAATTTGGCCTAAAAAACAATCTGGAACTTAATTTCTATTTGCTTTTCATTATAAACAGGAAAATTTGCCTTTACATACATTCTCTAACCCAATTTTTAATGTCAGTAGAGATACATTTTTTCCCTTTGAAGCAAAAGAAGTAAAGCATTAATCTGCATTAAGGGAGAAAAAATGGGGAATTGTTTTCTGTTGATGTCTGTTTTTGGTTATAAATCTGAGAAACAAGAGGTCAAATTTAAATAGATTTCTTTAATGACAACCCTCTCAGTAGCTTTATTTTTCTAATTATGAAAATTATGATTAATCTCTAAGAGAGATAGCTAAAGCAAGCTGAACAGATACAAGAAGAATGACAACTTCTCTTGTTCTTTTGCCCCAAAATTGTCAAAGAATTTTAAAGCAGCATAACCTAACTATGAGCCACTGATATCAATTCCTGTCCATTGAGTTATGTCCTGCTTTATAGTTAACATTATATTCGTGAGTTTTCCTTCCTTCACTTATATACAGTACACTTACTTGGGAATCCTCGGCACTCAAGGAGAGTGTTGAAGTAGAATGTAGATCATTTTCTAGTAAGAGATAATGAGGCAATTTTGAGTCTTTATTTTATGTCTAATACAGATTATTCAGATAAGCTTAAACTAATTTATATGCAAAGTAATAAATTAAAGGAAAAATACCTGGGATCAGTTTTTTTCATGGTTAATGTTATGAATAAAATTCAATCAATGGAAAGAATTGATGATGGTTTTAGGCAATACATAAACCCCAGGGCCAAAACCTGAAATACCAGTTAGTTGGGCCAATTTTCTATAAAAAGACAATCTTCAAAGACAGCTCATTAATCAAAATGTCTCCCGTTTTAATGTGAAGGTAGTTAATTACCAAGTAACAGTTCTTCTATGATGAAAGAGTTTTGCATAAAAACACTTTCGAAGCTCAAAAAGATTAAAGAAAATTGAAAATAATCAGTTGTTTTATCAGGTTTTCTCCCTCATCTGAAATTTGAACAGTATTAGTAGGAGAATGGCTATTATCAGTTCTGATTGTTACTTAGGCTATAGTTATAAATCACATTAATTTTTCTCAAAAGAAGTAGTCTTATTTACTTAATAAAGATTGTAGGTTATAATAAGAAAAATCATGGAAGAATTATAAGAGATCCTGTATTACCTATGAATTACTAGTCTATAAAAATGCATTAAATTATATTAATAAGAAGTGAGAGATTTCAAGCTATGCCTAAAAATTCATATTAGGAATTCTTGGTCATGTTAGGAAAGTTATTTTTTAAAATGCTGCAGTAAAACTTGGTACTAACAATATAACTTAAGAATTATATTTTTTCTATATATAAGACTGGATGTCTGACATGGAAATTTCAAATATTTTACTCTTCCTTCCAGTAAGTTTAACTATAAATAACTAGACTACTTTTAACTTCATATTGTTCTCTGTAACCATTTTACTATTGTCATCATTAAAAATACCATCTACATTAATGATGTCACCTATTGTTTTGTTGTCAAGTTGAGATTGATGAGTCTGGGATTGCTGGGGTACAGTTTGTGGAATATCTTCATACACAGCTTCTTCTAACCATGGAAAACAAATGACTGCAAGATACCAGTGAGACCTGTTGAAAAAGAACTATAATCTTAATAACATGGAAAACTCTAAACAATGAAGAAGAATATGTTCTTGAACTACATTCTGAGAAAGTGGGTATGACAAACTTCATATTAATTTTGAAGCCATCCATTGTAATATCTGATATAATGAAGAACATACATTCCAAAAGTAACTAAATAACCAAAGTTATCAAAGCCACAAGTAAAACTACTTAGGGCAAAAATCTGAATAATTTAAACTTTGTTTGCTTTCATACAGTTGATATTTTCTTTTGAGGATCTGCTTTAATGAACAGACTCAGATCTGCTTGTTTTGAATCAGTACTTAAAGAGTTTGTTGTCTTAAATAGTTTAAGATTCATCTTATGTCTTGATTTTTATTTAGACGATTTTGTTCTTGAATCAAAAAAAATGTAATGTCTCGATCTTTATAGTCTTGTAGCCATTTGCCATTTTATTTTTCTCCCCAATATTTACAACATAAACATTATCAAAACAAAATGTGAAGTAAGTAATTCATTGTTTTGGCTATTTTCATAAAAAAAGTTAAAAATAATACCTGGGATTTATGTACCCATACTTTTCACTAATTATTAGTCTGAAAACACCACAAACATTTTTTGTAAACAATCTCTAATTTGTTTCTAAATAATCATAAATACTCACGACTCATTCACAGGTACAAAGATGTAATCTTTATTAAAAATATTTATGTGACGAGTCCATGTTCTTACTCTTTTATGTCTTCTTTGTGCCATTCTGGGAATATGAAAGATGGATAATTTGATTTGTTAAAAAAAATAAAATTTAAGATTAAGACTTCAAGAGTCATTTTTATATGCTGAAAATGCTGTTTTATTTAAGTATTGTCTTCCAAATGTATAATTTAACACACTAGAAACAAACTTCTTAGTATTAGCTCCTGATTGTTCTTAAATTTGATCACTATAAACAATAATGAAATGGACTGCATAAAGATAGAAATTTATTAAATACTTTGTAGGTTCCAAAGTGACTTTATGACTAAGCATATCTAAACATATTTATTCTGCTTGGCTCCATCTGGGTATAATGAAAATTATCATTTAACTTTAAAAAAATTGTCCAAATGTTTTATCTGTGATGAAAGAGGTATTAAAACTTAATGAAGGAGGGCTGGGGATATAGCTCAGTTGGTAGAGTGCTTGCCTTGCATGCATAAGGCCCTGGGTTCAATCCCCAGTACTACCAAAAAAAAAAAAAAAAAAAAAAAAAAAAACCACTTAATGGAGGAGGAGATATGAAGCCTTTTTTCCTAGATTTTAAAACATGAAATTCTTCTCCCTTTATTTCAGCAACAACAGGAAAACTCAGCTAAGTGTACCCACCACTCATTCTTCTTTCTTTTATTTCTTCAACAATCATTTACTAGGTTCCTAAGAACAAATAATGAAAATAATATACACTGCCCTAAAATAATTTATAATCAAAGGAAAAAAAATTAGACAAATAACTAAAATATAAGCAGTATAAGGGTACAAAGGAATTATAATAAAGCATCTAGAACAGCTACCTCCAACAGGGTTAATGCACACACACAACAGTTTTCTTTTTTTCTTTCTTTTTTGCACACCTACACCAGGGGAGTTATATAAAACCAAATTTGGATGTCACAAAAAGGTTTTAGGATTAAAATGGCATTTAACATGGGCATAAAGGAAGTGGCATGTGGCTTCTGGCTCTGTAACATTGGCAAGAATTCTTTTTATGCAGGGAGAAAACAAACTATTAAATGTTTATATACTTATATACCAAGTAAGACAGTAAATAGACATCTTTGCAACATACTGTTTATCTGAATAATATCTAACTAAAACACTTGGCATAAATATTTGGAGTAAATAAAACCCAGAATGAGCTAAAAACGATGCAACAGGAATTAGATACCATGTGAAAGATTAACTACTATACATAAATTAATCAGTAATCATGTTTATTAAATTTTCTTATTTTAGAACAATTCCATCATAAAATTATAAATAATTGCTTTCAACTAGCACATATACTATTAACTTGTTTTTTATTTGAGAATCTTCAAAACAGGCACCTAATTTTACTTGTTTCCTTATATTGTAGTTTGGTAGGCTTCCTGTTGATGCTAATCTTATTTGAGAATATATTAGACATAAAAGCAAGGTAAGAAAAATAGGAGAGAATATAAGGGCTACAACATGATCTCTTTTTCTCAGTTCTTAAATGTGTAGAAAATACTAAATAAATATCTAAGAGTTCTCTTGGTATTTAGTAATAGGCATTATTATCTTGTATTTTGAGTCTCTAGTATATTCCAACACTTATATATTTAGTTGAGTATTTTCTACACAGTTAAGAACTGAGAAAAAGAGATCAGGGATAGGATGGAAATAAGAGAGATGAAGTCCTTGACCTCACAGCAACCTTAGGTTGAGAAACAAACAAATAAGTGAGCAACTAACATGATTAGAGATAATGTTGTGAAACAAAAAGGCACCAGGAGAAGAAATTTTAGGCAGTAATAGAAAAGAACTGAACATATTTTAAAACTGAAAGAGATAGGTTGAACTGAAGTATGGTAAATGAGAGAAGGGACAGGTTGTGAAATGAGTTAAAGGAGACAGAAAGAAGCTAAATCTCATAGGATCTCATATGCCATGGTAATGAGCGTATTTACCATTTATGCTGCAGTTTCTTAAGATTAGTAGTTTGAGCCTATTGTAGTGGATTTATTATTGGCTATTACAGTTTGTATCCCTTGCTGCTTTGCTACTGGCTTATCTTACACACACACACACACACACACACACACACACACCCTTGATTTGTAGGGATTCTTTTTGAGAGTATTAATGATTGGTTTGAGATGTGTGTATATACACATACTCACAAACTCATATCAGACTAAGCATTAGTTGAGGGGGTGGAATTTGGACAGAAATTTAGCCAAACTGCAAACAAATATGGTATTTATTATCATGTTCCATCAGTTAATTAAATAATCATATAATCATATATCTTTTGAACAGACATAATGTGACACAGGGAACTGGCTGCAGAAGTAAAAGACAAAGTAAAAAGCAAAAAAAAAAAGTACAGTGAGGCAACAAAAGATTAGCTTATCTGAAAACTGCTATGTCCCGAGGGTAGAGGACAAAGGGAAGCAGTAGTATCTCCAGATAGAAATTGGAGATCTAGCAGATACGTCCAGTGAGAGTCCCACAGAAGAAATAAAGCTTCTAACAAAATCACAGCCCAAGGTAAAGAGAGTAGAGAAAAAATTAGCCTGACTTCTTTATTCCTGTCCCTCCAATTTCTAGAGCCCCCATGGAACATGGCAATTAGAAATGCAACCTGCAAGAGTTAGCCTCCCTGTCATAGGAAGCAGAATAATGTAAGGCTAAGAAATGATTCTTAGAGCACACAGACCCAGGACTTGGGCAAGAGGTAGTACTGCCTGCTCTAAAAAATATGATAAAGAAGCTGCTTCACTAGGAGTATCAAAATATATTTTATCTTAAAACTTAAGCACATTAGAGGATTGACTTACGAAAGATCAGGATTATCTTCTGTTAAATTATTTTCCTTTCTTGTCAAGCATTTATAGAAAAAGCTACTAAAAATGTGACTTCGTTCAACAAGTTCATCTGATGCCTTCTCCAATATAAGATACCTGTAAAGTAGTCATCCACAAAATTATTTTTAGATTTTACCTTGTTTTTTCCAACTATCTTCCATGTTCTAGAAATCACAATTAGTTATATCCTATTAGATTCAAAGTAATCCTGCAGTTTCTGATTTGAGCTTTCTATTTATTCTTTAGTTATCTCACCTTCTATCAAGACCATTTGATACTGAAATTGTCCAACTTATTCATTCATTTAATTAACAAATATTTATCAAATTCCTAACACGTACCAAGCACATTTACAAGAGAGACACAAGAAAAAGGGAAACGAAAGTACCTGCCCCCAGAAAACTCATAGTTCAAAGAAATGAAGATAGAAGAAATTATTAGTCAAATAATCATATGAACAAATGTAAGACCAAAACTATGACACTCCTACATAAATCTAGAAAACTTTAACAACTAAGATGTGACTATCTGAATTCTTAGTCTATTTCTATCCTAAAACAATTCTTCAACATAATTTTATAATTCAATCACTTAAGTGACTAAAACCCTTCATAATTGAGTTTGCTAGAATACTAGAAGGGAAAAACTGTGTAAAGAGGAAACTCCAGACAGCTACAGATTGATCACTGGATGTATGTGAGAAAAATACCAAAGCACGGGAAATAACTACCCAAAATGATCAGAGGAAATGATATTCAGCATTCACACAGACCAAGAATGGTGCCCGTTCCTACTAATCACACTGGAAAACCTCATAATTCATAAGACATTGGGTAGAGTATTCATGAGTCTTTCCTCAGTGGTGGGAATTAATTTGTTGATCTCATTTATCAACTCTTAAAAATAAGACCCTTGAAAGCTATTTTCAAGTAACTTAACTATATGCCAAAACAAAGTTCAAGCATATTTATAGAAATTCAAAAAAATTTCCAACATTCAATAAAAAATTACTAGACATGGAAAGAGGGGGAAAAAAAAACAAAACAAAACAGAACAAAACAAAACCCCAAAACTTTGACTCATCGTGAAGAGAAATATTAATTGAAGCTGAAAAGGACATTAAAATATAGTTGTTAAAACTGTATTCCATATGTTTAAAAAGTGACATGGATGGTATAAAAAAGACTCAAACTGAATTCTAGATATTAAATCTATGTTTGTAAATATAAATGATAATGTGAGATTTTGAGCTTTTATGGCTGAAGTAAAAATAGTATTATTAATAAACAATAGAGTTTAGTAAGACAACAAAAATTTGGTTTGGAAGGTATCCATGAAATAATTAGTTCTCTCAATTAAGTGTTAGAAATTCAAGCCTAGGGATACAGTACAAAATGAAGGCTAGAAATAAATTTTCTTTGAATGAAAGTTTTAAAAGCTTTCATATCTATTCCTTTAGCTTTTGTTAGATAATAAGTTGAAAAACTGGAAGTGATATGGATTTTTTATTAAAATGACAGTTAACTTCATGGTGCTTAAAGACACAATATACAACGGAATAAAGATGTTTCTTTTCAGTCTCCAAAGTGCTTTATAATTATGTAAAGATTTCCTTTAACATATAATACAATGCTCAAAGAAGTATATATCACAAACCAGCATATAAAAACTAAAACAAAAAGCATTAGCTCTTCTTAAGTATATAGTATCTATGGAAATAAAGAAATGAAACCGAGTTAATAAAAATTTTCATAAGCCAAAAATTTCCCAAATCTGAAATCTTAGCAGGTTACTTTTAACTGGAGTTAAAACAACTTAGATGAAGACATTTATAATAAGTTCCATGGTAAAACCTATAAAACAAATAAGATTGCTTATTATTTTACTTACTTAAGATAAAAATCAATTATTACATCATTAAGAAATTCTCCTTCTTCTAAACATTCTAGGTCTTCATTAGTTACTCCTAATCCCCCTTTAGTAGGTGGTGGAGGATATACAATCAATCTCAAAAAAAAGAAAGAAAGAAAGAAAAAAGAACATTAAAATATACTGGTATTAAAAATTCTAGTACCTAAGAAATTTCCTACATGAAACAAAACTCGGTAATAGGATTCTATAAAATCTATAGAGTAAAAAATATTTGACAGGACAAAGAAATTATATTTTCATTCATTTTCACAAGCTACTAATGGTTCTTTCACTAAATATTACCTTTTCCTTTCAAATTATTTGCATGTGAGCTAGTCTCAATAGACTAACATCTCAATACTAGTCTCAACAATTGTCTAATCAATAGGTTTTATCTCACTATCAGTTTCAATATCATTAAGGATGTTTCTCTTCTGCACAGTTTATAATTTTAACAACTAATGTAATAAAACAAGTTTTCCTATGATCTACTTTCCCAATTCTAAGTTTGAAACCCCAAGAAAAATTCCTTTTCATTCAGAAAACCAGCAGTCAAAAATTGTGCTCTCCTCCTGCTGGCTAGCAATTATGCAATAAACAAATAAGAAGGAAGCTTAGAAGCTTCCAAATTTCTCATAAGAAAGCATTTATAAAGTAAAACTTAAGGGAACATAAAGGAAGCAAATAATTACATCACAACCAGAAAGTGGCAGAGAACAGATGGCAGCTAATAGGCATCCTTCTGGCACTCTTCTCTAAAGCTCGGAAATAAGACCAGCTTTGAATTCTAGGCTATAATCTTGGAATAGTAAGGGTAGTACTTGAGTACAATACTAATAAAGATATAACATGTATTTCTCGTATCAGAAAACTTTAAGAAGCTAACTGATACCATGACACCTAGATCAAATAAATAGGAAAAGTGAAAAATTTGAATGCTAATTTGATAGTTTCTGTCTTTTTGGCTACTTTCCTATTCTGTGCTTTCTCAACTGCTTTAAAAAATTAACCAGAGAAAATTAATCACATGAAGATATGAAAATAATCTCAAATGCACACTCTTTTTTGATTTACTACCATGAGAAAACATGTAAAAGATGAAATATGAACACAGAAGTGGACTGTAAAAGAAACTTTGTAATAAATTCCAAAGTACCTAAACTGAGATACACTTTAGAAAGCAGCTTCACTTTTTCTATATATCCAGATATGGAATGCATAATCTTCAAAACCATATATTGCTATTCATATATTTTCAATAAACACTTTAATCTTACCAAATATAACATTTGGACTGTCATTTCTATCTTACTGACATGAAACTAAATAAAACAGCACCTACTATTTTCTTAACAGGTTTAAGGTCGTCATAAAATTCAAAAATAATATTTTCATTGCTAACCATCAGCATGAAAGTAAAACTCAAAATACTTCAAAAGATTATCAATCTACTTAAAAGCAGCAGTGCAAATGAAAACTACTAATATGCCCACCTATTACAAACAGGATATGTCATGGTACATACTTCTGCACAGGTCCAGTGTGCCTGACTTCCCGCCATTCTTCATCTGGATTTGATGTAATAGAAAGTGAGTAACAACCACTGCTTTGCTTCTGCAGAAAGGTGTATGTAGGCTTAGCTGCATCTGTATTTGAGGGCTGAAAGGAAATGACAAGGAAAAAAGTTTCCTTATCAATACATAAATACAAACATAATAACTTTGAAAAGAACAAAAGTAAAACCTAAATTTGTAATTAAAAATGTGACTAAAATCCACATCAATTAACTATATCTACACTAAAATTTCTTTAAAGATATAGCCAAAACAAAAAAATACTTGTGATCAAAAGATAGTGTATACTCTATAATAGTGTAACTTGAAGTGCTAGTTCCAGATATGGGGCTCTAAAATCAAGAAAGAATTTGACAACTCTGAAGTTCAAAATAATCCAAATGTGGTAAATAATAGAAAAAGATTTTAAATTTTTTTTTAGTTGTAGATGAACACAATACCTTTATCTTATTTATCTTTTTATGTGGTGCTGAAGATCGAATCTAGGGCCTCAGACATGCTAGGCAAGCATTCTGCCACTGAGCCAAAACCCCAGGCCCAAAATTTTAAATTAAAAGAGGTTGAGTTTATAACATATCATAAATTGATACTCCATCATTAAATGGAAACACATAAATTTGTATACACAATATAAGAAGCAAAAGTTTCTAACATTACAGAAGGAAAATGAAGTCAAGCATCTTCTTAGATTACTGTGGCTTTCCAAAGGCCTTCTGAATACAAGATGAGCCTCAGACCATATCCATGTACATTTTTTGTGGGAATGTGCACATATGTGTATGCTATAGCTACTTAGCAAAAACTTTTCTTTCTAGAAGTATTTGACAGACATACAAGATAAATGTAAATTATCAACCTCTTATAAAAATAGAAAATAGTACTTTTAACTTCCTATTATTTCAAGATAATTTTAGACTTACAGAAGTTTCCAAAAAGAAAATATCTGCTCAGATTCATCTAATCTTAACATCACATACAACCACAGTATAATTATCAAAAGTAATAAATACTTACAAAATAATATTAACTAAATTACTAGACTTTACTCTGATTTCACTAGTTCTTCCCTTAATATCCTTTTTTTGTTTAGGATCCTACAATCCCTTAGTCTTTTCCTGTCTTTCATGACCTTAGTACTTCAGAAGAGTACTGCTGAGTTATTTTATGATTGTGTTTATCTGTTTTTTTTCCCCATGATTAGATTGGGGCAATGCACTGCTGAAAAGAGCACCACAGAAGTTATGCACCCTTCTTAGTGCATTATATCAGAGGTTATATTATGTCAATATCTTATCACTGGTGAGTGATGTTTAACTTTGCTCACTTGGTTAAGATAATGTCTGCCAGGTTTCTCCACTGCAAATTTACTACTTTTCTTTTTGTAATTAATAAATATTTTAGGCAAGAGACCTTTGAGATTATTCACATATTCTATTTCTCCTTAAATTTATACCCGTGAAATTTAGCATCCATCAGTAGACCTTGCCTGCAATGATCAAAAATATAGTGTTTTGGTTGTGCTTTTATATTTTCCTTATTGCTTTTGCATTTATTAACTAGATACTTTTCTAAGAAAGAATTGTCCCTATGCATCATTTATTATTTAATTTTTATTCATTCATCAACTGTTATCTATATCAGTATAAATTTAAAGATATTTGTTATTCTTCTGTGATGAAACCGTGCTATCATTATTGATTTTGTGGAACAAACTTTCCAACTTTGGCATTGAGACTCTTTCAGATTGATTCCTGTGCTCTTTTGACAAAATATTATGTTTTGAAATCAATCTAATATTGGTAAAAGAATTTTTGCCTCTTCACTTACCCACTGCTAATCACATTAATCATATGCTAACCTGAGATACTGATTTCATCTTCATTTCTTCAGCAGTAGTGGCAGGGAAAGTTGAAGCACAATAATAATGAATAAAAGAACTTTCTTTTGAAGAGAGGTTCTGAAACAATGGAAATGCCTGAACCCAAGACAATGGATAAGAAAGTTCTAATTCTCCATTGGTGGTACTTATTTCCATCATAATATCTTTCAATTTCAATTCTTCTCTTTGTGAAATGGGATTATTTAGTTCAAGGAAAATGAATTCATTGGATTTTGCTACAAAAGAAAAAAGAAATCAATTTTTACCACTAGCATTATTTTTTAAGGGAATTATACTTAAAATAATTTAATTATGAATAATAGCAAACTTGATATAAACCCAACAAAATATTTTGTATGTTAGTGATAACCCATACATATTAAAATCTGAAAATACACATTAGTGATCCAGAACCAAAATTCACAATTTTTGGACTCCTGTTCTACTGCATTAGAATGGAAATTCTGCAATGGTATTGACTACTGTATCTCCAGTGCCTACCATTTAGTAAGTGCTAGTAAACATTTATCAATGAATGATAATTAAGCAATTACTTATTTTTCTCTAGTCTTTCACAGATCAATCTAACAACTAAGAAAGTATTCCAATTAAACGCTTCCTTTAGTTTCTTTCATCAATCATTTTAACAATGGTCTCTAAACCCCTGCCTTCCTCCACAATGATTATAAATGGCTCTTTACATTTCTCCCAACTTCTTGCTATTTAATCATTAATTTTCCCATCAGAAGTAACTAGAACAGGGAAATAAAATATTTTAAAGGTATAAAATTTAGCTCACTATTTTGACATCTTTAATGTGCAAGAAAGTTGGGGAAGGAAGGTAAAGATAAAAAGATGCAAGAAAAAAATTACTAATTTGAGGTACCTAATTTTAAACTGAACTTCAGTAGGAGTTGGAAACTAAGCAAAGTTGAGAAATATCTCAAGATGCAGATATGTAGATATGTGTTATGGGTGCCTACAAAAAAGCATTCAATCCAACCTTAGAGGCATGACATATAAGCAAGCTGAATTTTATTTTTCAGAAACTAAAGAAAATACCAAAAGTAATCTATATTTTATTTAGTCTTGCCACTAATTAACTATCATAATTTATTATGAAACAGTAGCAAGAAATTCATAAGAAAGGTAGCCAAGGAAAACAGCCAGATTTTTTTGTATTTTTTAAGAGCATAGTAACTTTTAATTTTAAAGATTATTTGAGGTATTCTTTTTATTTTAGAATGTAATTACACTAAGTTGAATAAAATTACCATGAAAAATCATATTAATAGGTAAAATAATTTATCTTATATAGTATTAGGGGATAAAATTATTTTAATTTAATAAAATTAATTTCAATTCAATTATTGGTTTATTAACTTATTTAGAAGAAAGTTACTCTATTTATAGGACTTTTCAGGTTATCCCGAAATTTTGAGTTATTTTATACTCACATTGCTGGCTAAATACAGAGTGTTCTAATTGGGTCTGAATCTCTTGAAGGTAATTTGAAGAGACCCAGAGGAAAAGGATAGCATGACTCCTTTTACTGTGATCATCACTCTTATTCTTCCATAATCCAAACCTCTTTAAATGTGTGGTATCCACTAACAATGAAACTTCATTCAGGGACACTGAAACAAAGAAAAGACAAAAACTAAAAATCAATCCATTTAGGAATACAGGATTTATGCACTATGTGACACTTCCTGATAGATGATATTTTTCTGAAAGAATCACATGCCAAGTTTTTCAGAAACATATTTCCAGTACACTGAATTAAACTTTGCTGAAATACCTGAAGCAGTATTACTAGAGTGAAAACATCACATTACAAATTAGGAATAGCTAAATAATTACTAAATGATAATTAAATAAATGGTTTAGTCTCACACTGTATGATTTTAATTATATCCAAAAAAGAAAATTTGAGGCTAAATTTCTGCAGCATAAAAATTTTATGCAGAGACACTTCTCACTAAGAATTCTGATACCTTTAGAGAAAAAAGTCTAATGCAGAAAACTATAGCATAGCTTAAAAAATTCTTAGTTTCTATCTTATCTTGGTCAATACTATAAGCCAAGACTCCAAAAGCCAATAGACCGATTTCTGCCCCTATTTCTTCTCCTAAAATATCTGCATTTCACCATGTAGACAAGCTAGATTCTCAAGAATAACAAGAGGTTTTGAATGGTCTAACATATTTCTCTTAAAGTTCTTCCAGTTTTTACTTCTCAAAACTTCTAAGTAATAACACTAAATTAGTAGGACTTCTCTTAGATAAACTCTAATAAGCACAAAAAAACTGTTTAAAGAAATCCTGAAGGTCATATAGTCCAACTTTAAGAAAGCAAGCAGTTGAACCAGGAAAACAACTATTATTTAAATATAAAATCAAGATGAGTGCCTATCTGAAATGGTACTCCCTTTTAGGATTCCCCTCTGCATTATCGCCTAACACCTTTGCTACTCAGAGTGTGGTCTTCAGCCTGTGACACTGCCATCACCTGTAAGTTTGTTAGAAATGTTGAATATTAGGTCCCACCTCAGATCTCAGTTTAATAGCCTCACATCAGGTGATTAA
Source organism: Xerus rutilus (assembly GCA_028644305.1). Lineage (NCBI taxonomy): Eukaryota > Metazoa > Chordata > Mammalia > Rodentia > Sciuridae > Xerus > Xerus rutilus. The sequence continues at coordinate 78,048,910 of CM053409.1, read as the reverse complement.
TTATGAACATTAAAGTTTAAAAATCATTTTATAAGAAGCATTCAAATACTCAATTAACCAGTCATCTTTATGTTCCTAAGCCCACTGTCCTATTCTTCATATCATAGCTTCCCATTCTAATAATAAAGTAGATAACAACAACCATTAGATTAAGAGGGGAGACAACCCTCAAAAAACTGTTCTTCATTTCTTCCTAATGTAGTCCATAACCCTACACCCACTTTTCCATTCCTTCTAAGTAACAAAACTCTAACTTTATTAAGGTAAGCAAGATACCCAGCTTTGAATTACTTGATTCCTAGTTTTCTTTACAAATAGGTGTATGACCATATAATTAAGTCAGCTAGTAAAATATAAGTAGAAGGATCGCATGTTCTTCCAAGGAGGATTTTTAAAAGGGAAATAGTATGTGTTCTTTTAAAACCATTTTCCCCTTTATACTGACTTCTGCCTAAAACACTAACATGATGATGGAGTTGAGCAGTGATACTGGCCATAAGACAAACATGGGGATGAAAGTCATGCATCAAGGATGAGAATAAAAAAATAAAAGACTCTAGGTCACTGAGCACCATGGAAACACAATGTCAGTGCAGGCTACCGCTGGATTTCTTCTATATCAAGGAAAACTAAACTACTTTCTTTAAGCCACTGTTACAAACAGCCAAACAGAAATAATAGCAAATATAAATACGGATAGATCAATTTTTCCCTCAAATCATGATAAAAAAAGAAACATTTAGACCTCTAGGTTCTCATCTAAAAAAACTGTTTTATATGCATCTCCTGTTGTAAAAAAATCTTTGGATAAAGGAAAATAGCACACATAGCATTTTGGAAAGAAGACTAATATTTTCCTCTTCCATTATAAAGTTGAAAAACTTATTGTCATTGAAAACAGTTATTTTTCCACAATTTGTAAATAAAATTTTCTTTTAAACACCATATGGAACTCTATTATGTGTAACTATAATACACTAATAAAATCATTTAAAAACATTATGGGACTGAAAAAGTATAAAATAAGAAAATAATATTTGAAACAAAGTATAAATATGAACTACAAAAATCCAAAATATCACTTTTGATATCTGTATCATAAAAACTTGGGAAGTAGCACTATGACCTTTTCTGAAAGTCACATGTCGCTATTTCTTCTGAACAGCTAATACTGTATTATTTCTTAATAATTTATTAGCATTTCCTAATAAGGATTATCAATGTATTATTTTGTGCCTTATATTTTCTTACTACTTAAGTGAAAATATAATTATTAGATTCATTATCACAATATAGGTTTTAGATTCTGAACATAGGATATTTGAAAATCCAATTAAGGTTATTTTGATCGTATCTTCAATCTCGAACAGAAGCTTCTTCTTTAGTTCATATCTAAAGGGCTATGTGTGTGTAGATTTTTCTTCCTTGTTCTTATCATTCTTTCTCTAAAGAAAGAATTGTTTATTATTTTCTTGTCATTATCTATTCTAAGAGATTTTCAGTTGGGAAGTGAATGAGAAAATAGTCTGACTCTCTTTAAGCTGTAGGTCCACTTTTCCATCCTACTTTGCTTTACTCACATAAGACATGGTATAAAAATCTCTTAGCAACTATGCAAAAATAATACATGTCTATGTGCTTCCTTCCTGTAGTTCTTATTTTCATTCATTCTTATGAATGCCAAAAATATTCTTGCTATTTGCCAAAACTTTACTTCTGCTAATACAAAGAATACACCATGAGTACTTTAATATTGTTTTGATTTATAGTTATTAAAGTAATCTATTTTCAGTGTGTAAAACATTTTAATTCTCTCATGGAGCTGCTAAAAAATATTAAGGTGAAACATTATGAAACTAACTTAGTTTTATTTACATTCTATATTGAAAAAATCATGAAAAACTGTTTGAAAAAGGATTTCAGAATTTCTGTTAACCAAAATTTTATGCTCAGAATTACAGTGAAGAGGAAAGAGAATGATAGCTTACCTTGAAATGGGATTTTAATATACTTTGTTGTGAACTAAAGAAAAATAAAAAAGCAAAAAATGAGTTACTACCCAAAATGTGTTAAGTTTAAAAAAAATTTTAATACCACAATTACACATTCAAAGTCTACATGAAAAGTGCTCAAGCCCTTCTATCAGTAAATCAAAATGTTTCACTGTAGAGACTTAGTTTTAGGGAGACTTAAGAACTCTGTGCAAATAATTTAATTCTCAATATGCTCATTTACAAAAACTATTAAAACTTTAATTAATATATTTTCAAAGATGTCTTCTAAAAATTTAAGGAAGCCATAAGACAAAGTCCAGAAGAAACTACCATGAGAACACACAAGGTAGCTGATTCAGAAGCTGATAATGATTCTTTTATGGATGAAATTACAGCAATCAAACTCACAAGAGACCCGTGAACAAACCAAAGTGCCAATGTACTATATTATTTGTAATGAGACATTAAAACTAACAAAAGAATTAACACATACTACACCTGCAGTGAACATTTTGTTTCTGTAGAACTTCCAATTATAGTCAAAAGACTGCTTTTACCACATGAAAACAAATGGAAAAACCAATTGTTTAATATGGAATGGCTACAAAACTCTAATAAATCCAACTTCAGAACAGTGATATACTTGTCAATACGACAACATAAATTAAGTCCATAAGACAGAATACCCTTTTCCTTGGATGATCTTTAGGTAGGCACTGCCAACTCTCTTTTATCCCTAGCATTTTCACCTTTCTCTGTTACATGTTACAAATTTCCTTCTGACTGAAGCTCTTTTTCTTTCTGCTCCTTCTGTCCCAAGAAACTTAGTTTTTCTCGGTACTTTTTATATATATCTAACCATCCTAAAAGTTGCTTTTATAATAAATTGTCAAGGCTAAATATCACAAATGTACCATCTAAAACAAAAAACATCTGTTTTGAGGTTTGTTTTTCCATTAATACCAAAGGAATGTGCCTGTTTGTTTATTCTTCAGTTAAGTTTCTCTTTTGATGAATATATTTATGAAATTGTTGACCATATCAGGGTTAGTCTGTAAGCACAAGACAAAAAACCAAGATGATCTTGGTATTCGAGTTTTATATAAGTAGCAAAAATGTTCACTGGAACCACAGGTTTATTTTGACTCCATTTATTGTTTCAATTTAAAAATTATTTCATATTGCATTTTCACAAATATAAAACACATATATTATAGGGTAAGTCAGCCATTGAAGCAAATTGATGCAACAGGGCATATTAGCTTAAAGCTAAGTTTGGAGTTCAAATCTTGTCTGTATTGTCTCCACCACCAACACAAATAGTAAGTAGGTAAACAGGGAAATTATTGAACCTTTCTCAGCTTTAGTATGACCCTTAAGCAAGGGGGGGTCTCTATCATTAGACACTAGCATTTGATTAACAGTGAGTTATCTAATTTAATATAATCAAATACATCTTATTACTCTGTTACTTTCACATAATTGTCACGTATATTTAGTATATATTTTCCCTTTCCAAATTTGTTCTGGCATGTTTCACTGGGTCTTTAATCTCAAAATATTCCTAGTAAATGTAACTAACTAGTTCTACAAACTGAATATAAGGGTTGCTTGCTTTTCAGTTTATACACCTGTTTCTACAAAATACATCATCTGTATGTTCCTTACTATACTTTCTCTTCCCTGCCCCCTTCCATGCCATCAAGAACTCTTGTCCTATCAAGCCAGTCTACTTGGCAAGTATCTGATAATGAACTACATCTCTGAATGACAACTATGGCTAACATGTTATTTCTCCCAGAAATAAAACCCCATTTACAGCAAAAAAATTTTAATCCTTACTTAAGAAAGTGAGAAAAATATTTTTGTGACATTAAAGTAAATCCAGTTTACTGAAGTGTTACCACACTGATTTAAACTCTAAAATAAAAATGAACCTAAGAGTTATTTTATAATTTCTCATGACATCCAGAACCAGTCTCTGAACATAGTTTGTACTAATAAACATTTTCCTACCATAAATGTTAAAACTTAAATAAATAAAATGTTTTCAATTATTGCAACATTCTTTACAGTTAAAAAGCAAAACAATTAACTCAAATGCCCAACTAGAGGAAAATGACTCTAATATATATAATTTTCCACCACTGATATTTTTCTAATTTAGCTAAATTGTAAGTATCCTGAGACTGAAAACAGTATCTCCAGTATCTATAGCAAGGTCTAACATACAGCAGGTACTCAGTGAATGTTTGGAGAATGACTGAATTTAATTTCTAATACGTTTACCTGTCAAAAATACAAAAGAAGTTCTTTAATTCTGTTACAGAAAATTGTGAACTGTATCTGAAAAAGAATATATGTAAAATGTCTTTTGAAAAACCTAAAATTTTTAAGACTTTTACTCTTTGCCTTTTGTGGTTATTCAATATACGTTTTAATTTTTAAAACTGCCTTGACTCTCTCCATCATAACTTTGAATTTTTGTAGAATTCTTTTAAGTCATTGTTCACACACATACATTTACTTTGATTTGCTAAGCTATCTTCCTATAATTACACAAATTTTAATTTTAATTATAAGAAATGTTCCAACAAACATGAGACAAATTTTTAAGACCTACATTATTTGCAGTCCCCTATGATGTATAAAATAAAACACTGGAACAACAGAAATGACCAACAAATAGGAAGAAATTAAACTAATTTAATATAATTGTGGTAAGTTACAAAATAACATGTATAATGCAGTATCCTTTTATTTTAATGTATCTATAAATATATGAATATAGAATGATATACACCAAAGAATTAGCAGTTGTCACTGGATAAGCAAGATGATAACTGAGTTTTACATTGTTCTTTTACTCATTTGTAGTTTTTTTAATTTAATTTTGGTTTTGCTCATAAAAAGTCCATCTGACTATGTAATTTCATAATTAATATATTAATGAAAAATTCATTAGTGAATATGTTGGATTTTTCTCCCTTTGATAAATAATTATTGTCATTTATTTAGGTTATCAAACTTTTTTCCATTACAAAGAACTCTACAGAAATAACTGTTAAAAATCTGAGTTTATAATTAAAAAAAGCAAAGCAGGGGATAAAATTCTGAAAAGTAAAATTCTTTTAAAAAAATCATAAAATCACCTCAGGCAGACCAAATCATTAGTATTGTAAAACAGTGGCCAAGGAATATTAATTTTAAACCAAGTATTTCTTAAGATTTCAAAAGATGTACAAATGAGGTGCTACAAGTATATACTAAAAAGAAGAGTTAATCAGCTGGGAAGAAAGGATCAGGGAGTTTCCTGGCAGAGGTAATATTTCAGATAAGCCTTAAAAGATGATTAGGATTTTAATAAGCACAAACACTGAGAAAATAAATCTGACTGAAATCTAGTCTGTCATTTATCTCTAGTCTGTGAAAAGGAATATCTTTTTAGTGGGAAAACAGATTTCCCATTAAGCAGGGATTAATCAGTCCCTGTTAAACCTTAAATAACAAGATTAGGAATTTGGAGAAATACATTTATAATAGTTTAAACCAGAAAAATGAGATTTCTTCTTTCTGCTCCAAACTATAACCTGAAAAAATTTTACTTTACTTCCAAATAACTTTTAGAGCCCAAAGAACATCAACTACTACATGTGATTTTTTTTCATACATGATTTTCATTAAAATAGCTGTAAATGAAAGAAGAACCCAAATAAACCCTCCATCTTTAATTGCTTTTAGTAGACTTTAAAAATCAATAATTTTGAGCAAGGCGCGGTGGCATACGCCTATAATCCCAGCACTTGGGAGGCTGAGACTGGAGAATTGTGAGTTCAAAGCCAGCCTCAGCAACAGCAAGGCACTAAGCAACTCAGTGAGACCCTGTCTCTAAATAAAACAAGGGATGTGGCTCAGTGGTCGAGTACCCCAAGTTCAATCCCTGGTACAAAAAGAAAAAGAAAAATCAGTAATTTTGGAGGTCACACAGTTGCATAATGTCTCCCACTAGCTTGGCTGTAGATGACACCTCTAACTAAAGCCATTTAACAGGTTAAAACTGTTTCCTTTTGCCATCTTTTGTTCTCCAGGGGTGGGGAGGGTGCCTTTGTAACTTAATGGTTAATTGCCAAGATTAGCTATTCCTGGGAAAAGGAACAAAGATACAAATCATAAAACTTACTATTCAGTAACTTTTCTCTATATTTACAAAACCCAGAACACATGAAGGTCTCCAAATAACACCAGAGTATGGACCAAGAATTTACTGATCTTGTTCTTTAATTAAATTGAAATAATATTTAATGAATTATAGGGACTGATCTAGGAGATGATAGTTGATTATTATCTCAGGATATTCTGGCAGAAGAAGAAAGAAAAAAATCAGCCCTTGGATGATGAAGGATTGCTCAGCACACAGTCTTCCTGCTCATTGGCCCCCTGGCTCCTCTTGCCCCACCCTATAAAGGCCCTTTATGCCCCTAAAAATTGCCTAAGATGGTCTTTGTGAGTGAGAGCTTCCCATCTTTGGTTTTCTGACTTTCCAAATAAATCTTTTTCCTTGTCCCAATAGCTCTCCCTTGAGTCAATGGCAAGTAAACAAAGAGAAAGAATTTTAGGAGAGGGAATTAAAGACACATTTCAAAGTCTGATGACTTTCAACATATCCAAAGTGCCCCATATAAAATTAATCTCAATTCTGTTTTTATTTGCACAAACATACAAATCTGAAAATGACCAAAATCCAAAACTAAAATAGTAAATAAAAAATACTTACTGTAATACAACCTTTAGAAGTTCCTTTTATTTTACCAATATACACAGAAGTAAATACAAAATCCAGTTTTAGATCTGTCTCATTATTAGGAATAACACAGGAAATGTTTTCCATGACTGGATTATATGGACATAATTCAGATGATGCCTAATAAAGAATAAATAATGAAATGCATACAACCTTACTACTATATAAATGCTAAAAATAATCCAAGTCAAATTCTTAAAATTACTATTAATGAATTTGTGAAGAATTTTACATTGTTCTTAATGTAAAGAAATAGTTACACTTTTTTTTTTTTCTGAAAAGGTATATGGTGGGCTGGGATTGTAGCTCAGTGGTAGAGTGCTTGTCTCACATGCGTGAAGCACTGGGTTCAATCCTCAGCACTACATAAAAATAAATAGATATTGTGTCCATCTGTAACTAAAAAAAAATTTAAAAAAAGATATATGGTTTACCTTGAGAAAATTAAAGTCAAATCCAAAATTAATTCTATAGGCCTAAAGACCAGAAACATCTCCTTATCTGCATCAAAGCCATGGCTTCCCATTCAGTATCCCCTAATTGGTTTTATACATTTTACCTTTAGAAATTCTTTTTATTTTACCAATATACACAGAAGTAAATATAAAATCCAGTTTTAGATCAAAAGATACATTTAGACTCATACAGGGCTTTAATTTAAATGAGTTTTAAATATGTCTTTTTAAAAATATTTTAGTTGTTGATGGACATTTATTTTATTCTCTTATTTATATGTGGTGCTGAGAATCGAACCCAGTGCCTCACACATGCCAAGCAAGTGTTCTACCACTGAGCCACAAACTCAGCCCCTTAAATATGTCTTTTAAACTCTACAATCACCTTATAGGTAGATTTTCTTTTTCCCATTTCTTAAAGTTAGTAGATATTTGTATTGGTTAAATAACTTGCCTAAGGTTATAAGCAAGTCAGTAATAAGCGAAAGACTCAAACTCAGGTTTATGTCTCTAGGACAAGTACCAAAGCACACAAAATTGCTTCCATTAATTAATACAGTACTCTTGCTACCACATTTTTGTGAGTGGCGTACCAGGGGTACACTGGAGATTAAACACAGGGTGCTATACCACTGAGCTACACACCCAGCCCTTTTTATTGTATTCTGAGGCAGGGTCTGGCAAAATTGCCCAAGCTGGGCTTGAACTTCAGATATCCGGCTTCAGCCTCCAAGTCCATGGGATTACAGATGTGTTCCATTACACCCAGTTGCTATTACACTTTTAATGAGCAATGAAAGAATATAAGTGCTCAAAAACCATCTGTTACATCAAATCTATTATGATTTATTATGGATTCTGTGTTTAAAGACAGCCAACCAGAAATGGCTCACAGTTACCAAATCATACCACCTTCTCTTGAGTAACTGCTTTTAAATGATATACAACCAGAATATGTCAAAAATGAACCTCATCATTACATATAACTATAATGAACCAATAAATATAAAATAATAATATACAACTAGGCAAAATCAGTAGTAGATATGCCTCACAATCTCTTCTGAATTTTACAACTTTCAGGTGACTTTTCACTCCACATATATCTAGCCTCTGCAACATTACCCCTCTTTAATATCATAAATGATGTAATAAACTATCATAATAGCAATTATTATGTATTTGCACTCACTCCTCTTCTAGTAAATATGATTAATCCTCATCTAAAACATACATAGTATTCATTAACCCAACTCACAATGCTTTGTCATTTTCTTCTTTTATCGCTATGTTTTTATACCCTAAATAAAAAGGAGAATCAAATCAACCACAAGTGACTCCAATCAGAACAATAACTATGACTTTATTTTAGTGATAAAATGAGAAGCTAGCTGGGCACGATGGTGCACACCTATAATCCCAGCGGCTCAGGAGGCTGAGGCAGGAGGATCATGAGTTCAAAGCCAGGCTCAGCAAAACCGAGGCACTAAGCAACTCATTGAGACCCTGTCTTCAAATAAAATACAAAACAGGGCTGGAGACATGGCTAAGTGGTTGAGTGTTCCTGAGTTCAATTCCTGGTATCCCGCCCTCCTCCCAAAAAAAGAAAGAATCTGGTTAAAAAATAATTTAATGAGGCTCATGCTTTGTAAAGATTGTCTCCAAAAATAACCAGAAACAAGGTAGGACACAGAGATATGGCAATGCCTTATATCTACTGATTGGCCCTACAGTTTACTGTTTGGTTATAATTATGAATTCTGTAAATTCTGTGAGAGTTTTTTTTGTAATATGATCATTTCATACTGTATTGATAATTTATATGCTGCCAAGGCAACTATAATTTACCTACAAGTTTAAACTCACTAGTAATAACATTTGGCGGGGGGATAGTTACCAGGGATTAAACTCAGAGGCATTTAACCACTGAACCACATCCTCAGCTCTTTTTTTTTTTTTCTTCTTTATTTTGGGACAGGGTCTCACTAAGTTGCTGAGACTGGATTTGAACTTGTGATCCTCCTCCTTCAGCCTCCAAAGCCATGGGGATTACATGCATGTGTGATCAGTAATGACACTTTTAATCATAAATATACCTAAGGCTATTGACCCAATCTAGTAACAATTTCAATGAAAACCCAGACCACAGCTGCTAAGGCAATCTCTGTGTAGTTTCAATTACAAAAGAAATACTCATGCAACAATAATCAGACTACCAAACTGTTTTTATATATCTGACCAAACTTTGTCACACTGCAAATTAACATTCTCTAATATTACCCAAAAACAAACCAGCAGGGCATGGTGGCCCAGGCCTGTAATCCCAGGGACTCTGGAGGCTAAGATGGGAAGAACACCACTTCAAGGGCAGCCTCAGCAACTTAGTGAGACCATGTCACAAATTAAAAAATAAAAAAATAATTCTGCACTGGTGGTCACTGGTAATCATTTCTTAAAAATAGGATAATCAGAGGCTAATAATAACATGAAAGAGGACTAATAATAAATGATTTGAATTTTACTTTATACCTACTTTCTTCAAAGGACTATATAAAAAACACAATTGCCATTAAACTAATTCAATTCATTTTATTAATTTCTATAAGAAGGAAGAGGTCAACTTTAATAGGTTTCTGACACTGTTCTAAATGTTTTTGTATTATTTAATACTGTGATCATATTACAGTAGAGGTAGGTACTATTATCCTTATTTAACACGTAAGGAAACTCTGGCTTAAAGAAGTTAAGTGATTTGCCCTGGGCGTGGTGGCATACACATTTAATCCCAGTGGCTCAGGAAGCTGAGGCAGAAGGATCACGAGTTCAAAGCCAGCCTCAGCAAAAGCAAGGTACTAAGCAACTCAGTGAGACCCTGTCTCTAAATAAAATACAAAATAGGGCTGGGGATGTGGCTCAATGGTTGAGTGCCCCTGAGTTTAATCCCAGGTACCCATTACCCAAAAAAAGAAGTAAAGTGATTTGCCCAGATAGCAGAGCCAGGATTTGAACACACACCTGTATATCTCCAGAAGCCACATCATTCCTGTATCTTATATAGCCTTAATAGTATGTGAGGAAAAGGAATTTCTAGTAGCCACAGTACTCCAAGACCAAATGAATATTATGCACTATTCTAGAAAATGTTTTGATAAAAGTTATATATCCAATGAGAATTTTTAAAAAGTATTTAAGTCAAAAAATATTTAGACAGAAAAAAATATAAATGATTAGAAAGTGGCATATTACTTTTCCTTCAAAAAATCAAATATTTCACTCAAACTAATACAAAAGTTGTCTCAAAATCCAAACTAAGAAAATTTAGAATTGGTACTACAATATTCTGCTTATAAAAAGAAATAATAATTATCCAACTGATTAGCTAACAAGTATATTTTTCACTGTTAATCTGAGAGAAGGCAGAAATAAATTACCTGTCCAGATTCACAGGTAGCCAGTGGTAGTTCTGACAATGGTGATTCAGAAGTACTCTCCTTTTCATTTGTAATCTCATAGTCTTTCTTAGATTGTAACTTAAAAATTCCTGAACTTTTGTGGTCAATAGGTCCTTCTTCATCACTAGAAACAACAACTAAAAAGGAAAAATGGATCCTTAATATGTCGCAATAATCACCTATCAAATAAATAACTTCCTAATTAATGCAATATCTTGAAAAATCTCATTAAATTTAATCATCTAAATTTATTCAATTTAGAACTAGACTAATATTCATTATCTTATTTCCCCTAGTTCTATACAATGTTTCCATATCAGTACTTTTATTCAGTTATTATCTGCAACCTTACCTTCTATAAGGATAAAGAACTTTAAAAATGTTTAAAGCCATAAGGAAAACTGCTCTAATTTGGGTATTAAGTATTCCTCAAAGTGCTGTGTTAAAAACCTGGAACCCAAGGTGGCATTATTGGGAGATGAGGGAATCTCTGACATATAAGGCCTAATGGGAGGTCTTTAAGTCATTGGGACATGCCCATAAAGGGGGTTTGGGGCCTCTCTGTGACTCATAAGTGGTTTTACTCTACTACGTGTTCCCTGTCATTGCCATCTGCCACATTCACCAGAGGTCCACCCAATCTTTCACTGTAATCAACAAAACTGAGTCAAAATAAACATTTTCTCTTAATAAGTTAACTATTTTAGGTATTTTGTTACAGTGATGGAAAGCTTACTAATACAAGACTTTAGGAACAACTTCTAGTTCTAACGGCACAATTTCGTATGCCAGTACATTAAATTGCACTTTAAGCCCAACTATATTAGTTGCTTCTGGAAGGGATGAATACATAGCTAAGGGAAGATTTGAAAGACTACTTTCTGTATACCCTTCAGAACCTTATGAGTTTTTGGACCATGTGAATGCATCAACTATTCAAATATTCATTAAATCAAAATTAATGATAATAGTTAAATAGTACTTAAACTTGGCTTCATCAACCAAATTATAACAATTAATGGTCCTTAGAGAATCTTTTTTAAATGTATTGAATTGAATCACAGTGATTAGTTTTAAAAAGGTACTCTCTTTCCAAGTGCTCCATTCATTTGCATAAATCAATACTATAAGATTCATGAAGGAATCCTCCAAATCCCAGGACATTTTTCCTAAAGTTTACACATTTTACAGTGATGTCATAACAGCTTATTGCCTTAGCAAAATTTGTTTGAAAAGAAAACACTCCTGAGTAAATCAGAAAATTAAGTGCCTTTACAATTCTCCTGTTACTTACTTGGCTCAGCTGAGATCAACGACTGGTTCCCTTCACTGTGTCCACTTAGAAGAGGCTTTTCTACTGTATTCAATTCATTTTTCTCAATCACAGAAGAAATCTCCACTGTATTACTGGAAATAGAGCTCCCAATATTTCCAGTGGTTGAATAGTCAGCAACACTTTTGGGGGAAGTATTCAAATCCAACTCCTGACTACCACACAAGGACAGTTTAGTAAAATCACTTTCTACAGGTTCAGGTGTAATTTCTTCAAGCAGTGCTGGGGCCTGGTGATAGTCTTTACCTGACTTTTCAAACTCATTAGAGACTGCTGAGTCATTTTCTTGTCCTTTCTGAATACAAATGTACAGAAAAAATAGCATTATATAATTTGGCTTCTTTAAAACACTTTTTTAAAGCATAAACTCCTACAGAATAACATAAAAATATTACATCATTTCTATAACTACATGGATAGAAAAATACACAATTATACTACATTATATTTGGCAGTGTCTCTCATGTATAAAGATATAGGGTTTGGCCTGTCCAATCAGATGCCTAAACAATTTTTTAAAGGGTGAGAGGATAAGATGCTCATCTTTACAAATGGTTCAGATAGTCTACCATGATTTACGTCAACTTTAGAATGAGATTTTTTTTTCACAAGTAATAAGGCCATATAACCAACTACTTTGATAACAAAAGCAGAAAATTAAAAACAAACAGGATAACAACATTAAAAATTATGAAAACCACTGCCTTCAATTTCTCCATGACTATATAAATTTAAATCATGTTCACATTTATAACCAAAGGCACTACAAGGTCTTTGAAATGATTTGTGAATCAAAGGAATCAAAAAGCTATGTCCTTATAGTTTTATTGTGTAAGAAGTCTTTGAAAATAAGAACTACATATATTGGATATGGCAATTACTTATAATAAATTCCCTAACACTAAATTAATATGAGCTTAAACAATCTGGTAAGAAAATGCTACTGAAAAAGAAGTCTAATAGCAATTTTACAGAGCAAGTGACTGGACAGTACGGTTAGTATCTGGTTATAAGAAAAGAAAACAAGTCTGAAGGACTTATTTATACAAGTCTTATAACTTGTAGTTTGGTGTATATCCATGAATAACCACATGGATATACACCAAACTACAAGTACACTAAACTACTTAGGAAAGAGTAGTATCAGAGAAAAGGCAACTTTAGTTTTTTTACTCTTTCCTCATATGTGGAATTTGCATGAATAATTGTATTACTGAGAAAAGTTACATATAAAATAGTTTTAAATAAATAAAGCCAGGCCAGGTGTGGTGGTGCACTCCTGAAATTCCAGCTGCTTGAGAGGCTAAGGCAGGAGGATCATAAGTTCAGGATAGCTGAGCAACTCTGTGGAACCCTGTCTCAAAATAAAAATAAAAAGGACTGGGAATGTAGCTCAGTGGTAGTGCACTTGCCTAGCATGCGTGAGGACCTGTGTTAAATACACCATATTGCAAAAAAATAAATAAATAAAATAATAATAATAATAATAAATTTTAAAAAAAAACAAAGCTAGAAAAGAACCAAAAAAGAATTAAATAAAGCTGATGAAAGAAGAAAGTTGGGAGAACATTATTTGACTATAGTCAAGTCATTTTTATCATGGCACAAAATTATTTCCAATGACATCTAAATACCTCTACTTACTCTCTGTTCTGTTGGCTTATCCAAAGAAGTAGAATTATGAGAATTAGATAAATTATTTCTGAGTCTTCTTCTTGTCTTTCTGGAAATCAGACTGGGTTCCATTTTTGAGTCATAGTATGTAACATCCTTGTTTCTGCTCTCGTCTTCAAGATAGTCACGACCTCTACTTCCACTGTTAAGGTCTTTAAAAAAATAGAAGAGGCATATATATGGTCAAAAAGTACAGAAAGATTCCGTTTTAGAGGAACTCAAAGACATGTCATCAAAACTTCTATACTACTTCCAAAGATCATGAAAACAGACATCCATTGTTAAATTACCATGCTGACATTGGATGAATATAAAGGCATATCCTTTTATTAACCTATTTACACAAAGCAAGTGTTTATTATGTAATGCATATGATATGAGGTGAGGAAAATATGGAGAGGAAAGCAACCAAACCATGTTTTTCCATTTGCTATGAATGCATATGGTGATAATATGACAAAAAAAACTTAATAAAATCTAGAATATTCATGTCTTAAAATATTTTGGTAATTCACTGTGATATTATAAATTAGTTGTATTCTTAAAGCATCATTCTGAAACCCATGCCTATCATCACTAAAAATGATGTATTTCACTTGTCAAATAGATGTACTAAACAAAAATATCTTCTAAAAATTTCTACCTAAATAACTGAAAGCTATCTTGAGTTATTTTGTTTTCTAATCTATATGAGTACCAACTCACAGTTTACACACAGCAAGTCAAAAGCAGTTTACTTTAATTCACAACTTACATTTTGTCTAATACTGACTAGTCTGACTTTTACATTCATTCAACGTGACACATCTTCTCTTTATTCTTGTTCTTATTCTATCTTCACCAACTCTTAATAACTAGCATCCATGATAATATATCTACATCATTCTATAAAAGGAATGCACTGGGACCGAACTGAGGATAAACACTCTAAAAAAAAAACCAGACAACTGCCATTCAATTTCCACAGAAAATATTCTACTCCCTCTCCCAGGAAAACAAACTTCCCCCCAAAACATCAACACAATACTTTAAAAAGCATACTCAATTTTTTGTAATATTTTAAATTACAAAAATAGTCTGATTTCTAAGCAAAGCACATTAAATTTTATAACATAAACATAAATATGATAGTAAAAGACTAGTGAAAGAAAAGGAGCTTCAGAAAACTGTTTACAAAATAGTTTATAAAACAGTTTTCCTTTAAACAATTTACTATTTGCACATCAGTTAAGCTTATCTCAGGGAAAACAGGAATGATTATTACATAGAGCTACATGTTATAAAAAAAGGATTCTATAATGTATACAATTTAATGTGGAATAATCCTAGAAGATAAAATTAAATAGATGGCAAAAATATTTTAAACAAAAGAAAATTAGCCAGTCACAGTAGTGCATACCTATAATCCCAGCAACTCAGGAGGATGAGGCAAGAGGATCACAAGTTTGAGCCCAGCCTCAGAAATTTAGCAAGGTCCTAAGCAACTTAATGAGATCTTGTCTTAAAATTTTATAAAAAGAAAATTTTAAAAAGTACTGGACATGTAGATCAGTGGTAAAGTATCCCTGCGGTCAATCCCCAGTACAAAAGGGATGGGGGAGAAGAATAATATTAAATATTTCCAGTGTATGATTATGGTAAAAGCAAATTCCACAAGACAAACAATGTGCTAAAAAAGAATGGTACACCTGGAGTTTAATTCAGAATTTCCACTATTTTATGGGTTTATTTTAAACAATTAGTATTAGATACAATTATCTATAGGAGAGCAAACATCCTGAGTTTAAATAAAGATTCAATAGCTAATTTCCTTAATAACACTTCACCTACCATTTTACCTTTAAGGATTCAAAACCCTATAAAGTGTTTCTTTTATTGTGTACTTTTCCCTTATGCATTTATAAAATTATCCTGTGACCTTGAGATAATTACAGTCAGTTCCTCATAGCCTTGGGTTCCACATCCATGCATTCAATCAACAATTGATCGTGTACATGTGATTAGGCCTCTAATGTTTACATCTGTACTAAATATGTACAGACTTCTTTTTCTTTTCATTATTCACTAAGCAATAGAATGCAACAACTATTTACATAGTGCTTACACTATGTTACATATTCCAAGTAATCTAGAGATTAAAGTATATGAGAGGATATGCACAGTTTATATTAAAATACTACATCATTTCATATATAGGAATTGAGCCTCCACAGATATTGGTGTCTGCAGAGGGAGGAAAAGAGAGGGAATGTATTGGAACCAATCTTCTATGGATACAGAGGGACAGCTATACCTAAGGAAACAAATAAGAACACTTGCTATTCAAATATTCCTACTCTTTGTAGGTAAGCAGTAGAAGGTGAGGAGTACAAATTATCTTGACAGTATCTATTTCCAGGAAAAGCATAGTTCATATGAAAATAAACATCTTTCATTGTGCTGATAGCACTTAGTGACTGTTTCTTTCTCCAAAGATTGCCCTCATAAGAGTTCAGTTGGCTGGGGTTGTGGCTCAGTAGCAGAGCCTCCCTCACACGTGTGAGGCACTGGATTCGACCCTCAGCATCACATAAAAATCAATAAACAAAATAAGGATATTGTGTCCATGTATAACTAAAATATTTTTTTAAAAAAAGAGTTCAGTTGGCTTTTTTATATACAATAAAATGTATTAGTCTAGTTTCCTTTTGACTCTCTTTGGTGAGAAAGGCTACTAAAAAGTTTTTAAATAGCTGTGTTTGAAATGAAGTGCATAAGAATTTCATAGTGATTAAAGGACCTTTTTCCTTGTAAATAACCTATAATCACTCAGAAAACAAAATATCTTAACTTGTTTTAAGCTATGAATAATCCAAGAGACCTCTGGAGGTGTTTCACAAATGGCTAATACTGCAAGTTGTTTTTGTACAAATTTTGGTAAAATATTTTTAAATCTCCTAAGAGAGATAAAAGGAGAAAAAGTTATCAAATCATTAATCCTATATATGGGGAGGCCTACAAAGAATTTTCAGAAGTCTGAGGTATATTTACCTTCAAATTTGCTAACAGTGGCTTGTTTGGCATCCTTCTAGAGTTGAGAGAAATTCTAATGAATAAAGAATGCATTTCACAGCAGAAGAACATACAGTGAGAAGCTAATAATAAAAATTCAGTTAACAATAATATCAATATCCATGAAAACAACACTTAGAATAGCTAAATGAACATTTCAAATTTATAGCTACATCTCTAGCCTCCACAAAAAATAAGAAGAAACAATATTCAAATTTAATTTTTGAGTTGGGCAAATAAATTAAGAAATATGTACTAAATTACATAAATAGCAGACTTCACAATTTTCTGTTTCTAAATAATCTCCCTTTGCATTTGTATCCTTCCCATGTAAGATGAAATATTTATTTATAACTTAAAATTACTATAAATGCAGTATGCAAAAATTCAAATTCCAACAGTTTTTTAAGGTTCACAAACCTTTAGGCTGAGTGTCAGACACCATAAGAGAAAGGCCATCATCATCTCTTCGCTTTTCTTTAGTGTGTACAGTCTGCTTTGCAGAAATGTTATCTACTGTCTTACTTGATTGTGAATCCCTGCAAAACAGAATTGTATCATATTTAATTCTAATAAAGCCCAAATGAATTTAGAATCCAATTGGCATATATTCAAAGTAAAAATCCAATAGGTTACACATATATTCCTACATAGAAGACTAAATGATCTGACCAAAGAAAAAATACTCAACTCAGATTTGTTGTACCTTTAAATTCCACATGTCTTTGGGAAAAACAGGATATACATATTATAGGATTATATACATGTAAAATAAGCAAAAGGATAATCTTTTTATAATATCTTTATTTTATTTAGTTATTTATTTTTATGTGGTGCTGAGGACTGAACCCATTGCCTTACCCATGCGAGGCAAATGCTGCACCACTGAGCTACAACCTCAGTCCCAAGAATAATCTTATAAGTCACAGTGGTTTAAAAAGTAGAATTCTAGAACACAAATTTCCTGATAATCCAACTTATGTGTAATAAAAACAATTGCAAGCCAAAGCTAATTATTAATAAACTGTAAGCATGGTTCACATATCAAAAGAGTGTAGTAACAAAATAAAGAGTGTAGTAACAAATTTAAACTATAGCAAATAGTTTAAAATCTAAGGTACTGTTTAATATTTCAAACATAAGGCTGAGTGCAAAACAAGTTTGGGCATGATAAGCATAGTATCATTTCTAATAAAATTTGTCAATATGAAATGTACTACCATGTGAGTATACACATATGAAATCAAACTTAAAATTTGGACAAAAAGGATTCAAACTATTTGGATCAAGGATAACTCTACACAGCGGTAAAAGACTCAGGAAATTAATATAAATGAGGTCTTAACTTTCTATACTATTTCTTTAAAAAATAAAGACAAATTTGATATAAATAAGGAAAATACTAGTTAAATCTGAGCAATATGTATTATGATTCTCTATACTTACATACATATTTAAAATAACATAATTTTTTAAATGCAAAGTATTCACAACTAAGGTAACTATAATAAGTGGGGAAAAAAAGGACTATAAAGACCAGTAACAGCCGAGCGTGGTGGCTCAAGCCTGTAATCCCAGCACTTAGGGAGGCTGAGACAGGAAAATCGTGAGTTCAAAGCCAGCCTCAAGAATGGTGAGGTGCTAAGCAACTCAGTGAAACCCTGTCTCTACATAAAACAAAAAATAGGGCTGAGGATGTGGCTCAGTGGTCGAGTGCCCCTGAGTTCAATCCCCAGTACCAAAAAAAAAAAAAAAAACCAGTAACATATATGCTTATTTACTTTGAGAGTAATGATTGGGAATATAAAAAATTAGTTACAAGTTTAAAAGCAACAGCATACAAACACTATCAATGTAGTATCATGGTAAAAGGCATAGTTATTACTGTTATTACAATGCTTATCCTTTTCATATTTACTTTGATGTAATTTTCTTTACTTTTACATTGAAAATTAAATGCCAAATATTCAGAATCATAATACTCAGCCACTTCCACCTACAAAAAAAAATTTCAACTAAGTCAAATCATTACAGTCCTCAATCCTTAAGAATCAATCCTGAATGACAAGAGATCTAAACAGACTACCAGAGTTTCATTTATTGAAGAAGAAACCTTAAAGAAAGGTCAATTCATAGCACCTCCCCAGCAAAATGATCATTACAGGCATTATAAATAAAGCTAGAATGTAATCTAAATGATGGAAAGATTAAATGCTGATACTCATGTTTCTCCTGAGATAAGAAACAAATGGTGTAATAGTCGTTGTTTTTCTAGCTGTATTTTTTCCCAATACACGTTGGAAAAAAATTAAATTTTAAACTGTAAACTACATTATGGAGTATATGGTTATGGAAGAAAGATGTTACAGCAGGGGATTTTCTTGACCAAATACAAGCATTAAATGGAAACAATAGAAATGAGTAATCAATTATTTTCAAAAGATAATTTAATTCAAAGAGCACATACAATGAGGCCAAACATAACTATACCATCCCAATCAAAATACCAACCAGTTGGAAAGACTGTAGAATTAATCAGACACAACTTTCCTATGTTCTTATACGAATACACAACCAGTAACTTCACATCACGTACAACCACAAAAATGGAAAGTTATACTCCATGTATGTATGATATGTCAAAATAATTCAACTGTCATATATAACTAAAAAGAACAAATAAAAAATAAAAAATTTAAAAGAAATATCGACAAGTTGTTTTGTAGAATTTGACATTTCCATTCCAAAATGTACAAGGTAAAAATCATATATATTTAAAGACAGTTCCTGGTATACATTTTTAAATAGCAATTGTGAAACATTCCATCCTGTTGTGACAAAAGAAAGTGAATGAACTGGGAATACTCAAAAGTCTTTGAAGAAGAAATACTTCATATTACTCAAGTTAAAAAATAGATGTAAAAGGATATGAACAATAGGCCCCAGGAAACTTCCCTTACTGTTCTCCTACCTGTCCTACTGCCCTGACCTAAATGAGCCCACCACCAAAACTCCTCCTATGAGCTGGCTCTGCTAAACCTTATAAAATCCAAATGCTTATTGTAGCCGGCTGCCATTTTCCCCTCAAAAATGTGCCCTCCATTGCTTAATAAAGCATCACTGGTACATTAAGGTCTGCCTCCATTTTCCTTTTCTTTTTGTATTCTCTTTAATGTGCTTTCAATTGGTGCCAAAACCTGGAACGGGAGTTTAAGGATCTTTACCCCTACCCACCCTAACGATCCTCTACCGCTTTTTCATATTTTCCTCCCATTTCTCTCTTTTTCATTCAAAGAAGGAAGCCCTTCACATTCTCCATGTCCACTATAGGCTCAAGGGAGTCCTGGGCTACATTTTTCTGCCTTACTGCCACGTGAATGGAGCAAGACTTGTATCAGGTCCTTTATTGCTCCTTCTAACCCTATTTGCTCCAGCTCCAGTTCCTTCCTTCTCTTATGTATTCAGACCTCTGGATCAAGCCAGGCGCGGTGGCTCACGCTTGTAATCCCAGCACTTTGGGAGGCTAAGACAGAAGAAATCGCAAGTTCAAAGCCAGCCTCAGCAACAGCAAGGCACTAAGCAACTCAGTGAGACCCTGTCTCTACATAAAACACAAAACAGGGCTGGGGATGTGGCTCAGTGGTTGAGTACCCCTGAGTTCAATCCCTGGTACCAAAAAAGAAAAAAAGAAAGAAACAGCTTTCTGCCATTTTGTTCCCATGTACAACACTGGCTTTCTCATTCTTCAGAGAGATAAGATCCCTTTCAGTCTCTCACAGAGGTGCCCTGCCTGAGATCCTCACCTTTTGGCTCATCCAGACCCAGGAGGTCCTCCACAAATGGGATTGCAGGAGGGGATGCCCTCTCATTCTCTGGTGGAACTCTATCCAATGATGGGAGACATCAAGGGATACCTTGATCTCCACTGTCACCCTGGTCAAACCTCTCCAACACGGGGGCTCCCGTGGGACTCCCCCTTAGGTTGGTTCATTGCACATCAGGACCCTAGGGGTCCTCCACCAATCTGGCTGCAATCTAAATTAGGCAACCTAAGTCAATGGCCCAAATTTGGAATTTGGGACCTTTAATCCAAAAATCCTCTAACACTTAAGACAATTTCCTCCAACAAAATGGCAAATGGCCTTAGGTTCCTTACCTTTAAGCTCTCTTGTACTTTCGCTCAAGGCCCTCATTATGCCGACTTTGCTCTGCTCTACAATTAATTTTCACTGGCTACCCACTCCATAAGCCCCCTAGATCACCACCTGACTTCTTTATTGCCCCTGAAATAGCAGATGAACCCCCACTAAAAGTAGTAAACCTGGAGGCTACAAAGGAAAGTTTTATAGACAGGAATGCCTGATAACTATCAAAAGAGACTGTCAGAGTCACAAGCCTTTTTCTGAGTCAATTTGAGACCTACAAATCTTCCTAATGTCCTGCATAGGCAGGCTTGATCTGTATTTCTGTGTCAGCTAATATGAATATCTAGCCCCAATATTTATCCCTCATATTGGTCTAAAAGATGTAATGTGGCACATAAAAGTCCTAACTTTACTAAGAAAGCCCTGAGGAACAGAAATAAAGAGATATCTACTAAGCACAGAGGTTTTGCCAATAAAAAGGTATTTTGTAAGAATCAGATGACATTAGAACTATATCTTAGGGGGGCATCTGTGACATTATAAAACTAAGTGTTGTGAAAACCCTAGCAATGTTTAAGATTTACATACCAAATAAAGGCCTTATCCTCATCATCCTTGTTATGGGAACAACTTTTTAGCTCTTACACCTCCTAGTGAGATATTAATGTTTTCTGTTAGGTAGTAGCTAGCAATGAGCAATGAAATGCAGGCAAGGTCACAAATGTTCTTTACTTTAGGGTTCTTCTTTAAACTACTTTCAAAGTTAACAAGAAAACAAAGTGTGGTAGTTAATTTGTAGAAAAGAAACAGAAGTAAAAGGAGCTAAATGGGAAATGTGTCAAGAGAAAAGGATTAATGGGACTAATTCTTGATAGGGTCCATTGATGTTGACATAAAGCTAGGAATCAAGACTTCTTTGAGAATCTTTATCGAAGGATTTCATGGATCTCTCTCATTCTTTCAATATCTAAACTAACTGTACTCTGAGCCAATTGTCTGGGAAGGAAGATTCCTCTGGTAGTGCAGGTGCACTAGGTAACTTCTGACCAGCAACTGACCCCAGTGCCCACATTAACATGGGATTGACTTGTAGATGAAGTCCCCCTAAATAGGATGGCCACCACAACAGTTCCAGAGAGGACCAACTAAGCTTAAAAATTCCACCACCTGATGTGAAGGAAGAGTTGAATACCTGATTGGCAAAGAATACAGAAGGTGGTCCCCAGTTCTCCTGGTAAACATCAAACAGTAATAAAATTGGGGACAGCATTGTCTCTTTTGTAGTTCTCTGCTTGGAGATGACCCACTCTCTCCCTTGAGAGTGCTTTTTGCTTAAGCCTCACTTTTATTTTATATTTCCCTCATTTTTACTACTAATAAAGTTCTCTTGTATGATTTTTGGTATATGAATTTAAATCTTCTTTTGTCAGAACACAAGAACTGAGGTTTGAAGTTTCAACTCCTTGCTTTCTTGTGACAGTTTCTTATCATCTTCATGATGTTCACTAACATGTTCCAGATGCTGCAACATTTATTCTGTATTAACCATTCCAGTACTCATGTCTTTTTATTTCTCTCATAGAAGCATATCCCCCCAGATGATTTTACAACCTGTTCTTTCTCAACCAGACATTGCCCATGGACCCCTTGACTGACACAAAACAGGGTACAAAAAGACAGTCAATATAAATAATAAATAATAGGTAGGCAAGATGGAGACTAATTCAGCAATGAAATGAGAATATATCCAAACACCTTCCCTCTCCTCCTCTACCTGTTGCCAAGGATATCTGCCTCCAGGGAATTGTTCTTCCCTATAAAGAGTTGTAGGAGTTGCTAATGAAGTACCTCCTGGGCATCTCCTTTCCAGCCCTTTTGGGACAACCCAGAGAGGCACCCCTGGAAGGCTCTTTTCCCACCTTTGGCCCACTTTTTGGCCAGTAACACATATGCTTCTTTATTTGGGGAGTAATGATGGGGAATATGAAAAATTAGTTATAAATTTAAAAGCAACAGTATATACAAACACTACCAATGTAGTATCATGGTAAAAGGAATGGTTATAATTGTTATTACATTGCTTATCCTTTGGGCAGGATGGATGAAAGAAAAAGGCAGGACGGAGGAAGGAGAAAACATGGTAAATGTTGTGTATAATAATTCTATGTGGGGCCACTGTGCTGACCCCCAGAAACTTTCTTTTCCAAGAAGCAATTTACCTACAGCCCTGTCTGGCTGGGCTCTGAGGACAGCATATGTCACATTCATTAGCAAACTTCCTATTCATTGCAGAAAAAAATGCAGGACAAAAATAATGCTGATAAAAGGAACCCAAGTTTCCCTGAAGGAGGAGACTTTTGTCACCAGATCCTGAAACTCTGGGAGATAAGGATAATTCCTCCTAACCATAAAACCTGTAAGAATGTATCATTAGAAAATCTGTCTCCATTAATTAGAGTAAAACTATCCCTTATCTGTCCTAGTTCAGAAATCCAAATTATTTATTTTCTCCAGTGAAGACATTACCCAGAGCGCTAACAGGCTTGCCTCCTACTTCAAATTGAGAAGCATAATATGAAATCACGGTCCTGTGAGTATGAGGACCGAAAAGGACAAAAAGAATATATAAGAAATTTTAAGGGCACAACTAGCTGACAAATATCCTCCCTTGAATTAAAATAGTTATTAAAAAGTTAGTATCCTCCATTCTTAGTGAGGTTGCAGCCAGAGATCATGGAAGAAAAGGCAGAAAATGAAGAAAAATAAGTGGCACTTTTAAATCCAGGCCACTTGTGAGACCCAAAGAGCTGGCTATCTTACCATACTGCTTTCTTAACAAGCTCTTCCCCTAAACACTACCACACAGGGAGGGAGAATGGAATCAAGACTTCTTTGAAAATCTTTATCGAAGGATTTCATGGATCTCTCTCATTCTTTCAATATCTAAACTAACTGTACTCTGAGCCAAAAATTAAACTCTGATCTGATAAAGATGTTCTGTGTGCTCCTTTAGTAGAGTAATTAATGGCCATATCATTATTTTTTAGAACACTTGATTTCTATTTTTTTTTTTGTTTTATTTAGGCTTACATGTTAACAGTGTAAATTGATTCATTGTACATAGATAGAGGATAACATATCAATTCTCTAGTTGTAAGTTGTATAGAATCACAACATATATGCAGTCATACATAAAGTTAAGGTTATTATGACCATCATATTCCATCACCCTTGCTGTCCCCATGCCCCCTCCCTCCTTACACCCCTGTGAACAGAGATCCACCATTATTCCCATGTCCTTCCCCACATTATGGATCAGCATCCACTTATCAACGAGTACATTCGGCATTTGGTTTTCTGAGATTAGCTTC
>CM053409.1:77999817-78016125 GCA_028644305.1 Xerus rutilus | reverse complement strand
ATCATACATCAATAAGACATAACAATCACAAATATCAATGCCCCAAAAAATGGAGCTTCTACGTATATCAAACAAATCCTTCTCAAATACAAGAATCAAATAGACCACAACACAATAATACTTGGAGACATTAACAGAGCTCTCTCACCATTGGATAGATCTTCCAGACAAAAACTTAATAAAGAAACCATAGATCTCAATGAAACTATCAATAATTTAGACTAAACAGACATATATAGAGTGTTCCATCCATCAACGAGCGAATACACTTTTTTCTCAGCTGCACATGGATCCTTCTCCAAAATAGATCATATGTTATGTCACAAAGCCAGTCTTAGCAAATACAAAAAAATAGAGATACTACCTTGCATCCTATCTGACCACAATGGAATAAAATTACAAATCAATGGCAGATTAAAAAATAGAAACTACTCCATCACCTGGAAGAGCACTCATCTCCAGGATATATAAAGAACTCAAAAAACTTAACACCAAAAAAACCAAACAACCCAATCAATAAATGGGCCAAAGAGCTGAACACAAACTTCACAGAAGAAGATTCAATCAATCAACAGACATATGAAAAAATGTTCAACATCTCTAGCAATCAGAGAAATGCAAATCAAAACTACCCTAAGATTTCATCTCACATCAGTCAGAATAGCAATTATCAAGAACACAAACAGCAATAAGTGTTGGCGAGGTTGTGGGGAAAAGGCACGTTCATACATTGCTGGTGGAACTGTAAATTGGTGCAGTCAATCTGGAAAGCAGTATGGAGATTCCTTAGAAAACTTGAATGGAACCACCATTTGAGCCTGCTATCCCTCTCCTCGGTCTATACCCAGAAGACTTAAAAACAGCATACTACAGTGACGCAGACACTTCAATATTTATAGCAGCTCAATTCATAATAGCTAAACTGTGGAACCAACCAAGATGCCCTTCGATAGATGACTGGACAAAGAAACTGTGGTATATATACACAATGGAATATTACTCAGCAATAAGAGAGAATAAAATTATGGCATTTGCAGGTAAATGGATGGAGTTGGAGAATATCATGCTAAGTGAAGGAAGCTAATCTCAGAAAACCAAATGCCGAATGTACTCGTTGATAAGTGGATGCTGATCCATAATGTGGGGAAGGACAAGAGAACAATAGAGGAACTCTGTTCACAGAGGTGTAAGGGGGGAGGGGACATGGGGACAGTAAAGGTGGTAGAATATGATGGTTAAAAAAAAAATACTACAACTTCAGCAGTAGTTTTAAAGAAAACCAATTATCATTTTACAGATGAATAAACTGAGGCCCAGGGAAGTTAATAATTTGTCCAAGCTACATGGGTAGTATACGGTGGAATGAACGAGCCATGTATATGAACACCATGCTGGACTATCTCTTAAATATACAAATCTTTGTCTCTGGTACTATCCTAAATCTTTTTTTTTTTTTTTTTTTTTGGTACCAGGGATTGAACTCAAGGGTGCTTAATCACTGAGCCACATCCCCAGCCCTTTTTCCTTTTTTATATTTTATTTGGAGACAGGATCTCACTGAGTTGCTTAGGGACTTGCTTAGCTACTGAAGCTGGCTTTGAACACTTGATCCTCCTGTCTCAGCCTCCAGAGCTGCTGGGATTATAGGCATGCACCACATCACCAGGCTCTTGGATCATTACTGACCACAGAAAAATTGCAACTTATAAGGATACATTTGTCTAATTTTCCTGATTTTACAACATCTATGAAGTAAATAGTAAGTAAATTAAACAAACTTTGTGATTATGATATTTTATTAATTATTATAGCTTAACTTCAGAACCAAAGTTTATTTCAGAACTTGTGTTTTTGCCATGTATTATTAATATATCAGAAATTCATTATACATTAAAGCAGGCTCCAGAAATCTTAAAAAAAAAAAAAAAAGCTGAACAAAGTGAAAAATTAACAGCTTTCTTCTTCATTATGACTGAAACATAGGTTCCCCCAAATTGGAAAGAGTCAAGTTAATAGAGAGCATCACTACTTACCAGAGTAGAAACTTTCCCAGGAACTACTGCCAGAATATGAAAAACTAAACTGTAATTGAATTGTAAATGAATGAGAGGCTCATTTTAGACAGGTTTCAGTTAAAAGATCTAGGAGACTTGATCATGTAGGAGGAGAATTTTATTTCCAGGAGATGAATCAAGTTCTCACAGTGAACATGAGAGGGAAAAGCCTCATAGTTAACAGAAGGAAGGGAAAGTAAATTTTTTAAATACACCAGAGCTTTCTGGTCTGCTTAATAAGGACTGTCCTTAAGAAAAACTATTTTACCAGAGCCTAGACTATTAAAGTTTTTGTCAGAGCTTAATCAACCTGGGGAAAGAGAAGTATTCAACTCAGCTCCTAGCACCCCACCTGAGAGAAGTTTATGGTTTCAGCATAACCTGACTACAGCCATCTCGATTTATAATTGGCATAACCACTTCAGAGTGAGTCTGGTTAGTTTTCCCTGAATAGGTTTTCAGCATACTATAAACCAGAAGGAAAAAAAAAGGGAACAAAAACTTAATAGAGTGAGAAGTGGAATTTTATAACCAGAACCTGGCACCAGAAATGAGCCTGATGTTTTTTGATATTAGCTTTAGATAAACTGGTACATTATGGTTTGGATGAAGTGACTTTTGTTCCGATCACTTCACATACAGCCCTTCTCCTGACTCAAGCTGCAGGGATCTACCTGGTCTTGCTTTTTGCCTAGGATCACACTTCTGTCAATAAGTCCCCATTATGCTGCACTTTTTATAATCCTGGATCTGTTTACATCTTTACTTTGGTCTCACAGCATGTTGGAGTCAGTTCTCCAAACCTAGAACTGAGTGTTCCAAAACAGATAGGAAACTATGAAAATCCAGGATGATCTACCATGAGAATTTTCCCCAAATTAATTTATTACACCACAGCACAAACTGGGAAGTTCAGAGAACACAACAGGATAAATGTCTCCCAAAATTACACATAGGTATATCATATTAAACTGTAAAAAATCAAAGTTTTTTTTTTGTTTGTTTTTTTAAATCTAGAGCTGGGGGTATAGTTCAGTAGCAGAGTGCATGACTAGCATATAAGGGGCTCTGGGTTTAATTCTCAGCACCTGCACTCACCAAAAAACCCCCAAAATTCATAGAAGGAAGTGGTGTATGGGCCTTAGCCATGGAGATAGAAAGATCAGAATTACATCTGACTTCTCAGAAACTATACAAACAAACAAAAAAAATTGAGAAAAATCTTTAAAGTACTGATAGAACAAACCTTCCAATCAAGAATTCTGTGTCCTACAAATTATCCTTCAAAAGTGAAGGGGAAAGAAAAAACATTCTTACAAACAAAAAAACACAGCACTCTTGCCAGTAGACTAGCCCTACAAGGAATGTTAGAAGTTCTTAAGGAAGAAGGCAAAGGATATAGGCAACAAACTCAGATCTACATAAAGAAAAGAAAAAAACTCAGACAAGGAATAAGTGAAGGTAAATTTGAAAAGTTGCATTCTATTTTTAAACTGTAAGTGCCTATATTATAAAAGAAGAAAGGGGCTGGGATTGTAGCTCAGCAGTAGATCGCTTGTCTCGCATGCGTGAGGCCCTGGGTTCGATCCTCAGCACCACATACAAAGCAATAAAATAAAGACATTGTGTCTACAGCTAAAAAAAAATTTAAAAATTAAAAAATTAAAAAAATTAAAAAATAAAAGAAGAAAGATATAAAATAAGTAATCTAACTGTCCCTATTAGGAAAATATAAAAAGCAAATCTATTCCACAATAAGCAGAAAAAAGTAAAAACAAGAAAGAATAGATAAAAATTAAAGCCAAAATCAAAGAAACTGCAAATAAAAAAATTATTTTTAAAATAAAGAAAATCAGAAGTCATTTATTTGAAAAGATCCATAAAATTGATAGGCCTTTAGCTAGGCTAAGAAATAGAACAGAAATTACTTATTTAATAAGTGAAAGAAGAAATATAACTACAAGTACTAAAAGCATTTAAAGAATAATTAGGAATATTATAAACAACTTTATGTCCACATATTTTATACCAACCCTTGTGTACCAATTCCTTGAAAGTCCCAATCTGTCAAACTCACACAAGACATAGACAACCTAAATAAACCAATATTTACCACAAAAAATCCATCCAAAAATTAATAAACTTACATCATGGAGCTTTAATCATATAGTCTCTCCTAGTTTTTAGTTTTAGGTCCTATGTATAACTCTTTAGCCCATTTTGAGTCAATTCTTGTGTGAATGAGGGAGATAAGGGTCCATATTCATTCTTTTATATGTGGATATCCAATTTTCTCAACACCGTCTATAGAAAAGACTATCCTTTCCCCAATGTGTGTTCCTGGCACCTCTGACAATCAAGTGACAACAAATTTGTGATTTTATTTCTAGGTAAATTCTATTCCATTGGTCAATATATTTTTATTATTGTACTGTATATATAGCTTTGTAATGTATTTTGAATTCTAAGAGTGTGATGACATGACTTTGTTCTTTTTGGTCAAAATTATCTTGGCTATTTAGGAATTGTTTGTGGTTCTGTGCAAATTTTAAGGTTGATTTGTACACTTCTGTGAAGAATAAACGTTTTATAGGAACTGCATTGAATCTATGGACTGCTTTGGGTAATATGGACATTTTAACAATCTGAACTCTTCCAATCCATGAACATGGAATAACTTTCATTTATTTGTGTCATCGTTTCTTTCATCAATGTTTTATAATTTTCAAAAACCAGAGCAATTACCTTTTAAAAAGAAATAAATGGCATCCAAATTGGAAAGGAAAAAGTAAAATCACTTCTGTTTTTGGATGATATGATCTTATATAGAGAAAACCCTAATGATTACACATGCATATATACACATAAACGCACACACACCCGTTAGAACTAATAAATTCAGTAAAGTTGAAAGATTGAAAAATCAACGTGTGCATGTCTATGCACTAATAAATAACTATCAAAAAGGAATTAAGAAAACAATTTCATTTGCTATAAAATAAAAAAATGTAGTAATCTGGGATAAAGCTAACCAAGGAAGAGAAAGACTATATGCTGAAAAATACAAAACACTGATGAAAGAAACTAAAGAACATACAAATGTTAATGACTAGAAGACTTAATATTAAGATGACAATTCTACCCAAAGCAATATACAATTCAGATGATCCCTACCAAAACTCTAATAACATTTTAACAGAAATTGAAGAATTCATCATAAAAATTCATATGGAATCCCAAAGAACCCAGAATAGAAAATCTTGAGAACGAACAAGGCTGCAGGCACCACACTACCTGATTTCAAAATATATTATACCAAACATATAGTAATCAAAACAATATGGCACAGATAAAAGATATAAAGATCAATGGAAAAAAAAACAGTCAAGTAAATCCAAGCATATAAAACCAATGTACCTTTCATTAGGGTGCCACAAATGCACAATGAGGTGAAAATAGTCTCTTAAATAACTGGTGATGGGAAAACTAGATTTCAACATGCAAAAGAGTCAATTTGAACCCAGATCTTACACCACACAAAAAAATTAACTCAAAATGAATTAAAGACTTAGAAGACATAAAACCCCAGAAGCATGTAGAAGAAAGTCTTCATGATATTGCGTTTTGCAAAGATATCTTGGATATGACACCAAAAACACAGTCAACAAAAGCCAAAATGGGTAATACATCAAACTAAAGAGCTTCTACACAGAAATCAACCACAATCAACACAGTAGAAAAGCAACGTATAGAATAGGATAAAATATTTGCAAACCATATATCAGATAAAGAGCTAATTTTCAAAAAAGGAATTCCTACAACTCATTAACAAAAGGGGGAAACAACATGATTTGAAATGGGATAAACACTTAAGTATACACTTCTCTAAAGACATACAAATGGCCCAAAAGTTTATGAAAAGACTCTCAATAGCACTAATAATCAGGAAAATGAAAATCAAAAACACAATGAGTTATCACTTTATACCTGTTATGGTAGTTACAATTAAAACAAAAGACAACAAGCATTGTGCAAGATGTTGAAAACTGGAACCTTGTACACTGTTGGTGAAAATGAAAAATAGTGCCATCACTATATAAAACAGTATGAAAGTTACATTAAAAATTTAAATATTATCATATTATTCAACAATCTGACTCTGTGTATTTATCCTAAAGAATTAATTTCAATCAGAGTCTCAAAGAAATCTTTATACAATCTACAAAGAAGTGCTAGTCACAAGATTCAAGACATATAAATAACTGAAATGCCCATCGAACGATGAATTGGTAAATGAAAAGTGATATATCCATACAATGGAATATTATTCAGCCTTACGAAAGAAATATTACCATAGATGAACCTTAACAACACCATGCTAAGCAAAATAAGCCTATCTAGAAGGGCAAATACCACATGATTCCAGTTATGTTAGGTATCTAAAACAGTCAAATTTACAGAAACAAGAGAGAATATGGTGATTACAAGAACTACAGAGGAAAGGAAAATGGCATATTGCTAATCAATAGGCATAAGGTTTCAATTATGCAATATGAGTATGGTCTAGATACCTACTACAGAACATTCTGCATGAAATTGTGGTAAGAGATTATACCTCATGTTAAGTGTTCTCATCACAATAAAATAATTAAAAATGTGTAATGTACTTTTTGCATCAGTTCTTTTGGCATTATCAAGAAAATAAGACAAACTATGGATTAGGAGAAAATATTTGCAGAAGATATATATGATAAAGGGCTGGTATCTAAATTATATAAAGAACCATTAAAACTCAACTATAAGAAAATGAACAACTCAATTAAATAATGGGCAAAAGACCTGAAAATACACCTCATTAAAGAAGATGGTAAATAAACAGATAAAAAGATGTTCAACATCATACGTCATTAAGGAACTTCAAAGTAAAACAAGATGTCACTCCACACCTATTATAGTAGCCAAAAATCCAAGACACTGACACCAAATGCTGATGAGGATATAGAATGACAGGAACACTCATTCATTGCTGGTAGGAAAGCAAAATGGTACACTTTGGAAAACAGTTTTGCGCTTTCCTATAAAACTAACTATACTTTTCCATATGATCCAGCAATTATACTAATTTAGTATGTACCTGAAAGAATTGAAAATAATATCTTCACACAAAAAACCTTGATATGAATGTTTCTAACTGCTTTATTCATAAATGCTAAAACACGGAAAGAAGGAAAATGTTCTTCAATAAGTGAACGAATAAACAGAGTGTGAGACACCAAATAGCTGAATATTATTCACCAATAAAAAGAAATGAGAAATCAGACCATGAAAGAAAACTTAAATGCATATTACTAAGTGAAAGAATTAGTAGAATCTGAAAAAAACTACATACTGTATGATTCCAACTACGTAATATACTGGAAAAAGAAAAACTATCAAGACAATAGGATCACTGGCTACCAAGGGATGGAGAAAATGCAGGATGAACATGCAGAGGATTATTCATGCAGTAAAAATATACAATACTAGGATGAGGATGTAGGTCAGTAGTAGAGTGCTAGCCAGGCATGCACAAGGCCCTGGATTTAACCCCCAGTTTATATACATATATATGTATAAATAAAAACCTGGAGTTAGATACACACGCACATACAGAGCTAGAGAGGGGAGAGGGAGAGAGATCTGTATACACACACACACACAAATATATGTATGTATATGCACACATATATATGTATATATGTATGTATTCTCTTTCTCTCCCTCTCTCTCACTCTCTGTTATGGTTTGGATCTGGAATAGCCTCCAAAAGCTCCTGTGTTGAAGGCAATGCAGTAATGTTCAGAAGTGACCCAACTGGATCATGAAAGCTCTGACCTCATCAGTGGAGTCATCCATTTGAGGGATTAATAGTTTGAATGAATTACTGAGAGGTGGTAACCACAGGCAGTAGGGCATGGTCAGAGGAAGCAGGTCACAGGAGGCCTGGCCCTGGGGACTATATCCATCCCTAGCTTCTTCTGTCTTTCTATGATTCCTGGCTGTTATGAATTGAGCAGATTTCCTCTGCCATGCTCTTCTGCCATGATGTTTCTGCCTTGGAGCCAGCCAGCCATGAACTGAACCTCTGAAACCATGAGTAAAACTAAACTTTTTCTTCTCTAAATTGTTCTTGTCAGGCATTTTGGTCAAGTGACAAAAAGCTGACTAACACAGATACTATAATGGTGGACATCTTAATCCATTTCGGTTTGCTGTAACAAAATACCTGGAGCTAGATATATTACAAAGAAAATACGTGGATTTAGTTCACAATTTTTCAGAATGAAAGTCCAAGATCAAGTGGCTCCACACATTAGGCCCTTAGTGAAAGCCCCCCTGACTGTCTTATGACATGAGAGAGAAGCAGAAAGGGAAAGACCCACATGTAGAAGAGGTCATGTGAGACAGGAATTCAGAAATGGATGCGGGGGGCCAAGTGTGTGCTTGTACAACAACTTACTATCTCAGAAACAAACACATCACACAGTAATTACAACCTTCTGAGGGTGGTGCTCACAATGACCTAATCACCCTCTTTCAGGCTTCACTTTTTAAAGGTTCCAATACTGACATACTTAGGAGCTTCTACCACATGAAACTTTGGGGAACACATTCAAATCACATCCAAATCACAGCAGTGAATATGTCATTATATATCTGGACAAGCCCACACAATGCATAAAACCAAGGCTGAGCCTTGCTTTTGGTGATAACAACATGTCAGTGTTGGCTCACAAACTGTAACCAACGTACCATACTGTTATGCACTATTAATAATGAAACAGGCTGTGCACATGTGGGGATAATCCTATCATGGGAAATCTCTGTACCTTCCATTCAACTTTACAATGAAACTGAAAGTGTTCTAAAAAATGAAATCTCTTTTTAAAAAGTCAATACATAAGAGAAATTGGCTAAAAAACATAATATATATATAATAAATGGATGACTTATTCTAGTTTAAAGAATCATTATGTAAGTTGGGAAAGGACAGAAAGACAAATTATTACAAGAGGGGAAAAAAACAGAAAACTACAAAATTCAGCTTTGGGAGTACTCAAGAAATATTGAAGCAATAGATGGGATTGTTTCACATTTATAAAAATAATGTCTTAGGTCATTCAGGTTGCTTTCACAAAATACCATAAACTAGGTAGCTTACAAACAACAGAAGGTTATTTCTCACAGTTGTGGAGGCTAGAAAGCCAGATTTAATGGAGAGGGCCCACTCATAACAGCTAATCCTCTGCTATAACTCACATGATATTGATGCCAAGGGATCACTTTGGGGACTCTTTTATAAGGTCACTAACTAATGAGGACTAATTCTTCAGGGCTTATTTACTTCCAAAGGCATCACCACCACCTCCTAATACCATCACTACGGGATACAATATTTCAATACATTCATCTTGGGAGACAAAAATATTCAGTTCATGGCAAATAGCAAATAAAAGTCATGACAATATTAAATATTAATAAGGTCACATGTTAAATTGATATAAATCATTGGAATTTGGTACTTAGTATAATGACAGAATGATTTAAATCCTTATACTCAAATAATATCATCCGTGAAACTATTTTGAAAGAAATAAGTCATTATAATATTTAAGTTAATAAAAATTTTCAAATAAAAATTTTTAATTATTAAATTACAGCATTTAATTATAACAGAACAAGTCATAAAGAATTACATTTCCAAAACTATTTTAAAACACAGACAGTTCTACAATATCATTTTTCAAAAGCATTAAAAAATCAAATATCTAGGAATAAATCAAGGATCCATACACACTGAACTAAAATACATTATATACCAAGCACATCAAGGAAGATGGTGAAGTAGCAAACACCTACCATCCCCACACCAAGACAACTACACTAGCAGAATCTGACTTTTGGAAGTCTGGGGTCTATTAAAGTCTTGCAGGAGAAGGCTTGAACAGTAAATTACTGTTAATTTGGTTAATTTCAGCACTTAAAGTAACAGCAGATTCCTGTCCTCTAGCCACAAAGAGGCAGTAATACACATACATGTTCCTATAACAGTCTACATGAGAACTATAGAAGCCAGGATAGGCAATAAGCATCTTGTTCTCCAAATACTGGGGGGGGG
Source organism: Xerus rutilus (assembly GCA_028644305.1). Classification (NCBI taxonomy): domain Eukaryota; kingdom Metazoa; phylum Chordata; class Mammalia; order Rodentia; family Sciuridae; genus Xerus; species Xerus rutilus. Next base: position 78,005,913 of record CM053409.1, on the reverse strand, counting down.
GGAGGGGGTTGTTTGTTTGTTTGGAGATGATATCTCACTATGATGCCCAGGCTGATCTTCAACTTGTGGTCTCAAGCAATCTTCCCAACTCATTCTTCTGAGTAACAGGGACTACTGGTATACATCACACCCGCTCAGAGATCCATACTCTCATTAATTACAACAAATGTCAGAATAGACACAGGAAGGCAGCCATGGTTGCAACTGCTACCTATGATGTTGCCAATACTACCCATCTACCCAAAGGGACTTCAGCGATTTAAAGAGCTATAACTTGACATCCTCATTTCCCTTTTATTTTCCTTTTTTCTACTTTGAGAGTCAAACACCTAAGGACTGTGACATTGAAAAGCAACCACACATATGCAGGAGTTTAGGAAGCCATCCCACATGCCCAAGGAAAGGTAAAGACTCAGAAAAAGAGAAGACCTTAAGTTTATACCTCAGGTGAATCCCTGGCATAAAGACCATACAAAAATGGAAGGAACAAAGTAATGAAGGAAACCAGGAAAGACAGAAAAATAAGTAACAAATCCTGAGAAAAGAAAATAATCTGATTCCCACATTAAACACATTATGGATTCAAGAGTTCAATTTACTTCTTTTCTCTTTGCTTCTCATATTTTTTACAAGTGCATTATAGTATATATTCAATTTTCAGCAACAAAATATCACAGACATATAATAATTAAAGAAAAATATGGTTTTCTTTTTGGACAGGCAGGAGCCGCAGAAGGCCCAAATACTCCCTCAGGAAACTCCATGGGTGTCCAGCCAAAGGGAGACCAGGGACGGCTAGCAGCTAGCCACAGGAGCCCACACTCAGGGTAAGAGTCACCGCAGAGACCCCAGCAAGACAGCCCCACCCAAGTGCAGCATGGGCCAAAATCTTCATCATGTCGAATTAGAATCATACATCCCTAACAAGACTCCTATAGCACAAGAAGTAAAATCAAGAATCAACAAAAGGGATAGGTTCAAACTAAAAAGCTTCTTCTCAGCAAAAGAAATAATCAATGAAGTGAACAGAGACCTGACATACTGGGAACAAATCTTTGCCACACACACATCCAACAGAGCACTCATCTCCAGGACATATAAAGAACTCAAAAAACTTAACACCAAAAAAAAAACAAACAGCCGAATCAATAAATGGGCCAAAGAGCTGAACACAAACTTCACAGAAAAATCGATCAACAGACATGAAAAAATGTTCAACATCTCTAGCAATCAGAGAAATGCAAATCAAAACTACCCTAAGATTTCATCTCACGCCAGTCAGAATGGCAATTATCAAGAATACAAACAACAATAAGTGTTGGCGAGGTTGTAGGGGGAAAGGCATGCTCATACATTGCTGGTGGAACTGCAAATTGGTACAACCAATCTGGAAAGCAGTATGAAGATTCCTTAGAAAACTTGGAATGGGGATTCGGCTCCAAGATGGCAGCCTAGACGAACTCCTCCGTGCTAGTCTCTCCGGGACTGGAGCTTGAAGTGGTGGAGATTCTGTCTCCTAGCCAGCTTCTTGCCATCATCCTACGGCTCATCATCCCCCGCAGGAATTTCACCCGTGTGTATTAACGCAAGGCCACCAGGCAGCAGCAATTACCATGGAGGGCGTGACTTCAGCGGCGACCAGCAGAACACAGCGCAACACAGCGCGGGGGCCCCAGCCCAGGGCTCAAGCCCAGGATTCGCCCTGGGCGAGCGGGGCCTACTTCTACACAGAGTTCCTGGCTCCTGCGCCCACCTAGCCACGCAGGACCCCTACCAGTTGCTCCTGTGGACAAATATCTCCCGCGTGGCACCCCCGGCTACTGTTCTTTGTGGATCTCCATCTAACACGGTAGAACTTCCTGCATCAGGGAACTACAGACAGCATCTCGGGACAAACTTAGAAATCAGCACAGCACACCGTGAAACAGCATCTGCACCAGTGGCTCAGACATTCACACTGCTACTGAAGCAGTTGGCTTCCTGGTGAGACCCACACCCAGGACACCCTCCACTCAGCAGGGAAAGTCCAGTGAGGAATGGACAACACCACCTAGTGGAGGTGAATGGAAGCATACCTGTTAATTTACATTGAGACTTTTTTTTTATTCTTATATTTTATTTTATCCTTTATCTTTTTCTCCTAGATTTCTCTTGTTTAACCTTTTTGTCTTATTTCTCTGCTCTTTTCTTATCTCCTTTCTTTTTCCTTTCCTCTTTTCTCTCTTGCTCTTTTCCTACCCTCTAATCCCCAATAGTTGTAAAACCAAGTATCTGTTATACAGTAGGATATAGTAGATTGGGATTTCTGAACTGCATACTAGAGTGGAATTATATAGTCTTGTAATTTCCACTTCCATAGGTTTTATTTTTCTTATTCCCATGTCTCCTCACTAGTTGCACTCTCTTTTCTTCCTCCTTACTGGTCTTTCCCAACTCTTAATCGCTCTTTCTAGTAATAGCCAACTTCTCTTAGATTCCTTTTTCATGCTTTCTAAAATCTAATAACCATATCCTCACTTCCTACTACCCCAACATTCTATCCTACACCTCACCCTCAAGTTTCCCTAGCCCACCAACAGAAACTATAGACCCTTGTGCAAACCTATTGTTTACATAATAGATGTTAAAGAAACTCATAATTGTTGTATATTGTGACTAAACTGTAAATGTATTTGGGAGCTTTTAGGAGCTCCTTGGTTTGAAACTATATATTGTTTGTATTGAGATCAATCAATATTGGTCCCCCCTTCAAAGGAGAGGTATAGAAACCCTGCAGGGAAAATATAATAGGAGTAAAAACTGTAACACCTTGGATCAGCAGAGATAGAAGGAAAGACACACACACATAATGAAAAAACAAGGGAAGAAAGTGACTCAAACAAACCAAGATACTACACTCCTAGAATCCATGGGCTGTACAGCAGGAGGAATGACAGAACAGGAATTCAGGATGTACATAATTAAAAGGGTTGGTGACTTAAAGAATGATATAAGAGAGCAAACCTAGTCAGCAATAGATCACTTTGATAAAGAGATTCGTAGGCAAATACAGGAAGTAAAAGACCACTTTGATAAAGAGATACACAGGGAAGAGGGGGAGGCAAGATGGCAGCTTAGAGGGACGCAGCTACCAGTCTCGCCCAACAAAAGACCAGAAACTGCGGAATAACCTTCTCCCACCCGGCTTTTGGACAGCACCTTTCAGTTCCCACGGAAGGAAATTTCACTCGCGCGGGTAAGCAGAGCCAGCAGCTGTAGACACAGCGCGACTCCAGTGGCTGTGGCCGAAAGCGGCCCGGGGCAGCGTGGCTGCAGGAGGCGGTCCCAGCAGCTCCGCTGGGAGCCATAACTCAGAACGCCACTCTAACAGCTGAGGCCCAAAGCGGCCCCGGGAGTGTCTGTGGGAGGAAGTCCCAGCGGCTCCTCCACTCCAGCAGCAGAGACCCAAAGCGGCCCCAGGTGTGTCTGTGGGAGGCAGTCCCAGCGGCTCCTCCACTCCAGCACCTGAGACCCAAAGCGGCCCCGGACGTGTCTGAGGGAGGCAGTCCCAGCGGCTCGGCCGGGAGCCATAACTCAGAACTCCACTCCAACAGCTGAGGCCCAAAGCAGCCCCAGGCATGTCTGTGGGAGGCAGTCCCAGCGGCTCGGCTGGGAGTGATAACTCAGAACTCTACTCCAACAGCTGAGGCCCAAAGGGGCCCCGGGCGTGTCTGCGGGAGGCAGTCCCAGCGGCTGGCTGGGAGTGATAACTCAGAACTCTACTCCAGCGGCTGAGGCCCAAAGTGGCCGCGGGCGTAATTGCGGGAGGTGGTCCCAGTGGCTCAGCTGGGATATAATAGACTGGGATTTCACAACCAAATACTGGAGGGGTAACAGATAGTCCTGTTTCTCCCACTTACATATGTTGTATTCTTCTTGCTATCATTTATTGCTGTACCCTTCATCTATTCCTCCCTACCGGTCTTCCACAACTCACTGTTGCCCTCTCTAGTAACAGCCAGCCCCTCTGGGATTCCTTTTTCATGCTTTCTAACATCTAAAAACCATATTCTAACTTCCTACTACCCCAATACTCTATCCTACACCCTACCCTCCACTGTCCCTAGCCCACCAATAGGAACTATAGACCCCTGTGCAAAATTATTGGCTACACAGTAGATTGTAAAAGAATGCATAATTGCTGTATAACGTGACTAATCTGTAAATGTATTTGGGAGCTGTTAGGAGCTTTTTAGTTTGAATATATATACTCCTTGTATTGTGATCAACCAATATTGAACCCTCCCATAAAAAAGTGGTATTGAAATCCTGCAGGTAATATAAACATATATAGATGTAAAAACTGTAACAACTTGGATCAACAGAGAAGGAAAGACACACTAGCAACATGAAAAAACAAGGGAAGAAAATGATTCAAACAAACCAAGATTCTTCAATATTAGAATCCATGGCCAGTACAGCTGAAGAAATGACAGAAAATGAATTCAGGATGTTCATATTTAAAACGTTTTGTGACTTAAAGAATGATATAAGAGAGCAAGCCCAGTCAGCAAAGGACCATTTCGATAAAGAGAAACACAGGCAAATACAGGAAGTAAAAGATCACTTCGTTAAAGAGATGCATAGGCAAATACAGGAAGTAAAAGGTCACCTTAACAAAGAGATAGAGACTCTGAAAAGGAACCAATCAGAAATCCTTGAAATGAAAGAAACAATAAACCTAATCAAAAACTCAATGGACAGCATCACCAACAGATTAGACCATTTGGAAGACCGAACCTTGGACAATGAAGATAAAATATTTAACCTTGAGAACAGAGTTGATCACACAGTGAAGATGGTAAGAAACCATGAACAAAGCATCCGAGATCTGTAGGATCACATCAAAAAATCAAACTTAAGAATTTTTGGGATAGAGGAAGGCATAGAATTCCAAATCAAAGGAATGAACAACCTATTCAATGAAATAATATCAGAAAACTTTCCAAATATGAAGAATGAATTGGATAATCAGATTCAAAAGGCATACAGGACACCAAATGTTCAAAATCACAACAGACCTACACCAAGACATATAATAATGAAAATGCCTAACACTCAGATCAAGGAGAGAATCCTAAAAGCCACAAGAGAAAAGAAACAAGATTACATATAGGGGGAAGCCAATTAGGATCACTGCAGACTTCTCAACCCAGACCTTGAGAGCAAGAAGATCATGGCAAAACACATACCAAGCATTAAAAGACAGTGGCTGCCAACCAAGAATCTTATATCCAGCAAAATTAAGTTTTAGATTAGATGATGAAATAAAAATCTTCCAAGACAAACAAAAATTGAAAGAATTCATAGCAAGAAAACCAGCACTAGGAGAGGCGGGGCAAGATGGCGGCGTAGAGAGAGGCACCATCCAGTCTCACGGAACTAAAGATCAAAGTTTTGCGACAAGGATTTCTTCCACCCAACTTTTCGGCAGTAGATTACAGTCATCATCGCGGAGGATTTCAATTTCGCGAGTGGGCAGTGCAGGCGGTCTTCGCTGGGGCGCGTCTCCAGCAGCGGCGGCCAAAAGCGGCCGCGGGGCAGTGCAACCCCCGCGGCTCCGCTGAACTCACCTCGGGCGGGGACTGTGTCTACTTGAGAAAATTGGCTCCAGAGCCCAATCAACCACCCAGGATCTAAGCAGGCTCACGTGGTCCCACTATCCCAGCCGTCAGTCACTGGAGAGCGCGCCAGCAAAGGCAGCACTACAAAGGAGGATTGGGACCACGCCAGTTCTGCTCCAGAGTGCAGGGCAAACAAAGCAGCGGAGGGAGCAGATCTGCCAAAAGGAACTTCCACGAGGACACAGACAACAGGAGATTAGAGAGAGCTACTGCGAGCCTCTGGGAGTATAATCGAAGTGGGACATTGGAAAACAACTCTGTATAGTCTTCCACGGACGGCTTCACCAGCGAACCAGAAATTAACCAGGTTGGGACTCTCACACGCGAAACACGAGCCGAGTAAGTCCAGCGGGCAACGAACAACGCCACCTACTGGAGGTGAAAGGAAACATACCTGTCTATTCACTTTGAGGCTGTTCTTGTATATTGATTG